>CM065597.1:125768754-126248361 GCA_033119425.1 Bufotes viridis | reverse complement strand
TTCTTCTGGTGAAATGCTGTCTTTAGTTTTTGCCAAACATATCTTTTGGTACTTTGGCCAAATAGCTTATTTTTCCTGAACAGTTCACTGCGTGTTGCTTTAGAAGTCCTGGGATCTGCCAAAAAGTCTATGTGCACACTGCACATGCTCTGATGTTTTCCCTTAAAGGAGTTGTCCGGGTTCAGAGCTGAACCCATAAACCCCTTTAAGAGCTAATGTGTCCTTGTGTCCCACCTCCTGTGTAGATATCATTCATGCAGCCTCCTTCTAATGGTAGAATCATAAGATTTGACATCAGTTGCTATTGGGGCTGTTAGTCCAGTGATGCCGTTCTGGAATTTGTGGAGATTTTATTCAGCATCTTGTGTGTCTACTTTCAGACTGAACTTGCTGGGATGGCCTGGCCTGAGCATACTGACAGTCATTAGAAATATTGCAGATTGTAGATTATCATTTAGATATTTAGAATGTTTAATGTCCAGTTGCTTGGAAATGTTTTTAAAGCTCTTTCCAGACCCATAGGCATGTATAATCTTTGTCAGACAGCTCTTTGGAGCTAGGCATGGTGATATCATATATTATTGATTGGTTATTACAGGCTGTGTTTTTTTGGCCTTAACCTCAGTTTTTCATACACATGACAAATATTGTACATCATTAACATTGTACAGTGACCACTGAACAAAATATTTAGCAAATCAAAAAACTGCAAATAAACACTACATACATTTCAGCATCAGTCCACATTAATATAGAGTATATTCTTATATATATATATATATATATATATATATATATATATTTTTTTTTATCAAGCTCAAAGATGTAATTTTATTCATACAGTTTTAGCAGTATAAAATATACCCTGGAATCTGGTTTGTGTACTTCCCAATATTATTAAACCCCAGGTCTCATAAATCAAACCTTATGCATTACTCTAGACTAATTAAATTTCACTGATTCAGTCTATCATAAGGGACCACCAGTCAATCATAAAGGCAAATATGGCCTCCATAGCCCTGTGAAATGTGAACTGTCACACTGATTCACATCAGAGAGCTGACTGTCAGTTCTGAGTCATTGGAGAAAAGCAGAGAAAGCATTTCCCTCTCCTCATTTTCATTTGCTGCAGTATTTAGCTCTAGGGCCACAACATAACAAGATTAATATGTCTTTTATATCAGCTTTTACAGTGCTTGCTTATGTTTTATGCAATTTTACATAGCTATGTTAGTAAGACTGAGACTATTATGACAAGTAGTGTTGAGTGAACAGTTCGAGCATAGTTCGGATTCGTACCGAATTTTGGGGTGTTCATGCCGTGAACTTTCAAAAAAGTTCGGGTTCAAGTCCGTTGTTCGGCGATTACTTCCTGCTTTCTGAAGGGCTTTTACTTCTTGCCCTAAGAGCCCATCACAGCCATGCCTACTAATGGCATGGCTGTGATTGGCCAAGTGCAGCATGTGACCCAGCCTCTATTTAAGCTGGAGTCACATAGCGCCGCACGTCACACTGCTCTGATTAGTGTAGGGAGAGGACGCAGCTTCTGTGAGGGCAAGATTAGGCAGGGAAAAGTCAGCAACAGCACCTAATGAACTGATCGATCTACAGCTGTGAATGATTGAACTTCTGCTAGTTACTTGCTCACTGGTTTTTAGGCTGCACAGAGCATTTTTCTGTCACTTATTTTCTGGGGTGAACAGCGGCCATTTTGTGACTTGTGGTGCACCAGAACAAGCTGCCACCAAGTCCATCAATCCATCAATACTAGTTTTTTTTGTTATATCCTACATCAGGGGCTTGGCTGTGCTAATTGTCACCCCTAGAAACTCAGGATAGCAATTTCTATATTTTATTAAGGGGTTAAATACAATTGCCCAAATACCAATCCCCTAAATCTGGTGTTCCAGCTTTGGCTAGCCAAGTATAAGACTGTCTGCTGTCTGGCAAAGGATAGATTATTTTCTGTGGTGAAATTCAATTGTCAAAATAGCAATCCCCTAAATCTGGTGTGCCAGCACTGGCTAGCAAACTATAATAGTGTCCGCCAAAAAATATATTTTGTTCTGGGATGAAATTCAATTGCCAAAATAGCAATACCATAAATCTGGTGTCACAGCTGTGGATGGCAAAGTATAATAGTGTCTGCCAAAACATATATTTTGTTCTGGGGTGAAATTCAATTGCCAAAATAGCAATACCATAAATCAGTGGTTTCAGCTCTGGCTGGCCAAGTTTCATAGTGTCCTGCAAAGGGTATATTTTGTTCTGGGGTGAAATTCAATTGCCAAAATAGCAATACCATAAATCAGTGGTATCAGCTGTGGCTGGCCAAGTTTCATAGTGTCCGCAAAAACATATATTTTGTTCTGGGTGAAATTCAGTTGTCAAAATAGCAATACCAAAAATCAGTGGTTTCAGCTCTGGCTTGCCAAGTTTCATAGTGTCCTGCAAAGGATATATTTTGTTCTGGGGTGAAATTCAATTGCTAAAATAGCAATACCCTGAATCTGGTGTTCCAGCTGTTGCAGGCCTAGTTTAAATCTGTCCGTAACAGGGTATGTTTTGTTCTGGGGTGAAATTCAATTGCCAAAATAGCAATACCCTGAATCTGGTGTTACAGCTGTTGCAGGTCTAGTTTAAATCTGTCCGTAACAGGGTATATTTTGTTCTGGGGTGAAATTCAATTGCCAAAATAGCAATACCCTGAATCTGGTGTTATAGCTGTTGCAGGCCTAGTTTAAATCTGTCCGTAACAGGGTATATTTTGTTCTGGGGTGAAATTCAATTGCCAAAATAGCAATACCTTAAATCTGTGGTTTCAGCTGTGGCTGGCCAAGTTTCATAGTGTCTGTAAAAACATATATTTTGTTCTGGGGTGAAATTCAATTGCCAAAATAGCAATAACCTGAATCTGGTGTTCGAGCTGTTGCAGGCCAAGTGTAAATCTGTCCATAAAAGGATACCTTTCATCCAGGGCCTAAATACTAGTCCTAAAAGAGATATTCTAAATTTACACAAATAAAGATGCTCGGTTTCACGTCTGTGAACGTATTGATAATTATCAGCCTGTTAGGACGTGTTAAAACTAAAAACTAAAAAATACTTTATTTATAAGTTTAAGATAAAAATGTCTGGGTTTGGGTATATGTCATCAGGCAAAAGTGTATGTTTGGGCCAGAGCGGGATGATATTAAACCTTCTGGTACAAACATACACCACAACAACGTCTCAACTGTCAGGCAGGACTTATCTAATTGTATATCGTCCTGACCTGGTGATCAGCGAGATATGGTATGCAAATCAGCCAGCCGGCCAGTATGCGTCTATTCGCACTAGGTGTGTATCAATTAAATAAGGTGAGTGTAGTGGAAGAATCCAATAATGCGGCTTGTCTGACGATGCACAACAGACTGCCGCTATTCTGGATGTGTGCGCACGTCTGTTGCAGCACACCTCACGGTTCTCCACTACAGCCACCAAAGTGTGCGAGTATGGGCACTCAGATACAAAAGATGCCCTCTGTGCCTGTTAGAAACTGTCTGCTAACATTGGCCTAATGGCAATTTGGGTTAGTGATACACTTCCACACATTCACTCTAACATTCAATCCATTGGGATGAGAGGATTGGGGTGTACACTCGTATAGCAGGCAGCTAGTTCAACGGCGGCAGATTCCGCCACAGGAAAAAACACACACAGGCATTCACAGGGGACCTATTGCTGGCTAAGGCTATATCTATTTGCTGTTAAGGAGCTAACGCGTTTCTGTGTGGCATAATGACGCCCACACTTCCTCAGGAGCTTATCTAGGTATAGAGTGCAGATGATGCTGCCTAACCTAATAGCGCTCTGCACCGTCTAGTGCCCGAGCTCCGGCGCTGTGTTGGCCCAATCCTCTCATCCCAATGGATTGAATGTTAGAGTGAATGTGTGGAAGTGTATCACTAACCCAAATTGCCATTAGGCCAATGTTAGCAGACAGTTTCTAACAGGCACAGAGGGCATCTTTTGTATCTGAGTGCCCATACTCGTACACTTTGGTGGCTGTAGTGGAGAACCGTGAGGTGTGCTGCAACAGACGTGCGCACACATCCAGAATAGCGGCAGTCTGTTGTGCATCGTCAGACAAGCCGCATTATTGGATTCTTCCACTACACTCACCTTATTTAATTGATACACACCTAGTGCAAATAGACGCATACTGGCCGGCTGGCTGATTTGCATACCATATCTCGCTGATCACCAGGTCAGGACGATATACAATTAGATAAGTCCTGCCTGACAGTTGAGACGTTGTTGTGGTGTATGTTTGTACCAGAAGGTTTAATATCATCCCGCTCTGGCCCAAACATACACTTTTGCCTGATGACATATACCCAAACCCAGACATTTTTATCTTAAACTTATAAATAAAGTATTTTTTATTTTTTAGTTTTAACACGTCCTAACAGGCTGATAACTAAAAGAGATATTCCCCTAAATCAGTGGTTACTGCTGTGCCTGGATTAGTGTAATACGCTACATAAATAAATAGGCAGACAGTGTTAGGTGCCTGTAGAAAAAGGCCTGAATTTGAAATCAATACATTTGGCCAAATATTTTTTTTCTTATTGTGGTGCTTGGTGAACGGTAACAATGAGGAAAACATCTTGTAAGGGACGCGGACGCGGTCTTGGAGGTGTTCGTGTACCCTCTGGTGCTGGGAGAGGACGTGGCCATTCTCCCACAGCCACAAGTCCTAGTGAACCAACTACCTCAGGTTCCAGTACCCGCCAGAATTTACAGCGATATTTGGTGGGGCCCAATGCCGTTCTAAGGATGGTAAGGCCTGATCAGGTACAGGCGCTAGTCAATTGGGTGGCCGACAGTGGATCCAGCATGTTCACAACATTATCTCCCACCCAGTCTTCTGCAGAAAGAGCACAGATGGCACCTTAAAACCAAGCCCATCAGTCTGTCACATCACCCCCATGCATATCAGGGAAACTGTCTGAGCCTTAAGTTATGCAGCAGTCTCTTATGCTGTTTGAAGACTCTGCTGGCAGGGTTTCCCAAGGGAATCCACCTAGCCCTTCCCCAGTGGTGGAAGACATAGAATGCACCGATGCACAACCACTGATGATTCCTGATGATGAGGACATGGGAATACCACCTCATCGGAGTCCGCACGTCTCTGATGATGATGAAACACTGCTGCGTCTTTCTGCACTGTGCAGACCGAACAGGAGGTCAGGGAGGAAGACTGTGTGGAAGACGATGCAGGGGACGATGAGGTCCTAGACCCCACATGGAAAGAAGGTCGTGCCACAGACTTTCATAGTTCAGAGGAAGAGGCAGTGGTGAGACCGAGCCAACAGCGTAGCAAAAGAGGGAACAGGGGGCAAAAGCAGACCAGCCGCCGCCAAGAGAGTTCGCCTGCTACTGGCCACCGCCACCAGGGACCGAGCACCCCAAAGGCAGCTTCAAGGGGTTCCCTGGCATGGCACTTCTTTAAACAATGTGCTGATGACAGGACCCGAGTGGTTTGAACGCTGTGCCGTCAGATCCTGAAGCGAGGCATTAACGTTCTGAACCTTAGCACAACCTGCATGACCAGGCATCTACATGCAAAGCATGAACTGCAGTGGAGTAAACACCTTAAAAACAAGGAACTCACTCAGGCTCCCCCTGCTCCCTCTTCTGCTACTGCCTCGGCCTGTTCCTCCGCCTCGGGAGGAATGTTGGCACCTGCCGCCCACCAAACAGAGGATGTGCCACCGACACCACCACCTGCGTCACCAAGCATCTCCACCATGTCACACGGCAGCGTTCAGCTCTCCATCTCACAAACCTTGGAGAGAAAGCGTAAATTCCCATCTAGCCACCCTCAAGCTTTGGGCCTGAATGCCAGCATTTCTAAACTACTGGCCTTTGAAATGCTGTCATTCAGGCTGGTGGACACAGACAGCTTCAAACAGCTGATGTCCATGGCTGTCCCACAGTATGTTGTTCCCAGCCGCCACTACTTCTCCAAGACAGCCGTGCCTTCCCTGCACCACCAAGTATCCGATAAAATCAAGTGTGCACTGCGCAACGCCATCTGTGGCAAGGTCCACCTAACCACAGATACGTGGATCAGTAAGCACGGCCAGGGACGCTATATCTCCCTGACTGCACACTGGGTAAATGTAGTGGCGGCTGGGCCCCAGGCGGAGAGTTCCTTGGCGCACGTCCGTCTGCCGCCAAGGATCGCATGGCATCATTCTTTTCCTCCTATAGCCTCCTCCTCCTACTCGGCTTCCTCCTCCTCTGCTTCCACCAGCTCATCCAGTCAGCCACACACCTTCACCACCAACTTCAGCACAGCCCGGGGTAAACGTCAGCAGGCCATTCTGAAACTCATATGTTTGGGGGACAGGCCCCACACCGCGCAGGAGTTGTGGTGGGGTATTGACCAACAGACCGACGAGTGGTTTCTGCCGGTGGGCCTCAAGCCCGGCCTGGTGTTGTGCGATAATAGGCGAAATCTCGTAGAAGCTCTGGGACTAGCCGATTTGACGCACATCCCTTGCCTGGTGCACGTGCTGAATTTGGTGGTGCAGAAGTTCATTCACAACTACCCCGACATGTCAGAGCTGCTGCATAAAGTGCGGGCCGCCTGTGCGCGCTTCCGGCGTTCACATCCTGCCGCTGCTCGCCTGTCTGCGCTACAGCGGAACTTCGGCCTTCCCGCTCACCGCCTCATATGCGACGTGCCCACCAGGTGGAACTCCACCTTGCACATGCTGGAGAGACTGTGCGAACAGCAGCAGGCCATAGTGGAGTTTCAGCTGCAGCACGCATGTGTCAGTCGCACTGCGGAACAGCACCACTTCACCACCAATGATTGGGCCTCCATGCGAGACCTGTGTGCCCTGTTGCGCTGTTTCGAGTACTCCACCAACATGGCCAGTGGCGATGACACCGTTATCAGCGTTACAATACCATTTCTATGTCTCCTTGAGAAAATGCTTAGGGCGATGATGGAAGAGGAGGTGGCCCAGGAGGACGATGAGGGGTCATTTTCACCACTTTCAGGCCAGTCTGTTAGAAGTGGCTCAGAGGGAGGTTTTTTGCAACAGCAGAGGCCAGGTACAAATGTGGCCAGCCAGGGCCCACTATTGGAGGACGAGGAGGATGAGGGGGAGGTGGAGGAGGATGACGATGAAGCAGGTTCACAGCGGGGTGGCACCCAACAAAGCTAAGGCCCATCACTGGTGAGTGGCTGGGGGGATACGGAGGACGATGACGATACGCCTCCCACAGAGGACAGCTTGTCCTTACCTCTGGGGAGCCTGGCAGGACTACTGTGGTTGCCACCCTGCTGGATCCCCGGTACAAAGACAATGTGCCCACCTTACTTCCTGCACTGGAGCGTGATAGGAAGATGCGCGAGTACAAGCTCACGCTGGTAGACGCGCTCCTGAGAGCATTCCCAAATGTCACAGGGGAACAGGTGGAAGCCCAAGGCGAAGGCAGAGGAGGAGCAAGAGGTCGCCAACGCAGCTGTGTCACGACCAGCTCCTCTGAGAGCAGGGTTAGCATGGCAGAAATGTGAAAAAGTTTTGTCTCCACGCCACAGCTAACTGCACCACCACCTGATACGGAACGTGTTAGCAGGAGGCAGCATTTCACTAACATGGTTGAACAGTACGTCTGCACACCCCTCCACGTACTGACTGATGGTTCGGCCCCATTCAACTTCTGGGTCTCCAATTTGTCCACGTGGCCAGAGTTAGCATTTTATGCCTTGGATGTGCTGGCCTGCCCGGCGGCCAGCGTTTTGTCTGAACGTGTATTCAGCACGGCAGGGGCATCATTACTGACAAGCGCAGCCGCTTGTCCACAGCCAACGTGGACAAGCTGACGTTCATAAAAATGAACCAGGCATGGATCCCACAGGACCTGTGCCTCCCTTGTACAGAATAGACATTTATAACTGCCTCCCCCTCAACCATGTATTCTTGTACTCGGGGCACTTCTTTATTGAATCCTCATTTTTTAACTTTACCATGATCTTGCGGTGCAACCCAAAGTTGAATGAACCTCTCCTCTGTCTGGGTGCTGGGGCTGAAATAACTGAAAGTGGCCTTCTCAGTGGTGGGTGATATGACGCATGATTCCTTGCTGTGGGACCTCTCTCCTCTGTCTGGGTGCTGGGGCCTAAATAACTGAAAGTGGCCTTCTCCAGTGGTGGGTGATATGACGCATGATTCCTTGCTGTGGGACCTGTATCCTCGGTCTGGGTGCTGGGCCGAAATAACTGAAAGTGGCCTTCTCCAGTGGTGGGTGATATGACGCATGATTCCTTGCTGTGGGACCTCTCTCCAATTAATATTGGTAAATTTTTATTTATTTTATTTTAATTCATTTCCCTATCCACATTTGTTTGCAGGGGATTTACCTACGTTTTGCTGCCTTTTGCAGCCCTCTAGGCCTTTCCTGGACTATTTTACAGCCTTTTTAGTGCCTAAAAGTTCGGGTCCCCCTTGACTTCAATTGGGTTCGGGTTCGGGATAAAGTTTGGGTCGAGTTCGGATCCCGAACCCGAACATTTTCGGAAAGTTCGGCCGAACTTCCCGAACCCGAACTTCCAGGTGTTCGCTCATCTCTAATGATGAGGTGTTAAAGGTGTTGGCCAGTTATTGATGGCCTATCCTCAGGACACCCAGCACCCCCGACGACCATTTCTTTGCGCTTTACCTGCTCGCCAACGACATCGCAGCAGGCAGGAAGGTATAATAGCAGCTCCTCCATCCCTATTAACTTCAGTAGGAAGGAGCAATCCCACTCTGTGTACTTCTTCCTATTGAAGTGAATGGGAGAGAGGAGATGCAATTTCACTTACTCACCACTGCAATGTCAAGAAGGTTAACAGTGAGGAGAAAGCAAGCATTGTCTTCTCTTTAAACAGCTGATCACCAAGGGTGCCGGGAGTTTGACCCCCGGCAATCTGATATTGATAACCTATCCTGAGGATTGATCATTAACATAAGAAACTGGCCAACCTCTTTAACCCCTTAGTGACCACCAATACGCCTTTTTACGGGCGCTCATTAAGGGGCCTTTTCACGGTGGCCTGGTCTAAGTGCTGCTCGGGTCCACCGTGCTGCGGAGACGGCAGGCTCGGCTCTCACATGAGAGCCAGGCTTCTGCTCTAACAGCCCAGACCGGAAGGAGTGCCAATCCGGGCTGTTTAACACCTTACATATCATGGGCAATGGCGTTCATCGCATGTAAGCGGTGACAGAGGGAGTGTCAAATGTGATTGCGGGGCACCTATGTATGTAAAGGCTGGCTGGGGCCTGGTCAAGCCAACCTTGAATGTTTTCCAGCAGGCTTTGCCTCTCTGGAGCAGCCTGTTGGTCAACATCCGTGAAGCACTAACATTAAAATGCAGTGCACTATAGGGATAGTGCATTGTATTTTAAAAGCAATTAAAACATTGCCTGTTAAAGTCCCCTTTTAGGACTATTAAGTAGTAAAAAAAGTAAAAAAAAAAAAATTCCAATAATGAATTATTATGCTTTTTTTCCATTGAAAATATGCTTTTCAATGAAAATAAAAAAAATTCCCCCATATGTTTGGGGTTACTGTGTCTGTAACAACCCGCTCTACAAAAATATCATGTAACTTATCCCCTATGGTAAAAAAACAAACAAACAAAAAAAAAAGTTGCTAATTAGTGTTGGTCGAGCACCAAAGTGCTCGGGTGCTAAAGTAGAACACCTCGGGATGTAAGCACCCGAGCACAATGGAAGTCAGTGGGAGAACCCGAGTATTAAACCAGGCACCACCTGCTCTAAAGGGAGGAGGGTATCTGCTTTACAGGAAAAGGTCAGAAATGGATGGAAACACCACTGAAATCATTCGGGAACAGCATGGGGAGGATGTCTGGATGCATCTTGGACTCCCATTTCGCTACTGGGAACGATGTTGTCTGAGTTGTACTTTTACAGACTGACAATAATAACCGAAGATAAAAACGCTTTTAGAGGAAAAATTGTTAGGAAACATTCTTTCCTATATATGTACTTGTATATAAAGTGCAAGCGCTGCCAAAAATTACAAGGAAGAAGCACTCCGATACAACCTGTATATCACATAAAGGAGGGCCTCATTCACATTGTGGTACAATTGTTCAGGTAGTGGGACTCCTACACTCATAAAGCCTATGCATTAAGTGAAAGGGCTGCCAAAAATTACAAGGAACTGGCACTACAATACACCCTTTATTACACATAAAGGAGGGCATGATACAAACCTTTGAAATTATGATTGATGGCCTGCTGGTGACCCTCTAAAACATTAGGAGAGAGGGCCTGCTGCTGAGGTGACCATCTAAAATATTATGGGTGAGGGCCTGCTGCAGAGCTGACCATCTAAAAAATTAGGAATGAGGGTCTGCTACTGAGCTGACCCTGTAAAACATTAGGGGCGAGTGCATGCTGCTGATCTGACCATATAAAACATTAGGGGCGAGGGCCTGCTGCTGATCTGACCCTCTAGAACATTAGTGGTGAGGGCCTGCTGCTGAGCTGACCATCTAAAATATTATGGGCGAGGGCCTGCTGCCAAGCTGACCATCTAAAAAATTCGGGGTGAGGGTCTGCTGCTGAGCTGACCTTCTAAAACATTAGTAGTGAGGGTCTGCTGCCAAGCTGACCCTCTAAAACATTAGGGACGAGGGCCTGCTGCCAAACTGACCCTCTAAAACATTAGGGACGAGAGCCTGCTGCCACGCTGACCATCTAAAACATTATGGGCGAGGGCCTGCTGCCGAGCTGACCATCTAAAACTTTATGGGCGAGGGCCTTCTGCAGAGCTGACAATCTAAAAAATTAGGGGTGAGGGTCTGCTTCTGAGCTGACCCTCTTAAACATTAGGGGTGAGGGCCTGCTGCTGATCTGACCACCTAAAACATTATGGGTGAGGGCCTGCTGCTGAGCTGACCATCTAAAACATTATGGGAGAGGGCCTGCTGCCGAGCTGACCATCTAAAACATTATGGGTGAGGGTCTGTTGCTGAACTGACTCTCTAAAACTTTATGGACGAGGGCCTGCTGCAGAGCTGACCCTCTAAAACATTAGGGGTGAGTGCCTACTGCTGATATAACCATCTAAAACATTAGGGGTGAGGGCCTTCTGCTGAGCTAACCATCTAAAACATTATGGGTTAGGGCTTGCTGCTGATCTGAACATCTAAAAAATTTGGGGTCATGGTCTGCTGCTGAGCTGACCTTCTAAAGCGTTAGGAGCGAGTGCCTGCTGCTGATCTGACCATCTAAAACATAAGGGGCGAGGGCCTGCTGCTGATCTGACCATCTAAAACATTATGGACGAGGGCCTGCTGCCGAGCTGACCATCTAAAATATTATGGGTGAGTGCCTTCTGCTGATCTGACCTTCTAAAACATTAAGAGTGAGGGTCTGCTGCTGAGCTGACCATCTAAAACATTAGGGGTGTGGGCCTGCTCCTGAGCTGACCCTTTAAAACATTAGGGGCAAGTGCCTGCTGCTGATCTGACCATCTAAAACATTAGGGGCGAGGGCCTGCTGATGACCAGTGGCGTACACACAATCCATGGGGCCCCGGTGCGAAACTGATCCATGGGGCCCCCTCCCCGTCGTACACTCACCCAGTCCTAACTAATAAAATCTGGTCCTACTCCAGAGTGTCGCTGGCGTCGGCGTGATGTCTGCTGGATCCAGAACAAGGTACCTGTGGTGAGAAAAGAATAATCACGTAAGGAAGGGATGATGACTGCCCCTGTGAAATCACCAGCAGGGGGAGCTGTGCTGGCCTGCAAGACTGAGTCATGCCAATGTATAGCAGGGTAATCTAGTGCTACCACACAGTACTAATGCCCATCTTGAGGCCCCTCACAGTACTAATGCCGACCTTTGTTCCTGTAACAGTAGTTATACTCAGATATGTGCCCCTCACAGTAGTTATGCCCAGTTATGTGTCCCCTCACAGTAGTAATGCCAAATATGTGCCCCCTCACAGTAGTAATGACCAGAATATGTGTCTCCTCAAAGTAGTTATGCCAGATTATGTATCCCCTCCCAGTAATATGCCCAGATATGTGCCCCCTCACAGTAGTAATGCCAGATTATGTGTCCCCTCACAGTAATATGCCCAGATATGTGCCCCCTCACAGTAGTAATGCCAGATTATGTGCCCTTTCACAGTATTTATGCCCAGTTATGTGCCCCCCTCAACGTAGATATGCCTAGATATGCGCCCCCTCAAAGTGGTTATGCTAGATTATGTGCCGCTTCAAAATATTTATGCCCAGATATGTGCCCCCTTTCAGTAGCTATGCCACATTATGTGTACCTCACATTAGATATGCCCACATGTGCCCCTCACAGTGGTTATGCCAGATTACCTGCCCCCTCACAGTAGTTATGCCTTCATATGTGCCCCCTCAATTCTCATAGTTATGCCTTCATATGTGCCCCCCCCTCACAGTAGTTATGCCTGATTAGGTGCCCCCTCAAATGCCCTTTGCTGCCAGTCTGCAGCCTTAGAAAAAAAAAAAAAAAAAACATACTTACCTTCTTCCCTGCTGACGGGCTCCCTCACTCATCGCGATGCTGGCTGTGCTGAAGGCAGATTCCCGGGTTTTCAGATCTCCTCCCACAACCAGCAGCGCGATGTGGGGCCAGCAGGGGGAGCTCCTGAGCTGTAAAGATCAGTGAAGCAGGGATGAAAGAGGTTTCCCTGCTTCACTATGGAAAAGAAATGCCGGCCGGCCGGGTGTGTGAGTGCGCGCTCCCCCTCACCCCCTCCCCCCCATATTATACATGTAATGGAGCGCTCTGTACTTCGTGCTGGGCCCCATCAGAGCGCTCCATTACATGTGAGTACAACATGATTTAGGGTGGCCTGCTGGCCTGGGGGGTGGGTCCACAGGCAGCCGGGCCCCCTGGAGTGCCGGGCCCGGTCGCAACTGCGACCCCTGTATAAACGCCACTGCTGATGACCCTCTAAAACATTATGAACAAGGGCCTGCTGGTGACCCTCTAGAACATTATGGGTGAGGGCCTGCTGCTGAGCTGACCTTCTAAAACATTAGGAGCGAGGACAGCCTAATAAGCATGTTGATATGATGGAGGAGGTGGATGAGAAAAGGGAGATTGAACCATATTCCCTCTTTAGTAGTGGAAGGGGTGCATGAGAATACAGTGTATTCAATACACCATAAAAGCCACATTTAGAGTGCATTTATGTTCATCCGCTTTCTTCTGGTGGAGTAGAGAAGCCAGTTTTTATGCCCCCAGCAGAACTAAATACACGCTCTGACAAAACACTGGCAGCGGGGCAGGCCAGCACCTCCAAGGCGTAGAGCGCCAGTTCTTGCCACGTGTCCAGCTTGGAAACCCAATAGTTGTAAGGCACAGAGGGATCACTGAGGACGCTGACACGGTATGCTCCTTCACCATCTTCCAAAATGTTCCCTCCTTGTGACATTAGGCTGCGCATCAGGTTGAGGGTGCTGGCGGGGTGTCATAAAACTGTCCCAGGCCTTGGAGCCTGTTGCCCTGCCTCTGTTGGAACTGCTGTGTGTTTCCCTTACTCCCCCTCCTTGTTTGGCCAAGGAACTACATACTCTGCAGCAATTTTTCCACAAGGATCTTCTGGTATTGCAGAAAAAATATTACATTCAATGTCACAGATATTTGGGATGAGGAAACGTAATACAGGAGATGTAGCACAGGTAATGCGCTACTGTAAACAGTGGCTAAGAAAAAATGACAGTCAATGTCACAGATATTTAATATCCGCAAACGTTATACAGAAGGTAAAGTTCAAGTAATGTTGCTGGCTAATAAAAAATTGCACTGAATGAATGTCACTGATATGTAGGACGCACAAACGTTATACAGGAGGTATAGCGCAAGTAATGTCGCTGTCACCACCGGCTAATAAAACATTACACTGAATGAATTTCACTGATATTTAGGATGCACAAACGTTATACAGGAGGTATAATGCAAGTAATGTCGCTGTCACCACCGGCTAATAAAAAATTACACTGAATGAATGTCTCTGATATTTAGGATGCACAAACGTTATACAGGAGATGTGGCGCTGGTAATGTCTCTGTCACCAGTGTCCAAACTATTGCGCTGAATGTCACAAATATTTAGGCTGCGCAAATGTAAAATAAAAGATGTAGCAGAGGTTGTGTCACTTATAGAAGCGACACTAACAATTGCACGCAATTTAGTGCAGGTTGCGCTAATAATATATATTGCAGCCAGATACAACTATAGTCCTTAAAAGGACTTTTGAGTCTCTAACAATTCCAGGCAATTTAGCGCAGAAACGACACTAATCAAAAATCCTTATAAAAAACAAATTTTATTCATTAATTTACCATATAATACTTATATCACATAAAAATTAATAAAGGGACAAGAACAGGTGTACAATACCCTCCCACAATATTATAAGTCATACATATTAATGGATGCAAAGACGATTTCAAACAGTTATGATATGGCCCATGCTAATTCTATACACCGCAGTAAAAAAGACACGTCACGGTAATTAATTAATGCATACTCAGACATATCTAATGTGCCATACCTGACTAACACTGCGGCAATCCTCCATAAATGCCCGCAAATCAATGCATGGCTTATGACAATGTTCAACAGCAAGGTCCTAACATTTAGTAATCAATACATCCATAAATTAGAGGCTATTTAGCCTTACCCAATATCGTGTGGCAGGGGAGATTACGGGTGCTCCTCAACGCGCGTTTCGCATATTCAGCTTCCTCAGGAGGAGTGTATCACTTGGTAGAGACCGTTATTGTGAAGCAATTTAGCGCAGGTTGCGCTAATAATTATATCGCTGCCAGACACAACAATAGTCCTTAAAAGGACTTTTGGGTCTCTAACAAATTTTTTCCCTAAAATATTACTATATTCACTCCCTACACTATCTGTCCCTTCTTCAGCAAAAGCTCTCCCTGACTAAGACTGATCCGAACACATGTCTTCGGGTGCTATATAGCACCTGATGATGCGTTCCGGCCAGCCAATCACTGCAATGCCAGAAACCAACATGGCTATGGCATTATAGTTAGTGGCAGTACTTACCCGCATGTTTATTTGCTGCATAGCAGCCAACAAACGTGCAGGGAGGAGACTCGAGTATCACACTCGAGCGCATGCGGTGTTTGGCCGAACACCGTGATGTGCAGAGCATCACGACGTTCGAGCCGAACTGATGTTTGGCCGAGCATGCTCGCCCAACAAAAAAACCTAATAACATGCGATCAAAAAGTGATAATGAAGCAAAATTATAACAATGGAAAATACAAGTTGTCCCACAAAAGTCAAGCCCTCACACAACTCCATAGAAAGAAAAATAAAAAAGTTATGGGTCTTGGGAAGCGGCAACACAAAAAGATATTCTTCTTTTTAAAAATAGGGGTTTTATTGCACAAAAATAGTAACACCTAAAAAAAAAAAACTACATGTATTTGGTATAGCTGTAATCATACTGACCCAGAAAATAAAGATATTATGTTATTTATACCAGAAAATAAACGCTGTAAAATTTAAAATGTAAAAACTCAGTGTCAGTATTGCTGTTTTTTCCCATCCCCAGCCCAGAAAGAGTTAATAAAAGATAATCAGTAAGTTACCTTTAAAGTTAATGACACCATTAAAAATTCCGACTTGTCCCGTGCAAAACAAGCCCTAATACAGCTACATAGTTAGAAAAATAAAAAAGTTAGAGCTCTTGGAAGGCGATGATGAAAAAAGGAAGAAAAACGTTTGGTCAGTAAGGCCCAAAACAGGCTGCTCACTAAGGGTTTAAGAAGTTTCAGAAGCTTAAAGGAATGTAAGTCTGTAGAAAAAAATGTATGTTTATTTTTACATACACTAGCACACTTCCCCTTTTATATCTGTGTTCTAGTAATGAACCCTACTGTTAACTTTGGTTTAACTTCTCGTTCAGACATCATGTATTTTTATTGTCACAAGTAGTGTTGAGCGAACAGTTCGAGCATAGTTCGGGTTCGTACCGAATTTTGGGGTGTCAAAAAAGTTCGGGTTCGTTGTTCGGCGAATACTTCCCGCTTTCTGAAGGGCTGCACAGCAGCCAATCAGCTAGCGTTTTGCTTTATTGCCCTAAGAGCCCATCACAGCCATGCCTACTAATGGCAAGGCTGTGATTGGCCAAGTGCAGCATGTGACCCAGCATCTATTTAAGCTGGAGTCACTTAGCGCCGCACGTCACACTGCTCTGATTAGTGTAGGGAGAGGACGCAGCTTCTGTGAGGGCGAGATTAGGCAGGGAAAAGTCAGCAACAGCAACTAATGAAGTGATCGCTCTACAGCTGTGAATGATTGAACTTCTGCTAGTTACCTGCTCACTGGTTTTTAGGCTGCACAGAGCGTTTTTCTGTCACTTATTTTCTGGGGTGATCGGCGGCCATTTTGTGACTTGTGGTGCACCAGAACAAGCTGCCATCAAGTCCATCAATCCATCAATACTAGTTTTTTTTGCTATATCCTACATCAGGGGCTTGGCTGTGCTAATTGTCACCCCTAGAAACTCAGGATAGCAATTTCTATATTTTACTAAGGGGTTAAATATAGTGTTGAGCGAACAGTTCGAGCATCGTTCGGGTTCGTACCGAATTTTGGGGTGTCCGGGACCCGGACCCGAACCCGGACATTTTCAAAAAAGTTCGGGTTCGGGTTCGTCGTTCGGCATGTATTTTGGCGCATTTTGAAAGGCTGCAAAGCAGCCAATCAACATGCATCATACTACTTGCCCTAAGATGCCATCGCAGCCATGCCTACTATTGGCAAGGCTGTGATTGGCCAAGTGCAGCATGTGACTCAGCCTCTTTATAAGCTTGTGCGCACGTCGGGACGTGCTCACTCCCGATGTGAATAGAACAGGGATAGACGCAGCTGATGCTAGGGCGAGAATAGGCAGGGATAATTGAATAACTGGAAGCAAATTTCTCTCCTCCACCTGTGATTCATCTGAACAACTGCAGCTGAGCTGCATTTTTGATAGGGATTGGCTATTTTTAGAGTGGCCAGAGTGATTTTTCCATCCACATGTACCTGGGCTGACCGCCGCCGCCATTTTGCGACTTGTAGTGCTGCAGCAGAAGCTGCCACAGTGTGCATTCCAAAGCTCCAAACAAGTCAGACATCTACACCTGGGATTCAGACCAATAGCGATTTAGCAGCACAGTCCAAGGCTATTTTTTTAAAGGTTGTGCAGACCATTTTGTGGCACATGTTACTGGGCTGATAGGCGGCGGCCATCTTGGGACTAGTGCTGCAGCACAATCTCTCCCAACGTCCATTAATCACTTGTAATAGTGGTCTGTGCCATAGAAATCCTACATCAGGGACTTGGGTGTGCTTGTGTCACCCCTACTAATACCAGTCCACCTGTAATCCATACAGTGAAAAGCCATAAAGTATTCCAGTGAGGGAATTTTTTTTTATTTAAAAAGGCCAAGTTAGTTTATCTGGCGTTCAATATACTAGATACAGTTAGGCCTGCGTTTCATACATCTGGAATTAGCAAATTAATGTGCTGGGGTTGGGAAAACATATATGTACCCATACTAGAATCTGTCAAAGAAAGCGGTACTCACATATAACAGTCATTCCATCTGTAATCCATACAGTCAAAAGACTGAAAGTATTCCAGTGAGGGAATTTTTTTATTTAAAAAGGCCAAGTTAGTTTATCTGATGCTCAATATACTAGATACAGTTAGGCCTGCGTTTCATACATCTGGAATTAGCAAATTAATGTGCTGGGGTTGGGAAAACATATATGTACCCATACTAGAATCTGTCAAAGAAAGCGGTACTCACATATAACAGTCATTCCATCTGTAATCCATACAGTCAAAAGACTGAAAGTATTCCAGTGAGGGAATTTTTTTATTTAAAAAAGGCCAAGTTAGTTTATCTGGCTTTCAATATACTAGATACAGTTAGGCCTGCGTTTCATACATCTGGAATTAGCAAATTAATGTGCTGGGGTTGGGAAAACATATATGTACCCATACTAGAATCTGTCAAAGAAAGCGGTACTCACATATAACAGTCATTCCATCTGTAATCCATACAGTCAAAAGACTGAAAGTATTCCAGTGAGGGAATTTTTTTATTTAAAAAGGCCAAGTTAGTTTATCTGGCGTTCAATATACTAGATACAGTTAGGCCTCATGCTTCATACATCTGGAATTAGCAAACTAATGTGCTGGGGTTGGGAAAACATATATGTACCCATACTAGAATCTGTCAAAGAAAGCGGTACTCACATATAACAGTCATTCCATCTGTAATCCATACAGTCAAAAGACTGAAAGTATTCCAGTGAGGGAATTTTTTTATTTAAAAAGGCCAAGTTAGTTTATCTGGCGTTCAATATACTAGATACAGTTAGGCCTGCGTTTCATACATCTGGAATTAGCAAACTAATGTGCTGGGGTTGGGAAAACATATATGTACCCATACTAGAATCTGTCAAAGAAAGCGGTACTCACATATAACAGTCATTCCATCTGTAATCCATACAGTCAAAAGACTGAAAGTATTCCAGTGAGGGAATTTTTTTATTTAAAAAGGCCAAGTTAGTTTATCTGGCGTTCAATATACTAGATACAGTTAGGCCTGCGTTTCATACATCTGGAATTAGCAAATTAATGTGCTGGGGTTGGGAAAACATATATGTACCCATACTAGAATCTGTCAAAGAAAGCGGTACTCACATATAACAGTCATTCCATCTGTAATCCATACAGTGAAAAGCCATAAAGTATTCCAGTGAGGGAATTTTTTTTATTTAAAAAGGCCAAGTTAGTTTATCTGGCACGGCAGGGGCGTCATTACTGACAAGCGCAGCCGCCTGTCCACAGCCAACGTGGACAAGCTGACCTTCATAAAGATGAACCAGGCATGGATCCCACAGGACCTGTCCCTCCCTTGTGCAGAGTAGTCCTTATTAACTGCCTAAAACATGTCTTGTTGTGCTACGGGCCACTTCTTTATTTGATACAAATTTTATGAAACCCACAGTTGAATGAAACTCTTCTCTGTCTGGGCGCCGGGGCCTAACCAGATGAAAGTGGCCGGTTAAACTAACGGGTGACATGAAGCCATAACCTCTGCCATGCTACCTCTGTCTTCTGTCTGGGTGCTGAGGCCTAAGTCAAATAAAGCGGTCTTCTGCTGTGCTGGGGATATGAAGCTAATCTCTGACCTCTCTCCTCTGTCTGGGTCCAAAGGCCTAAATCACTGAAAGAGGCCTTCTCCTGTGGTGTGTGATATGATGCCAGAATATGTGCTGTGGGGCCTCTCTCCTCTTCCTGGGTGCAGGGGTCAAATAAACTAAATTGTGGCCTACTCCTGTGGTGGTTGATATGATGCCTGATTCTCTGATGTGGAACCTCTCTCCTCTGTTTGGGTGAAGGGGTCAAAGTAACTAAATGGTGGCTTCTCCTGTGGTGGCTGATATGATGCCAGAATATGTGCTGTGGGGCCTCTCTCCTCTTCCTGGGTGCAGAGGTCAAAGTAACTCAATGGTGGCTTCTCCTGTGGTGGCTGATATGATGCCAGAATATGTGCTGTGGTGCCTCTCTCCTCTTCCTGGGTGCGGGGGTCAAAGTAACTCAATGGTGGCTTCTCCTGTGGTGGTTAGTATGATGCCAGAATATGTGCTGTGGGGCCTCTCTCCTCTTCCTGGGTGCAGGGGTCAAAGTAACTCAATGGTGGCTTCTCCAGTGGTGGTTGATATGATGCCTGATTCTGTGCTGTGAAACCTCTCTCCTCCATCTGGGTGTAGGGGTCAAAGTCATTCAAAGTCGCCTTCTCCTGTGCTGATTGATATGAAGCTGATGGTTGTGCCATCTGACATGGTTGCCGGGGTCCCATTAAATTGGGGCCTACTCCTGTGGTGGGTGATCTAAATGCCTGATTCTCTGCTTTGAAACCTCTCTCCTCCGTCTGGGTGTAGGGGTCAAAGTCTGTCAAAGTCGCCTTCTCCTGTGCTGATTGATATAAAGCTTATGCTTGTGCCATCTGACATGGTTGCCGGGGTCTGATTCAATGGTGGCCTACTCCTGTGGTGGGTGATCTAAATGCCTGATTCTCTGCTGTGTAACCTCTCTCCTCCGTCTGGGTGTAGGGGTCAAAGTAACTAAATGGTGGCCTACTCCTGTGGTGGGTGATATGATGCCAGAATATGTGCTGTGGGGCCTCTCTCCTCTTCCTGGGTGCAGGGGTCAAAGTAACTCAATGGTGGCTTCTCCTGTGGTGGCTGATATGATGCCAGAATATGTGCTGTGGGGCCTCTCTCCTCTTCCTGGGTGCAGGGGTCAAAGTAACTAAATGGTGGCTTCTCCTGTGGTGGCTGATATGATGCCAGAATATGTGCTGTGGGGCCTCTCTCCTCTTCCTGGGTGCAGGGGTCAAAGTAACTAAATGGTGGCTTCTCCTGTGGTGGTTGATATGATGCCTGATTCTCTGCTGTGAAACCTCTCTCCTCCATCTGGGTGTAGGGGTCAAAGTCTTTCAAAGTCGCCTTCTCCTGTGCTGATTGATATAAAGCTGATGGTTGTGCCATCTGACATGGTTGCCAGGGTCTGATTCAATGGGGGCCTACTCCTGTGGTGGGTGATCTAAATGCCTGATTCTCTGCTGTGAAACCTCTCTCCTCCGTCTGGGTGTAGGGGTCAAAGTCTTTCAAAGTCGCCTTCTCCTGTGCTGATTGATATGAAGCTGATGGTTGTGCCATCTGACATGGTTGCCGGGGTCCCATTAAATTGGGGCCTACTCCTGTGGTGGGTGATCTAAATGCCTGATTCTCTGCTTTGAAACCTCTCTCCTCCGTCCGGGTGTAGGGGTCAAAGTCTGTCAAAGTCGCCTTCTCCTGTGCTGATTGATATAAAGCTTATGCTTGTGCCATCTGACATGGTTGCCGGGGTCTGATTCAATGGTGGCCTACTCCTGTGGTGGGTGATCTAAATGCCTGATTCTCTGCTGTGTAACCTCTCTCCTCCGTCTGGGTGTAGGGGTCAAAGTAACTAAATGGTGGCCTACTCCTGTGGTGGGTGATATGATGCCAGAATATGTGCTGTGGGGCCTCTCTCCTCTTCCTGGGTGCAGGGGTCAAAGTAACTCAATGGTGGCTTCTCCTGTGGTGGCTGATATGATGCCAGAATATGTGCTGTGGGGCCTCTCTCCTCTTCCTGGGTGCAGGGGTCAAAGTAACTAAATGGTGGCTTCTCCTGTGGTGGCTGATATGATGCCAGAATATGTGCTGTGGGGCCTCTCTCCTCTTCCTGGGTGCAGGGGTCAAAGTAACTAAATGGTGGCTTCTCCTGTGGTGGTTGATATGATGCCTGATTCTCTGCTGTGAAACCTCTCTCCTCCATCTGGGTGTAGGGGTCAAAGTCTTTCAAAGTCGCCTTCTCCTGTGCTGATTGATATAAAGCTGATGGTTGTGCCATCTGACATGGTTGCCAGGGTCTGATTCAATGGGGGCCTACTCCTGTGGTGGGTGATCTAAATGCCTGATTCTCTGCTGTGAAACCTCTCTCCTCCGTCTGGGTGTAGGGGTCAAAGTCTTTCAAAGTCGCCTTCTCCTGTGCTGATTGATATGAAGCTGATGGTTGTGCCATCTGACATGGTTGCCGGGGTCCCATTAAATTGGGGCCTACTCCTGTGGTGGGTGATCTAAATGCCTGATTCTCTGCTTTGAAACCTCTCTCCTCCGTCCGGGTGTAGGGGTCAAAGTCTGTCAAAGTCGCCTTCTCCTGTGCTGATTGATATAAAGCTTATGCTTGTGCCATCTGACATGGTTGCCGGGGTCTGATTCAATGGTGGCCTACTCCTGTGGTGGGTGATCTAAATGCCTGATTCTCTGCTGTGTAACCTCTCTCCTCCGTCTGGGTGTAGGGGTCAAAGTAACTCAATGGTGGCTTACTCCTGTGGTGGGTGATATGATGCCAGATTATGTGCTGTGGTGCCTCTCTCCTCTTCCTGGGTGCAGGGGTCAAAGTAACTCAATGGTGGCTTCTCCTGTGGTGGTTGATATGATGCCAGAATATGTGCTGTGGTGCCTCTCTCCTCTGTCTGGGTCCAAAGGCCTAAATCACTGAAAGAGGCCTTCTCCTGTGGTGTGTGATATGATGCCAGAATATGTGCTGTGGTGCCTCTCTCCTCTTCCTGGGTGCGGGGTCAAAGTACTCAATGGTGGCTTCTCCTGTGGTGGCTGATATGATGCCAGAATATGTGCTGTGGGGCCTCTCTCCTCTTCCTGGGTGCAGGGGTCAAAGTAACTCAATGGTGGCTTCTCCTGTGGTGGCTGATATGATGCCAGAATATGTGCTGTGGGGCCTCTCTCCTCTTCCTGGGTGCAGGGGTCAAAGTAACTCAATGGTGGCTTCTCCTGTGGTGGCTGATATGATGCCAGAATATGTGCTGTGGGGCCTCTCTCCTCTTCCTGGGTGCAGGGGTCAAAGTAACTAAATGGTGGCTTCTCCTGTGGTGGTTGATATGATGCCTGATTCTCTGCTGTGTAACCTCTCTCCTCCGTCTGGGTGTAGGGGTCAAAGTAACTAAATGGTGGCCTACTCCTGTGGTGGGTGATATGATGCCTGGTTCTCTGCTGTGGGACCTCTCTCCTTTGTCTGGGTGCTGTGGTCAAAATAATAGTAAGTGACCTTCTCCATTGGTGGGTGACTTGAAGCCTGATTCTGTGCTATGGGACCTCACTCCAATTAATATTGTTTAATTTTTATTTATTTTATGTTAACTCATCATTTCCCTATCTACATTTGTTTGCAGGGGATTTAACTACATTTTGCTGCCTTTTGCAGCCCTCTAGCCCTTTCCGGGTGTGTTTTACAGCCTTTTTAGTGCCCAAAAGTTCGGGTCCCCATTGACTTCTATGGGGTTCGGGTTCGGGATGAAGTTCGGGTCGAGTTCGGATCCCGAACCCGAACATTTTTCGAAAGTTCGGCCGAACTCGTCGAACCCGAACATCCAGGTGTTCGCTCAACTCTAGTTAAATACAATTGTCCAAATACCAATCCACTAAATCTGGTGTTCCAGCTTTGGCTAGCCAAGTATAATACTGTCTGCTGTCTGGCAAAGGATAGATTATTTTCTGTGGTGAAATTCAATTGCCAAAATAGCAATACCATAAATAAGTGGTTTCAGCTGTGGCTGACAAAGTATAATATTGTCCGCCAAAACATATATTTTGTTCTAGGGTGAAATTCAATTGCCAAAATAGCAATACCCTGAATCTGGTGTCCCAGCTGTTGCAGGCCAAGTGTTAATCTGTCCGTAAAAGGGTATATTTTGTTCTGCGGTGAAATTCAATTGCCAAAATAGCAATACCATAAATCAGTGGTTTCAGCTGTGGCTGGCCAAGTTTCATAGTGTCCGCAAAAACATATATTTTGTTCTGGGGTGAAATTCAATTGCAAAAATAGCAATACCCTGAATTTGGTGTCCCAGCTGTGGCAGGCCAAGTGTTAATCTGTCCATGCAAGGGTATATTTTGTTCTGCGGTGAAATTCAATAGCCAAAATAGCAATACCATAAATCAGTGGTTTCAGCTCTGGCTGGCCAAGTTTCATAGTGTCCGCAAAAGAATATATTTTGTTGTGGAGTGAAATTCAATTGCCAAAATAGCAATACCCTGAATCTGGTGTCCCAGCTGTGGCATTCCAAATGTTAATCTGTCCGTAAAAGGGTATATTTTGTTCTGAGGTGAAATTCAATTGCCAAAATAGCAATACCATAAATCAGTGGTTTCAGCTGTGGCTGGCCAAGTTTCATAGTGTCCGCAAAAACATATAATTTGTTGTGGGGTGAAATTCAATTGCCAAAATAGCAATACCCTGAATCTGGTGTCCCAGCTGTTGCAGGACAAGTGTTAATCTGTCCGTAAAAGGGTATATTTTGTTCTGCGGTGAAATTCAATTGCCAAAATAGCAATACCATAAATCAGTGGTTTCAGCTGTTGCTGGCCAAGTTTCATAGTGTCCGCAAAAACATATATTTTGTTGTGGGGTGAAATTCAATTGCCAAAATAGCAATACCCTTAATCTGGTGTCCTAGCTGTTGCAGGCCAAGTGATAATCTGTCCGTAAAAGGGTATATTTTGTTCTGGGGTGAAATTCAATTGCCAAAATAGCAATGCCCTGAATCTGGTGTTCGAGCTGTTGCAGGCCAAGTGTAAATCTGTCCATAAAAGGATACCTTTCATCCAGGGCCTAAATACTAGCCCTAAAAGAGATATTCCCCCAAATCAGAAGTTACTGCTGTGCCTGGTTTAGTGTAATACGGTACATAAATAAATAGGCAGATAGTGTTAGGTGCCTGTAAAAAAAGGCCTGAATTTGAAATCAATACATTTGGCCAAATATTTTTTTTCTTATTGTGGTGCTTGGTGAAAGGTAAGAATGAGGAAAACATCTAGTAAGGGACGCGGACGCCGTCGTGGTGGTGTTAGTGTTCCCTCTTGTGCTGGGAGAGGACGTGGTCATTCTGCCACAGCCACACGTCCTAGTGAACCAACTACCTCAGGTTCCAGTACCCGCCAGAATTTACAGCGATATTTGGTGGGGCCCAATGCCGTTCTAAGGATGGTACGGCCTGAGCAGGTACAGGAGCTAGTCAATCGGGTGGCCGACAGTGGATCCAGCATGTTCACAACATTATCTCCCACCCAGTCTTCTGCAGAAAGCGCACAGGTGGCACGTGAAAACCAAGCCCATCAGTCTGTCACATCACCCCCATGCATATCAGGGAAACTTTCTGAGCCTCAAGTTATGCAGCAGTCTCTTATGCTGTTTGAAGACTCTGCTGCAGGGTTTCCCAAGGGAATCCAACTAGCCCTTCCCCAGTGGTGGAAGACATAGAATGCACTGATGCACAACCACTGATGTTTCCTGATGATGAGGACATGGGAATACCACCTCATCAGAGTCCGCACGTCTCTGATGATGACGAAACACAGGTGCCAACTGCTGCGTCTTTCTGCAGTGTGCAGACAGAACAGGAGGTCAGGGAGGAAGACTGTGTGGAAGACGATGCAGGGGACGATGAGGTCCTAGACCCCACATGGAATGAAGGTCGTGCCACTGACTTTCATAGTTCAGAGGAAAAGGTAGTGGTGAGACCGAGCAAACAGCATAGCAAAAGAGAGAGCAGGGGGCAAAAGCAGAACAGCCGCCTCCAAGAGAGTTCGCCTGCTACTGGCCACCGCCACCAGGGACCGAGCACCCCAAAGGCAGCTTCAAGGAGTTCCCTGGCATGGCACTTCTTTAAACAATGTGCTGACGACAAGACCCGAGTGGTTTGCACGCTGTGCCATCAGATCCTGAAGCGAGGCATTAACGTTCTGAACCTTAGCACAACCTGCATGACCAGGCATCTACATGCAAAGCATGAACTGCAGTGGAGTAAACACCTTAAAAGCAAGGAACTCACTCTGGCTCCCCCTGCTCCCTCTTCTGCTGCTGCCTCGGCCTCTTCCTCTGCCTCGGGAGGAATGTTGGCACCTGCTGCCCACCAAACAGAGGATGTGCCACCGACACCACCACCTGCGTCACCAAGCATCTCCACCATGTCACACGGCAGCGTTCAGCTCTACATCTCACAAACCTTGGAGAGAAAGCATAAATTCCCATATAGCCACCCTCGAGCCCTGGGCCTGAATGCCAGCATTTCTAAACTACTGGCCTTTGAAATGCTGTCATTCAGGCTGGTGGACACAGACAGCTTCAAACAGCTGATGTCCATGGCTGTCCCACAGTATGTTGTTCCCAGCCGCCACTACTTCTCCAAGACAGCCGTGCCTTCCCTGCACAACCAAGTATCCGATAAAATCAAGTGTGCACTGCGCAACGCCATCTGTGGCAAGGTCCACCTAACCACAGATACATGGAACAGTAAGCACGGCGAGGGACGCTATATCTCCCTGACTGCACACTGGGTAAATGTAGTGGCGGCTGTGCCCCAGGCGGAGAGTTCCTTGGCGCATGTCCTTCCGCCGCCAAGGATCGCAGGGCATCGTTCTTTGCCTCCTGTAGCCTCCTCCTCCTACTCGGCTTCCTCCTCCTCTGCTTCCACCAGCTCATCCAGTCAGCCACACACCTTCACCACCAACTTCAGCACAGCCCGGGGTAAACGTCAGCAGGCCATTCTGAAACTCATATGTTTGGGGGACAGGCCCCACACCGCGCAGGAGTAGTGGTGGGGTATTGAACAACAGACCGACGAGTGGTTTCTGCCGGTGGGCCTCAAGCACGGCCTGGTGGTGTGCGATAATGGGCGAAATCTCGTCGCAGCTCTGAGACTAGCCGGTTTGACGCCAATCCCTTGCCTGGCACATGTGTTGAATTTGGTGGTGCAGAAGTTCATTCACAACTACCCCGACATGTCAGAGCTGCTGCATAATGTGCGGGCCGTCTGTGCGCGCTTCCGGCGCGTTCACATCCTGCAGCTGCTCGCCTGTCTGCGCTACAGCGGAACTTCGGCCTTCCCGCTCACCGCCTCATATGCGACGTGCCCACCCGGTGGAACTCCACCTTGCACATGCTGGAGAGACTGTGCGAACAGCAGCAGGCCATAGTGGAGTTTCAGCTGCAGCACGCACGCGTCAGTCGCACTGCGGAACAGCACCACTTCACCACCAATGATTGGGCCTCCATGCGAGACCTGTGTGCCCTGTTGCGCTGTTTCGAGTACTCCACCAACATGGCCAGTGGCGATGACACCGTTATCAGCGTTACAATACCACTTCTATGTCTCCTTGAGAAAACGCTTAGGGCGATGATGGAAGAGGAGGTGGCCCAGGAGGAGGAGGAGTAGGAGGATGAGGGGTCATTTTTACCACTTTCAGGCCAGTCTGTTAGAAGTGGCTCAGAGGGATTTTTTTTGCAACAGCACAGGCCAGGCACAAATGTGGCCAGCCAGGACCCACTACTGGAGGACGAGGAGGATGGGGGGATAGGGGGAGGAGGATGAGGAGGAAGCAGGTTCACAGCGGGCTTGCACCCGACACAGCTCAGGCCCATCACTGGTGTGTGGCTGGGGGGATACGGAGGACGATGACGATAAGCCTCCCACAGAGGACAGCTTGTCCTTACCTCTTGGGAGCCTGGCACACATGAGTGACTACATGCTGCAGTGCCTGCGCAATGACAGCAGAGTTGCCCATATTTTAACGTGTGCAGACTACTGGGTTGCCACCCTGCTGGATCCCCGGTACAAAGACAATGTGCCCACCTTACTTCCTGCACTGGAGCGTGATAGGAAGATGCGCGAGTACAAGCGCACGCTGGTAGAGGCACTCCTGAGAGCATTCCCAAATGTCACAGGGGAACAGGTGGAAGCCCAAGGCGAAGGCAGAGGAGGAGCAAGAGGTCGCCAACACAGCTGTCTCACGGCCAGCTCCTCTGAGGGCAGGGTTAGCATGGCATAAATGTGGAAAAGTTTTGTCTCCACGCCACAGCTAACTGCACCACCACCTGATACGGAACGTGTTAGCAGGAGGCAGCATTTCACTAACATGGTTGAACAGTACGTCTGCACACCCCTCCACGTACTGACTGATGGTTCGGCCCCATTCAACTTCTGGGTCTCCAAATTGTCCACGTGGCCAGAGTTAGTATTTTATGCCTTGGAGGTGCTGGCCTGCCCGGCGGCCAGCGTTTTGTCTGAACGTGTATTCAGCACGGCAGGGGGCGTCATTTCTGACAAACGCAGCCGCCTTTCCACAGCCAACGTGGACAAGCTGACGTTCATAAAAATGAACCAGGCATGGATCCCACAGGACCTGTGCCTCTCTTGTGCAGAATAGACATTTATAACTGCCTCCCCCTCAACCATGTATTCTTGTACTCCGGGGCACTTCTTTATTGAATCCTCATTTTTTTAACTTTACCATGATCTTGCGGTGCAACACAAAGTTGAATGAACCTCTCCTCTGTCTGGGTGCTGGGGCCGAAATAACTGAAAGTGGCCTTCTCCAGTGGTGGGTGATATGACGCATGATTCCTTGCTGTGGGACCTCTCTCCTCGGTCTGGGTGCTGGGCCGAAATAACTGAAAGTGGCCTTCTCCAGTGGTGGGTGATATGACGCATGATTCCTTGCTGTGGGACCTCTCTCCTCTGTCTCGGTGCTGGGTCCTAAATAACTGAAAGTGGCCTTCTCCAGTGGTGGGTGATATGACTCATGATTCCTTGCTGTGGGACCTCTCTCCTCTGTCTGGGTGCTGGGGCCTAAATAACTGAAAGTGGCCTTCTCCAGTGGTGGGTGATATGACGCATGATTCCTTGCTTTGGGACTTCTCTCCTCTAACTGGGTGCTGGGGCCTAAATAACTCAAAATGGCCTTCTCCAGTGGTGGGTGATATGACGCATGATTCCTTGCTGTGGGACCTCTCTCCTCTG
This sequence comes from Bufotes viridis, assembly GCA_033119425.1. Taxonomy (NCBI): domain Eukaryota; kingdom Metazoa; phylum Chordata; class Amphibia; order Anura; family Bufonidae; genus Bufotes; species Bufotes viridis. The sequence continues at coordinate 126,219,854 of CM065597.1, read as the reverse complement.
TCTTGGTGCTGTGGCCTAAATAACTGAAAGTGGCCTTCTCCAGTGGTGAGTGATATGACGCATGATTCGCAAACCGCAAACTCCCCATTTGCACAAGTTTGGATACCAAACTAGCCATGTCCCGTTCCTTGTCCTCACTGACGTCATTGAAGGTCTCTTCCTCCACCCAGCCACGTACAACACCAAGGGTCCCTGAAAAGTTACAATAAGCCCCCTGGGATGCCTGCTGTGGTTGGTCTTCTACCTCCTCAAAGCCACCTTCCTCCTCTGACTCGTCTTCTTTAGACTCCTCTCTCTACATGCCGCAGGTCCAGCAATCGACGACGACAAGGCTGCTTCTGGTGGTGATGGTGACCACAACTCTTCCTATTCATGCTCATTTACGGCCTGATCCAGCACCCTTCGCAGGGCATGCTCCAGAAAAAACGCATATGGGATGAGGTCGATGATGTTGCCTTGGGTTTGACTGACCAGCTTTGTCACCTCCGCAAAAGTACGCATGAGCCTACAGCCATTGTGCATGAGCGTTCAGCAACGCGGGCAAAAAATACCCAGATCCACAGAGGCTGTCCTCATTTTTTTGTAATTAAAAAAATCTGTTCTTACCAGTTTAATCTCTGTTTTGTCCCCTATCACGGGCCGGTGTATGGAATAAATTTTAGGAATCGGGAGATGGAAAAAGATGGTTGGTCCGTTCTCTTCCTTCCAATTCGGGGCACTGCGCATGCGCCGTGCAATGTACTTTACCACCCTATATGAGTGGTGTGTTAAGTAGTACTATTTCTATCAGTTTGATCCCTGTTATGTCCCCTATCAGGGGACGTGTATCTAATAGATTTTAGGAACCTGGGAGATGGAAAAAGATGATTGGTCAGTCCTCTTACTTGCCGACCGATCATCGGCCACCAATACAAATAGTGTGAACTAATATTCTTACCAATTAAATCTATGTTACATCCCCTATCAGGGGACGTGTATTGCTCTGTCCGCTTCCTTCTAATTTTTGGCACTTGCAATGGAATTTGCCACCAATGCAACTAGTGTTAACTAAGTACTATTCCTATCAGTTTAATCTCTGTTTTGTCCCTTAACAGGGCCAGGACCGGTGTAGTGAATAGGTTTTTGGAACCGGGAGATGGAAAAAGACCCATGCTCGGTCCACTTGAATCCTGACCTAGGTCACTGCGCGTGTGCCGTGCAATTTACTGTGACACCCTATATGAGTGGTGGGCAGTGGGCACAGTACAGTCTGTGAGCCTGACACACACTGGCAGGCAACTTTAATTATATTAAAGGGTAAAAATAAAATGACTTTTTTATCTGCAAGGTATTGTGCCACCCGATATGAGTGGTGGGCACTGGCAGTGGGCACAGTACAGTCTGTGGGCCTGACACTACACTCACTGGCAGGCAACTGCAATTATTTTAAAGGGTAGTGTTGAGCGAACAGTTCGAGAATAGTTCGGGTTCATACCGAATTTTGGGAGTCCGTGACACGGACCCGAACCCGGACATTTTCAAAAAAGTTCGGGTTCGGGTTCGGAGTTCGGCATGTTCTCTCGGCGCATTTTGAAAGTACTATATAGCAGAATAGTACAGGCTTAAAGCTGAAATCGCATTGCGATTACAACTTTGAGCTACCGATCACCATGGGAACGCCTCCTCCAGTAGAATGTACTGTCGGATGTTTGAATTACGTTGAAATCGCAATGCGATTCTTATATATTTGCTTAATCGCATTGCGATTTCAACTTCTCAAATCCGACAGTACATTCTAGCATTTTTCCCATGGTGATGTAGACGCTCCATTAGCACGGAATCCGGCTGAAGCAGAAATCGCAATGCGATTCATAGAACTCAAATAAATCGCATCACACTACATGTTCTAATTGCATTTTAACTTTACTGTTTGGTTTTGTATCGCGATAATACAAAATTTGAATAATCGTGTGCGTGCTGTTCTAGCATGCAGTGCTATTCGTATCCCACTCTTAAGTTCTAATCGCATTCGATGTTAACTTATGATGAAGAAAGGAGCAAGGCAGCTCTCACCAGCTGTAGAACACCCTCTGTGCACGGATGCCGCACCTGGATGCGGGAGTATACAATCAGAAAGAAAAGAATCCAGCTCAGCTCGGGTGACTCGTATTGATAGACTTTATTCCAGCGGTAAAACTTCATGCAAAATGCGAAAAACTGTTACGCGTTTCAGACCTCCATAATATCTGGGTCCTTCTTCATGACAAACACACAAAATGAGAGGGAAGCTGCCCCTGATATACAACCCCTCAGAATCAGGCAGACAAACAACACCTGAATAGAGGAGGTGTCAGGGGGAGGTTCCACACAAACCTCACAGAAAAATACATAGACAAGCAAAATAGACATCAGACATCAGATCATGTCGCTTATTGAGACCCTCCGGTTGTCGGGATCCCAATTGAAAGATCCAAAAGGCCTCTCTGTTAAGAAGTTTTCTTCTGTGGTCTCCACCTCTGGGTGGTAGAGAGACCCTTTCAATACCCTGTACCTTTAATCCAGAGATATCACCCGCATGAACAACCGCAAAGTGCAAACTTGCAGCAGAAATATTGCGGTTCTCGTGGTGTGGTATATCAGATATATGTTTGCGGATCCTGTTTTTTAGGGGGTTAATAGTACAACCCACATATTGCAAAGAACATATGTCACAGGTAATGAGATATATAACATGTTTGGTGTTACAGTTAATATACGATCGTATGTCATATTGTTTGCGATGTGCAGTCGATCTAAATGTTTTATCTGTAACCATATGTTTGCAACAAATACATTTTTTGTGGCCACACCTATAGTTACCTTTGTAGTGTAGCCATGTAGGTATTGTAATGGTTTTTTCACAGAAAAAGCTGGGGCTAACCAAATTGCTGAGGGTGGGGGCTCTTTTGGCAACACATTTGACACCATTAGAGACAATATCAGACCATTGTCCATCGATATTAAGAATGTGAAAATATCTCTTTCTGACGTTCATAAAGATGAACCAGGCATGGATCCCACAGGACCTGTCCCTCCCTTGTGCAGAGTAGTCCTTAATAACTGCCTAAAACATGTCTTGTTGTACTACGGGCCACTTCTTTATTTAATACAAATTTTATGTAACCCACAGTTGAATGAAACTCTCCTCTGTCTGGGCGCCGGGGCCTAACTAGATGAAAGTGGCCTGTTAAACTATCGGGTGACATAAAGCCATAACCTCTGCCATGCTACCTCTGTCCTCTGTCTGGGTGCTGAGGCCTAAGTCAAATAAAGCGGTCTTCTGCTGTGCTGGGGGATATGAAGCTAATCTCTGACCTCTCTCCTCTGTCTGGGTCCAAAGGCCTAAGTCACTGAAAGAGGCCTTCTCCTGTGGTGTGTGATATGATGCCTGAATTTGTGCTGTGGGACCTCTCTCCTCTTCCTGGGTGCATGGGTCAAAGTATCTAAAAGTGTCCTTCTCTTGCGGTGGTTGATATGATGCCTGAATATGTGCTGTGGGGCCTCTCGCCTCTGTTTGGGTGAAGGGGTCAAAGTAACTTTATGGTGGCTTCTCCTGTGGTGGTTGATATTATGCCTGATTCTCTGCTGTGGAACCTCTCTCCTCTTCCTGGGTGCAGGGGTCAAAGTATCTAATAGTGTCCTTCTCTAGCGGTGGTTGATATGATGCCTGAATATGTGCTGTGGGGCCTCTCTCCTCTGTCTGGGTGAAGGGGTCAAAGTAACTTAATGGTGGCTTCTCCTGTGGTGGTTGATATTATGCCTGATTCTCTGCTGAGGGACCTCTCTCCTTTGTCTGGGTGCTGGGGTCGAAATAATAGTAAGTGACCTTCTCCATTGGTGGGTGACTTGAAGCCTGATTCTGTGCTATGGGACCTCACTCCAATTAATATTGTTTAATTTTTATTTATTTTATGTTAACTCATCATTTCCCTATCTACATTTGTTTGCAGGGGATTTACCTACATTTTGCTGCCTTTTGCAGCCCTCTAGCCCTTTCCGGGTGTGTTTTACAGCCTTACCAGAAACCTTACCAGATCTAGCACATAAACCAGTTGAACTTGAAACCCTTGAAAGATTACAGTAATGAAAAATAATTATTAATATGGGCAACACTATCTGTACCCTTTGTTTCCAATCAAACAAAACGCAATAAATTTGATTTAACATTATAGTTTTATAAAATAATCTTTAACAAAATAGAATTATTTTTTAACATAAATATATAAATAACCAAAAAAATGAGGGTAATTTTTTAACTTTTCTCTGCTCCTCCAGCAGATCATCGATGTCCTTAAGATGAGCCTCCTCCATGGCTCGCATTTGGTGGGAGAACTGCATCTTGAGCTGCCTCATCTTCCTGGTTTGCTGCTCCCTGAACTGCTGCATTTGCAGCTGGTGCTTCCTTCGCATTGTTTTTTTTTTTTTTTTAACATGATGTTGTCAGCTGTAAAATAAATGAAATAAAATTTGGAAATGTACATTAAAATACAATCATTAATTGTTATATAAAGCAGATGATATTTTTTTCTTGAAATCTGTTATATATTGGTTTAGGTAGGATTAATAATAGTTCCTTTTAGTTTTGGGTTATTGACTTAGTAGTTACGTTAATGGTTTTGATGTTGATTAATTACTTTTTAGTGTTTATTTTTTATATTACTGTTATGTGTTGTACTTTATTTGTTGCCTGTTTTATTATATTTTCTTCATTTAAAAAAATAATATAGTTTGTTAAAATATATTCTTAGAAAAATTTATATATTGCATGCTTGTTATATCGTACTTCCAAAAATGGATGTGGCAGTTAGATACGTTATGGAAATCAGTACTCCCACCCGTAACATTAGCTTTCTGGGACACTGAATAAATAAAAATATCCACATCATCCATTTACCTTCTTGTCGGGGGTAGTGACCATCTCCTCTTCTGCCTCCTCAGAGTCATCACCCTCCTCCACTGCAGCAGGTGGGCTATGGGCCCGATAGCCTGATGGCCCTGCCTCTTCCTGCTCCTCCTCGTCCGAGTGGTCTGTCTCCTCCTCCACCTCCACCGCCTTCTTCTTTTTAGAGAGCTTGGCTCTCACTTTGGGAAGCGGAGCATCTGTAATGATGATGACCAAATTTTTTAAAAATGCCAAGATAAACAAGTAACGCCAAATTACAGTTAAAGGTACACAAATTAATCTATGGTAGTGTCTGGATGGCATAATAATTAACTACACCTATCTTTCTTCTCCTTTTGGCTTAGATCAAGTGTAGTATCATCAGTGTCTGCCTTGACCTGCCGGACCAGGACCCTGTGGGTACCCCTGCACTCTGCCTTTGAGCATCGTTGATTAAGTTCAGCTTCAACTCACTGCTGCTATTGGGTGTTGGGCCACTCCCCAGGGAACAAGAGTGATTCGAGTCTATGACTTCATTTGGGCATGTGGCCTAATTGTCCTGATCGATGCTTGTTGTCTACACTCGTCCAGACGTGCGAGGAGTTTGGACAAGCTTCAGGGGCCAAAGTCAACTGTGTAAAGTCAAAAACATATGTGGCCCAGAAAGAGGTCTCATATTGCCACCTTTAGCACCCTTTCCCATCAGTTCAACACCACTGTACTAAGTGATTTATTGTAAAGGGTTAAAAATACTTATTTCTCTCACCAACATATTGTTATCTATCTGCTCAGTTATGCAAATAAGTATTGTACCTGGAAAAGATTTATCTCTGATCTTAGTGATCAGATCCATCCTGTGGCGCTTCAGATCTGACCACTTTTTAGAATCGCATCCTTCCGATGAGTGCACCCATGCTTCTGCCACAGATGGAAAGCAATTCTCCGCACTATGGCCTGCTTTTCGCGCCTTGACCTTCTGCGGTCGTACTCCTTCTCCAACATTTCCTGCAAGATAACAATTAAATCATGTAATCCCACAGTTCTAAAATACAATTATTAGTTATCATAGTCATAAGAACCATCAAAAATAACATTTAATATCAAAACAGTCAAAGAGTAGAACATCGCCATCCCTTTAAAAGTGACTTGAACATTGCCGCCCCTTTAAAAGTGACTTGAACACTGCAGCCCCTTTAAAAGTGACTTGAACATCGCCATCCCTTTAAAACTGACTTGAACATCGCCATCCCTTTAAAAGTGACTTGAACATTGCCGCCCTTTAAAAGTGACTTGAACACTGCAGCCCCTTTAAAAGTGACTTGAACATTGCCATCCGTTTAAAAGTGACTTGAACATTGCGATCCCTTTAAAAGTGACTTGAATATTGCCGCCCTTTAAAAGTGACTTGAACATCGCCATCCCTTTAAAAGTGACTTGAACATTGCGATCCCTTTAAAAGTGACTTGAATATTGCCGCCCCTTTAAAAGTGACTTTAACATCGCCATCCCTTTAAAAGTGACTTGAACATCGTCATCCCTTTAAAAGTGACTTGAACATTGCCACCCCTTTAACAGCGTCTTTCACTAATCACTCATGTAGTTGTGCAGTCTGCTAAAGCCTGTGATGAGTTTATGTCACCAAGCAGTAGGACATGTGACAGTGTAAGGCAGTTATGAGATCAGTGAAGGCCTGCAGGCTTCTTGGCTAATAAAAATCATTAATAAGTTTAAATCACATTACTGAATTATACACTAACTAAGTTCAATTACTTACAGTTATTAAGAAATCCAGCTCTTCTTTAGAGAAATTACTTTTCGCCATAATCGCTGGGACAGTCACCAATCTCCACTCTCGTCTCTCTCGATCCGATCCGAGGTAACGCACACACGTACAGACGCACGTACACGATTCTTGAATAGTTGTATTATCGCGATAATAAAACTAACAGTGTAAAGTTGACTGTATTGCTCTAAGTTATATTCGCGCATCGAATGTAACTTCTATTACAGCACACCAATACTAAAACTGACTAAGAGACAGCTTTAAGTTCTATTCGAACGCGATTGCAACTTTGGAACTTAAAGTGGTGTACGATTTTAAAAGTTGAGTACTAAAAGTTGAAATCGCAATGCGATTCTTATGTATTTAGCTAATCGCATTGCGATTACAACTTTGAGCTAACGATCACCATGGGAACGCCTCCTCCAGTAGAATGTACTGTCGGATGTGAGAATTAAGTTGAAATCGCAATGCGATTCTTATATATCTGCTTAATCGCATTGTCGTTCAACTTAGCATTGCTAAATAATTCCATCCATATTGGCTAACTTACTGACTCAGTAAGTTAACGATATGGATGGAATTATTTAGCAATGCTAAGTTGAAATCGCAATGCGATTAAGCAAATATATAAGAATCGCATTGCGATTTCAACTTAATTCTCAGATCCGACAGTACATTCTACTGGAGGAGGCGTTCCCATGGTGATCGTTAGCTCAAAGTTGTAATCGCAATGCGTTTATTGCGGTATATTATCCCTCTGGGTGTCTTTTACAGCCTTTTTAGTGCCCAAAAGTTCGGGTCCCCATTGACTTCTATGGGGTTCGGGTTCGGGATGAAGTTCGGGTTGAATTCGGATCACGAACCCGGACATTTTCCGGAAGTTCGGCCGAACCTCTCGAACCCGAACATCCAGGTGTTCGCTCACCTCTATTAAAGGGTAAAAATGAAATGACTTTATTATCTGCAAGGTACTGTGCCACCCTATATGAGCGGTGGGCAGTGGGCACAGTACAGTCTGTGGGCCTGACACACACTGGCAGGCAACTGCAATTATATTAAAGGGTAAAAATTAATTTACTTTTTTATCTGCAAGGTACTGTGCCACCCTATATGAGTGGTGTGCACACAGTACAGTCTGTGGGCCTGCGGCCTCTCACACACGGGCAGGCAAGTGCAATATGTTTTAAGGCCGGTTTATTGGCCTGTATTGTGGGAGGGGCGATGCTGACTATATCTGGCCGGGCGTCCCCTCCCACAGTGAACGTCGTTTCCAGCGTATGGTGCGGCAGCTCTACATACCGTCCTCAGGGAGCAACAAGGGTGCAGCGCTACACGGCAGTTCCAGGGCCCGACTTTCTACGGTCCAGATAAGTAGCTGCCTCATCCAGCAGCATCGTTGCTTTAAGTCCGGCCGGCGGTGTGTCAGCTCCCCGGGTAAGGGAGAGCAGCACCGCATCGGAGCGGTCTGCCTGGGAAACTCGCTCTTCTCCCCACGCGGCATGACATGTAGGGCGCAGGGCACAGTGAGTGCCCGCACGATAAAGTATTGCACAGCCGCTGTGCTGTTAGACAGGCAGGAGGGGGAGGGGCGGACAAATTAGGCTTCAGCATGTTGTTTCTATCCAGGGGGCGCACAGGTAAATTCACTCAGTAAGGTGGAGTAGTAAGGTTCAGGAAGAGTGTGTGTTTAAAAAAAAAAAAAAAAGGGTGTGTTCTAAAATAAATGAAATGTCTAAAAAACAAACAAAAAAAAAACATTCATTTATTATGGGGAAGGGACATTGAGTCTAGTGTTCTAGACATGGTGTGTTAGGCTTCTTAATATGGCTTTAGTGTAAGATTACACTATGTGGAAAGCACGTCACAGGAGTCGCTTACAGGGGTCACTCGACCATGTATTCAGCTCTGCTCTGCAGCTGCCTGTCATGTGTTTTCCTCACGCAGAGCTACTAGTGAGGTGGGGTGCATAGGGTGCACGGCGTCTGTTTTAGTCAGTCTCTCTTCCCGCACTATTCGGGCGTGCACTCACCTCTGCCCCTCGCTCTGATCTGCTGACTGGGTTCCACAGACACGCATAGTTGTGGCTCTGGCGCCCTCTATTTGGCCACAGCTGGAAGCGTGGGGCAGAGTGTGAGTTCAGGCTCCAGTGTTAGTTTTAAAAAAAACTCCATAGGAATCTGTGCTGATCGTAGTGCAGACCAACGTTCTAACAGTGCCCCTATACATATATATATATATATATATATATATATATATACACATATAAACTAAACAGTTTATATGTGTATATATATATATATATATATATATATATATGTATAGGGGCACTGTTAGGACGTTGGTCTGCACTGCGGATTCAGCGCCAGATTCCTTATGGGGTTACGCTTGACTCACATTTTTACGCATACGTATTTGACTCGTTATTTCATCAGTTCGCCATGATACCACGTTAGTGGCATTGGTAAAGATTAAAGGGTTTTTTTTACGTTTATCTCTCCAGGATCAAGTGTTTATATATGCCTTGATGATCAGGCGATTGCTGACTTTCCATGTGGGACCACTTTCTCAGGCATTGGTATGGTATTTCTCTTTTATTCCAGAGGTATACAGTAATTCTCCTAGTTTCCTGAGGTCAAGTCGAACTCAGGTTTTGCTGCCATTTTGGGCCCCTCTGGCTAGCTGGTGGGTGGCCGAGTGAGGTTGGTTAATCCCAGATTCCACAGATTTCAGCGTTGTTTGAACTTTATCCTATAATGGCAACTGTGCATGCAGGGGGTCGGGATGGGCTGGTTACATGGTGTATGTTTATGTCAATGTCACGGTCATGGATATTTGATTAACGGCTTGGTCCAACTGATATCTTTTGTTAGGTGTCTGGTGCTTCACTCGTTACTACACCAAATTCCTTACACACGTTTATGTACCCGAATCCAAAATATAGCAGCTGCTGCCCTGTCCCGAGCTAATTCTCTTTCACAAGTTTCCCGAAGCGGACGTCTACGGTGCCACAATGCCTCGGTACGATTCACTACTTCCGATCCAATTACCCTGGCTGCAGCTGGCTCGTTGGTAGCCAAATCACAATTGGAGGTTGTAATAAAGCTCTTTGATCAAGTTTGTGTCCTTTTTGGCTCCCTTCAGGCGTCCCTTTAGCGTTGCGGTTCCTGCATAATTCTTACCGCTTTTAGGTATCCAGTAGGTAGGGGTCATTCCTTCATGTTTAGCGCCGACCACAAGTTTTAAGGCCGGTTTATTGGCCTGTATTTGTGGGAGGGGAGATGCTGACTATATCTGGCCGGCGTCCCCTCCCACAGTGAACGTCGTTTCCAGCGTACCCACCCAACCCACCCTTACTTTCACTATCTCACACCAGGGGATGCCCCCCTTCAGGCATCCCTTCAGCGTTGTGGTTTCGGCATAATTCTAACCGCTTTTAGGTATCCAGTAGGTAGGGGTCATTCCTTCATGTTTAGCCCCGACCACAAATATATATTAAAAAAAATAAAATAAAAGCAGACTGATGTACCAGCCCTAAAATGGGCTTTTTGGGGTGCTGTCAGGACGCTGTCCTTACAGCAGATGGCCCCTTTCAGGCGAGCGAGTTTTCCGCGCGGGTGCAATGCGTGACGTGAACGCATAGCATCCGCACTGAATCCTGACCCATTCATATCAATGGCTCTGTGTACATGAGCGTTTTTTTTTCACGCATCACTTGTGCGTTGCCTGAAAATCGCAGCATGTTCTATATTTTGCATTTTTCACGCAGCCCTAGCCCCATAAAAGTGAATGGGGCTGCGTGAAAAACGCATTGCATCTGCAAGCAAGTGCGGGTGCGTTGCGTTTTTCACTGATGGTTGCTAGGACATGTTGTTTGTAAAACTTCAGTTTTTTATCACGCGCATGAAAAACACATCAAAACGCATTGCACCCGTGCGGAAAAAACTGAACAACTGAACGCAATCGCAGGCAAAACTGAATGGCTTTGCCTGTGAAATCCAACAGTTTTCACTGATCGCATCCGCAACGCATCGGACCCAAGGCACTATGTGCTCTCCGCTTCCGCATTTGCGGAGCCGCGGCCCCGAACTTCCGGGTTTCGGCCCCGAAACATCCGGCCACGGCTCCGCAAAAGATAGAGCATGTCCTATTCTTGTCCGCAGCCTGCGGACAAGAATAGGCATCTCTATGGGGAGTGCCGGCATGGTGTGTTGCGGATCAACAATTTGCGGATCCGCGACACACTACCGACGTGTAAATGGGGCCTAATCCGGTCACGCTCATGTGAAAGAGGCCGATGAGTCTTTGAGGACTGGAGTGGACACAGAACACTCGTAGCTAACGCTTTCCCTAGAATCCCTATATTAATTCAGCAGCAGCAGCACTCTCCCCGCTCTAACTAACACTGCATCTTCAGAATGAATCTAAGATGGATGCTGTCCTTGCTTTTTGATAGGAGGTGGGAGGGTCTGGGAGGGAAGGTATGCTGATTGGCTGGAATGTGTCTGCTGACTGTGAGGTATAGGGTCAAAGTTTGCTCAATGATAAAGTATAGGGGTCGAATCGAACATCGCATATGTTCGGCCGCCGTGGCGAACGCGAACATGCGATGTTCGCCGGTGAATAGTTCGGGACATCTCTATTGATGGAAGCGCTCATTGCTTCTGGCCTCTGGCAGCTATGCTGTGGGCCCCCACAGGAACTGTGGGCCCCGGCACTTGCCCGGGTACGCTGGGTACTGACGCCGACCTTGCAAGTAGAGACATGTCCCTTCTTGGCACAATCCCAGGTTTTAACCACCGGGACACAAACTGCAGTGCTACCTCCCATTGAAGAGGCAGTGTGTTCACACCAAAATTCTGGGGGCAAAACCCACCATGTGAACGCCTCACGAATGAACTGGAGGTGAGTCTTTACTGTGAAGTGCAGTCTGCTCTCTGCATTAAGCTGCTTGACAGCCCTACCCCTCTGGTTTGAGGGACAGCTGTAGTGGTCTTCTGGTTGAATGCTATAGCTGTCACTCAAAGCAGAGGGTAGGAAGCAGCACAGTGCAGAGAGGCATGAGTACATTCCCACATCTCCCAGGCAGTAGATTAAAAGTTCATATTCCCACTACTTCTGAAGATAAAAGCTCCTCATGTATGTTTGCACTGCTCTCCCCAGGATTTACATAGTACTGTCAGCAGTTTAGCATGGTCAACTCTGCTGACAGATTCTCTTTAACCAATTGATATCCAAACAAGTGACAATTTCTGCTAAACTAAATCTCTGTGTATGAATACCTACACATTTTATTGACTGAATTAAAGTGTCCCTGCTCTAGATCTACATCTCTGTGAGATGTGGAAGCAGCTCTTATTGTCTGAACACTGTTTGTGTAAATCAAGTTAAATGATCTGGACTGACATTCTGCTGTTTGGCCACAAGATGTCACTGTTTCCTAAACACAGCTACAGACTGCATATTGTTTTATATTCATGAAAGGTGGAGTTAAGAGAGGAAAAAAGGGAGCAGCCATCTTAGAGAAAGCTGAGACTCAGGAACTGTGTGAGCAGAGGATCCGTTGACATTCAGGTATGGTAGCATCCCTTAGTGACTAGAGCTGCAGCTAAGTGAAGCTGATCGTGTCCAAGACCCTGATCCTGTCTAGAGGAACAAGGATTGCTTCCAGGAATGCTGATGAGAGCTAAGGAGCAAAGCAATATACACTGCGCTACCACATGCTTGTTAAAGAGGCATTTGTTCGGTTCACAGTCACCAGCGGAGACAAAGCAAACCCGGGTCGGTAAGATCATTCACGCACCTCATTACATTTGGCACCGAGAGACTGAGACCAGGCCTGTAGTTAGTCAGCCAGCTAGGGTCTCTGTTTTTGTCAGGCCAGAAGTGTTGTTACTGTTCATTTCAAGGGCTCCACAATTTAAAGTGACATTTCACACTGGAGAGCTGATAGACTTTCCCACAAACTCAAGCCAGGCTGGCATTTTGTCTCTGAAGGAAGAAGCAGGCACGTGCCACAAGACCAGTTATGGTAGGGGGAATACTGTAGAGCATTGTAAGATTGTAAGCTGTTGTGCTGCACCGCAGGCTAGCCCCTACCACGCACTCAAACAATTGTTCTTGAGGGTTTTGATTTTTTAGGGTAATAACAGGTAAGGCATGGCTGTTTAGTTTTGCCTGCCAGTAGATAAATTACCGCACTTTCCTCCTGCATCCATCGGAGGGCGCCATGCTGTGCAGAACAAGGGTCTCAGCCTTTGGGCTAGGTGTATGTAAATTTATTGTATGTTCCCAGCATTTGTGGTTGTTTTGGAGTTGCTTTCCTCGTTAGTGACTTCACTGTATCCCGGGTGGGGGAAGGGGGGGGGTGTCATTGTATCCTGGGGTGCCCACCACAGTACACGGCTCACATTTCCACAAACAGATGTTTCTCACTCTTATATTGATGTGTCATTTAATAGCTTGTAAGCGTCATAACTGCTAATTTGAACAGTTTGTGATATTTTATGCAAATGTTGAACTTTACATCTTAATTGCACATTCCGTGGATTCATCTTCATAAAATAAAGAAGGCAAACATGTTTTTTGGTCAGAAATAAATAATTGGCATGGAAAATGTTCTTGCTGAGCCGGCTTTTATCGTTGCTGGCTGAGGTGCTCTACCTACGCTGTCAATATTTGTGTGCAAGGTGGAAACTTTCACTCTTTTGGCTTTTCAGACTGCATCATTTGGTTTTATTAACATTTAAACTTCCTGTTTCTTCTGAAAGAATGTCAATTAAAAGCATTGCCCAGTCAACAGTGGAAAACATCTCTGTCACAAAGAAAGTCAAAGTTCTAAGAAATTTTCTTCTGTGATCTTTTGATTACATAAATTAAAGTGGTTATCTGAGGATATAAAAAAATATCAATAATCTGGAGTATTGCATACCATTATTTTACTATAATCTGAAGAATTTGTCTCTTTCTGTGGGTGGGCATCATCTCATCACATGTGACCACCATCAATCAGGCTTGTCTCCCAGCAGTGTATTGTAGATAGCTCTTGTTAACTCAGTCCTCCTCCTTCACACATCAACAGTGGCATACATAGAGAAGTAAGGGCCCCATAGCAAAGATCAAACCAGGTCTCCCACACAGAACAGAAGGGTTTCTGCCTGACCAAGTTTACCTCCAGTAGAAGAGGAGATAATCCCAACTAAGACTGGGCCCCCTCTTGCCCTGGGCCCCATAGCAGTCGTATGGTATGCCCCTATGGTAGTTACGCCCCTGATCATCAATACCACTGAATATGCATTCTCTTCCCCAATTTTCTTCTTCACTGTCTAAAGAGAGACATAGCTATATATTTGTATGAATTTAGAAGTAGATACACTTTGCTTGGTAAGCTGAGAGAAGGCTGCATGCACTCACAGGAGCGCCGGTGCCTTCTCAAACAGCTGATTGGTATGGGTCCCGGGTGTTGGACCCGTACCAATCAGTAATGTTGAGAAAATCAAACTCTACGAAGTGGAATTCAATCCAAATTTCATGGAAAATTTGATTCACCACAAAGCCAAATTTCCTTTTGCTTTGTGGTAGCGAATCGATTTTCCCTGGTTCGTTTCATAGTTCCTGCATAGTCATCTCAACTAGACCTTTCAATGGAGAAGAAGAGGGAGGGGCTGGAAGAGGAAGGAGAAGGAGTAAGGGAGAAGAGGGTGGCTTGGGCCTGCCCTCAGTGCACTTAATTGCTCTTTTGGATATGGCTTAAAAAAAAAAAAATTCTAGAATGAAGCAACAGATCACTAAGTGAAAGGTATCATTATATTTAGCTGAGATCTCTACAAGGCATTGTGTCTGGTCACAAATTTCTGGAGACAGATTTTCTTTAAACATACTGTCAATTTGCTATGGTAGTGACAGGACAGTATAGCATCAATATTTAGTCAACTTAATGCCAATGTGATCTGGCCATTATGTACGTACATATTATGTTGGCAATATTTGGCAATTATTTGGTCTCAATTAGTGATGTCGCGAACATAAAATTTTCAGTTCGCGAACAGCGAACGCAAACTTCCGCAAATGTTCGCGAACAGGCGAACTGGGCGAACCGCCATAGACTTCAATAGACAGGCGAATTTTAAAAACCAAAGGGACTCTTTCTGGCCACAATAGTGATGGAAAAGTTGTTTCAAGGGGTCTAACACCTGGACTGTGGCATGCCGGAGGGGGATCCATGGCAAAACTCCCATGGAAAATTACGTAGTGGACACAGAGTCGGGTTTTAATCCATAAAGGGCATAAATCAACTAACATTCCTAAATTGTTTGGAATAACATGCTTTAAAACATCCAGTGTGTGTATACGATCAGGTATGATGTTGTATCGATCAGGTAGTGTAAGGGTTACGCCCGATTCTCAGACATTGACAGACCAAACTCCTCTTTTAATGCACCGCAAACAGTCCATTTGCACAACTGCAAACTCCCCATTTGCACAAGGTTGGATACCAAGCTAGCCACGTCCCGGTGATGTCATTGAAGGTTTCTTCCTCCACCCAGCCACGTACAACACCAAGGGTCTCCGAACGGTCAATTGAATTGATTTTTCGAACGGGGAGATGGTTAAAAAAACGCTGGCTCCCTCCCCTTTGTTTTAATCCACGGTCACTGCTTCTGCGCCGTGCAATTTACTCTCACACCCGATATGAGTAGTATTTTCTGTAGTACTATTCTCATCAGTTTAATCCCTCTAACGTTCCCAATCTGGGGGCCATTTATTGAATAGATTTTTCGAACGGGAGATGGTTAAAAAAACGCTGGCTCCCTCAACTCTGTTTTAATCCACGGTGACTGCGTCTGCGTCGTGCAATTTATTGTCACACCCGATATGAGTGGTATATTCTGTAGTACTATTATCATCAGTTTAATCCCTCTAACGTCCCCAATCTGGGGGCCATTTATTGAATAGATTTTTCGAACGGGGAGATGGTTAAAAAAAACGCTGGCTCCCTCCACTCTGTTTTAAACCATGGTGACTGCGTCTGCGCCGTGCAATTTACTGTCACACCCGATATGAGTGGTATTTTCTGTAGTACTATTCTCATCAGTTTAATCCCTGTTACATCTCATATCAGGGATTGCCTTTTGTGAAAAAAAATTTAGGCCTGGTACCTTTGACTGCCTTCACAGTGACAGACCAAACTCTCATACACCAAACTGAATTAATTTCAGGAACCGGGAGATGGAAAAAGCAGCTTGGTCGGTCCTCATACTCCCAAATTGGGGCACTGCGCGTGCACAGAGCAATGTGCTGTGACACCCTATATGAGTGGTGTCTTAACTAGTACTATTCCTATCAGCGGTGGGCGGGAGCGTGGTAACTTGAGAGCAGGTGACCAAAGCTCAGCTGGAGGAAGATGGTGCGTCAAGGTTCTTAGCGGAAGCTGTTGAAGATTGGGTGTCCTGTCTAAGCCAGTCAACTACGTCCTCAGAATTTTTCGGGTTCAGGGTACATGGCCTCTGAACACTAGGCATTATTCCAGGGACAGTGGAAATCACAGCACCACGACCACGACGGCCCCTGCGGGGTGGCCTGCCTCTGCCTGTCATTTTTTTTTCGATAAGTGGTACTGTGCCACCCTGTATCAGTGGTGGGCACTGGCAGTGGGCACACTACAGTCTGTGGAAGTGGGCCTGACACACACTGGCAGCAGGCAAGCAACTGAAATTAGACTAATGTGTAAAAATGAAATGCCTTATTTATCGTCAAGCTACTGTGCCACCCGATATCAGTGGTTGGCACTGGCAGTGGGCACACTACAGTCTGTGGAGGTGGGCCTGACACACACTGGCAGGAGGCAAGCAACTGAAATTAGACTAATGTGTAAAAATTAAATGCCTTTTTTTATGCAAAGTCCTGTGCCAGCCGATATGAGTAGTAGGCACTGGCAGTGGGCACACTACAGTCACTGGAAGTCAGCCTGACACACACTGGCAGGCAACTAACCTTAGATTAAAGTGTAAAAATTAAATGCCTTTTTTTTATGCAAAGTCCTGTGCCACACGGGATGACAGGGGTGGGCACTGGCAGTGGGCACACTACAGTCAGTGGAAGTCGGCCTGACACACACTAGCAGCAGGCAAGCAGCTGAAATTACACTAAAGTGTAAAAATGAAATGCCTTTTTATGCAAAGTCCTGTGCCAGCCGGTATGAGTGGTGGGCACTGGCAGTGGGCACACTACAGTCAGTGGAAGTCAGCCTGACACACACTGGCAGGCAACTAACCTTAGATTAAAGTGTAAAAATTAAGTGCCTTTTTTATGCAAAGTCCTGTGCCACACAGGATGACAGGGGTGGAGCACTGGCAGTGGGCACACTACAGTCAGTTGAAGTCGGCCTGACACACACTAGCAGCAGGCAAGCAGCTGAAATTACACTAAAGTGTAAAAATTAAATGCCTTTTTTATGCAAAGTCCTGTGCCAGCCGGTATGAGTGGTGGGCACTGGCAGTGGGCACACTACAGTCAGTGGAAGTCAGCCTGACACACACTGGCAGGCAACTAACCTAAGATTAAAGTGTAAAAATGAAGTGCCTTTTTTTGATGCAAAGTCCTGTGCCACACGGGATGACAGGGGTGGGCACTGGCAGTGGGCACACTACAGTCTGTGGGCCTGCAGCTCCTCACACACAGGCAGGCCAGGCAACTGCAATATGTATATAAAGGGAAAAAAAAAGCAAACTAATGTTGCAGCCCTAAAAAGGGCTTTTTGGGGTGCTGTCAGGACGCTGTCCTTACAGCAGAGATCAGATGAGTCTTTCAGGACTGGAGTGGACACTGAATTCACTAGCCTAGCTATCGATTTCCCAATTAAATCAGCAGCAACTACACTCTCCCTCCTCTCACTAAGACTGCAGCTTCAGAATGAATCTAAAATGAATGCTGTGCAGGAGGTGGGAGGGTCTGGGAGGGAGGGTATGCTGCTGATTGGCTGGAATGTGTCTGCTGACTGTGAGGTACAGGGTCAAAGTTTGCTCAATGATGATGTATAGGGGGCGGACCGAACATTGCATATGTTCGCCCGCCGCAGCGAACGCGAACAAGCTATGTTCGCCGGGAACTGTTCGCCGGCGAATAGTTCGGGCCATCTCTAGTCTCAATAAATAGGCCTTTTTTGACATGTATTAGTACCGTATACCTGTATGGGGGAAAGACTCTTGTATCTGGTTTAATCGAATTATTTAAGAATACACTTTTCGGTACCACAGTGGTGCTTTTTTCAGGTTTTTATAAAAATGTCTTAAAAGTGGCACTGACTAAATTGTGTCCAGGGTCAAAATATCACTTGAAGTTACAAACAAGATTGCAAATTATAAATAACATTTTTAAATTATTTTTAATTTTTATGCATTTTTCGCCCTACAAAACGCACTAGCCCATTAGACGCACCTAGGTTTTGGAGGCGGACAATAAGAAAAAAATATTTTTAATTAGACCTCAGGTCAGACCAGCAATCAGACCCCCAATGTTATTCAGACCTCAGCTAACAGCCCCAATCAGACCCCCAATGTTAATAAGACCCAACAAGACCACAGATCAGACCACCAATCAGACCTCTGCTCAGACTCCAATGTGAATGACGCCCAATCATACCTCAGATAAGCTCCCATTTCCTTATATCAGCTCCCAGCAGTCCTGATTGTCTCTCATATTAGCCCCCAGCAGTCCCCATTGCCTCATATCAGCCCCCAGTAGCCCCCATTGCCTCTCATATTAGCCCCCATTGCCTCAGATCAGCCTCCAGTAGCCCCATATTGCCTCGAATCATCCCCCAGCAGCCTCATATTGCCTCAGATCACCCCCCAGCAGCCCCATATTGCCCCAGATCATCCCCCAGCAACACTATATTGCCCAAGATCAACCCCCAGCAGCCCCATATTGCCTCAGATTACCACTCCAGCATATTGGGGCATATTGCCTCAGATTACCCCCCCCCCCCCCCAGCAGCCCTATATTGCCTCATGTTTTATAAAATAAAAAAAAAACACTTACCTCTCCTGCTCCTGGACGCCGCTGCTCCTCAACACCTGCGATCTTCTTCCTCCTGCTGTCGGCTGTGCTGTGAACTGGCGCGCACAGCATAAGGTCACAGAGTGCCCTCACACACAGCCAACAACCGAGGACCAGGAATCGCTGAGTACAGAGCCTTCACTGCTTCCTGGTCCTCCGGTACTAATGAGCGCTTCCATAATGGAATGGAAAGGAAGGCAGTCATAATATTAATAATTACAGTAAATTAATTTATAGAGGTAGAAACGAAAGTTCCTTATTAGGCATATAATATATGATTCAGATGAAATTAGCAATAGTGGAACCGTGAAAGCTTATTACAGGCGCTGAATGAGACACATAACCACACACATAAATTATTACAGCAAACGTTAAAAAAAAAGAAAACTGTAATATATTTAACAGTATACTCCCGAGGGTTGTCATAGAAACAAAATACAGGACATATAGCACGAGGGCACAGGGCAGCCAAGTTGTTCTGAAAACAGGTTGCTGCAGAGTTTTAAAAAAACACCTAACAAGTGGCAACAGAGAAGAACAGAGTTCATTCGTCACAATGACATAGGTGATGAATAGAAGAAATCTCTCTGAGCAGAGACAATCGTCAGTAAGATAGGAAAGTAGAGGTCAAGGAGAGCTACAAATACAAAGCAGAAAATATGAATACATTGACAACGCATTGCAATTGCATAGTTGATTGGAGGGATTTCAAGTAGAGGAATGATGAAATAAATAATGATGACTAGAAATAGGGGGGTAATAAAAAAATTGTTAGTGGCTATATGTATAGTAGATGAAAAATAAACTCATAGGGAGAATTTATTGAGCCCTGCACTCAGGTGTGGACCACCAATGAGGCCAGGTGAGGAGATCGCCTCAGGCAGCACCAGGTAGGGCCATGGGCAACAAGCGCTTTCATTGTGGCAAAGGGGTTAGGTTAAGAAATTGGCATGAGGGAGTGTCGTTTCAGTTTTCGCCTCAGGTAGCAGAAAGGCTAGGTGCACCCCTGCCTTGAATAAATAAAAGCTTTAAACTTACCTTCAAGCCTGGACCTTCCTAGTTGCACCACTGCTGACTTAATTTGTCTTCTACATTTTCTGCCCAGCACGCTGTGCCTTGAGGGGAGAAGCTTGACTGCACCAGTTACTTCTTTGAGTGTAACCCATCCAGGTGGGCCTTTTTCACCAGCAGATCAACATTTCAAAAGGTCCCACCGATGAGCGTTGCTCTCCCTCTGCTTTTCTTTCAGTTTTGAAAAGTAGGTTTGGTTAGGCCAGTGATGGGCAAAGTGCATCTACAGTTATCAGCCTACTGCAGGGCATGGTGGGAGTTTTAGTTTTGCAACAGCTGGAGAGCCGCACTTTGCCCATCACTGGGTGAGGCTGTCAAGCTGATTTAAGCCAGCCAGATATATATTAACTGTGACATTAAAAAATCAACCTTACTTCAGTAAAGGGGTCATGTCAAAATGTAGAGTAACACCTCAAAGCAGAAGTGTTTAAAGAGGTTTTCTGAGACTCTGGATGGGTCATCAGTATCTAATCGGTGGCGACACCCAGGACTCCGGCCAATCAGCTGTTTGCAAAAGCACCAGTAGCGTTGCAGCCACTTTTCCTAGGGCCATGTGACCTCATCTTTTGGTCATATGGCCTAGGCACAGCTTAGCCCCATTGAAGTTAACTGGGCTGAGTTGTAATGCCAAGCACAGCCACTATCCAATGGATGGCACTCTGCTTGGTGAGTAGAGAGAAAGCCACAACGTTCAATGTAGCACTGTACCTTCTCAAACAGCTGATCGGCAGGCATCCGGGTGTCGCACCCCCACTGATCAGATACTCATGTACACAGACCCATTAAAATGAATGGGTCAGGATTCAGTGCGTGTGCTATGCGGTCACGTCACGCATTGCACCCGCGCGGACAACTTGCTTGTGTGAAAGGGCCTTATACAGCCAGCCTGTCAGTACAGCAGAGTCAGAGAGAAAGATATAGCAGAGTTGAGTTTGCCTGCCAGTACATGCTAAACCCTGCTGGAACCAAGACAAAGCCTGAAACAGTTTGGAGAAATGTTTATTCTAGTAAAGCTGCCATTGAACCCTATCTCAAGGTCTGGACTCAAGTTATTCTTTCCAATCCCTCAATTATTCCCCCTATTCATTTATGCTTCGGAGCCAAAGCCTGGGGTCCAACCATATCCAGGTAGGAGCACCGTGACACATAAAGAGACATTTGGGCTGCACTATACCACTCAGCAATTCTACACCTGGGACATGATATATATATATATATAGAGGGCCCTGGGGTAGGCTGCCCTTTGCACCATGACTCATCCACTTGGCCATCAAAGTCTCACACCTTTAGTCCCTCATGATTGGTTGTGATAGAGGGAGGACTGCCTGCAAGACATTTTGGAGGAAGCCCACTGGGCTAACACCAAGGTCATATGATTCTTCATCTCTGTCTTCTGATTTGTGAAATGGTGGTCGCTGTTTTAAGTGATTCATATGGGACGAATCCCAAAAACTTCAGATTTGCTGAGGTATGAAACTTTTGGGAAATGCTTAACGTATATGATTTGTTCCGAATCTGTTTGCTGATCTCTAATAACTATACTATTGAATTTTTCTTCTGTTTTTAGCTTTTTTATTCATCTAGTTTTTAACCTTATGTGCCCTTTTGATCTTTTGCCTCCTTTAGACAGTTTCCTTCCTTTTCTATACATTTAAAACTGCTCTTGTGCAAACTTTCCATTATGGCGCCAGTCCAGTGCCAAAACGTGTGACCTGAAATGATTTTTATTAAACCAGATACAAGACTCTGTCCTTTATCCAGCAGTGCCTACATTTTCCTTGTTTTTCTAGCCTTTTAATGTTTCTATAGTGGCATGACTAGTCCAAGGAGGATCGACAGCTAATTACTGCGGAGGATTAAGTACATGATAGGCCCGGGGCTGTCTATCTAACGTAGGCCCCTCCCTCCATTGTAGTTTAGTTTTTTTTGTTTGTATGGAGAGGTGCGATGCTTCGTGAGTGCCACAGGTCTCTTCCTAGGCCATATGACATCTCCATACTAAAAATCTTACATCCAGGGACATCTCCTGTCATGTTGACCTTCTATAACTACCGGCGTACCGATCACACACGTGTGACGCAAAGGGAGGGAAAAGGGAAAGCCCTGTCCAAGGGAGAGGGAAAGGTGGTGACCCCTAACTCACTTTGAGGCTAGCACCTGACTGCCCTGACGTCTCTAGACGGGTTTTTCACCCGTACGCTGATCACGTGCCTAAACCCTGGCTTTCCTTAAGATGAGCCCTAAGTAGTGAATAGGGCGGTGGGAGCACTAATCCTCACAATTAACACGAAAGGAAAACACCAGGGAGAGGACAGACAATACAGATGAAACAAATAATCCCAGGTGGGCGACAACAGCGGACAACAAAAGCTCAACAGGGATCCGTAGAGTAATGCTCTGGTACGACAACCAGGAACAACTGCTACACAGCTCCAGAGGGTCAGTATAGAAGTCCAGGCAGGAAGCTTTATATCTGGGAACCAGAGAAGGGGAAAGGGGGAATATAAGGAGGTTGGGAGTGGCGGACAAGAAACAGCTGAGGAGAAGAAGGTACGGATCCCTGAGTGAGACAAAAAGGATTGCAAGGCAAACACAGAAAGCTACCATTAAGTAACAGCGCGATCATAGACATAGAGCGTGCAGCCACCCACTGCGACTTCCTGACCCTGGGTATAACGGAGTCAGACGTGGCTCTTGACACCCTCGTGACACCTTCTCTATCCTCCTCCCCACCGTTTGACCCAGACCGCCATGACAAATTCTTTCAGCCGCATCTCGTCTCTACATAGTTTGTAACACAGACACGTTAGATTTAAAAAAATTTCCATCTACCTCCCTATTCTGGTGTACCAACAATGTCATCCTGCTGCCACTCCCAATACAGTACCTGCTGTGCTCCCCAATGCCCCAGGTACTATACTGCTGAAAAAATACTGACTCTAATAGACATAATTGAGTTCATATATCACACTGGTGTAAAGTAGAACTGGATTTCCAAAACAGCTGTCAAAAATGAATGGTGGAATCTGATTAGTTGCTATGGGCAACTAAGCCAATTCTACTTTACACCAGTTTGATAAATTACCCCAAATGTCCCTATAGTGTCTAAAGCAGTTTTAATGTCCCCTAGAGTGCCCCCAGTAATAATAACATCCTATATTGTGCTCCAGGTAATAATCCCTGTATAGTGTCCCCAAAAATAATAGAATTGCTCCTACAGTGCCTCCCCAATAGCAAAGCCCCCCACATTGCCCCCACATAGTATTGTCCCCATAGTAATTTTCCCCCAATATAGTAATTTTCTCAACACTGCCCACATATAGTAGTTTGCCCCCACACAGTAATTTCCACCATACTGCCCCAAACAGTAATTTCCCCCACACTGCCCCACATAGTAATTTCCACCACACTGCCTCACACAGTAAATTCCACCACACTGCCCCCACATAGTAATTTCCCCCACATAGTAATTTGCCCCCACATAGTAATTTTCACCAGACTGCCGCCACACAGTAATTTCCACCACACTGCCCCACATAGTCATTTCCCCCACATAGTAATTTTCCCCCACACAGTAATTTTCCCCACACTGCCCCCACATAGTAATTTCCACCACACTGCCCCATATAGTAATTTTCCCCAAACTGCCCCCATATAGTAAATTCCCCCACCCTGCCCCATATAGTAATTTCCCCCACACTGCCCCCACATAGTAATTTTCCCCACACTGCCCCCACATAGTAATTTCCCCCACACATAGTAATTTACCCCACAATGACCCATATAATAATTTTCCCCACCCTGCCCCCACATAGTAATTTCCACCACACTGCCCCCACATAGTAGTTTCCCCCACACAGTAGTTTTCCCCACATTGTCCCCACACAGTAGTTTCCCCCACCCTGCCCCCACACAGTAATTATCCCCTCACTGCCCCCACATAGTAATTTGCCCCCACATAGTAATTTCCCCCACAGTGGCCCATATAGTAATTTGCCCCACACTACCCTCACACAGTAGTTTCGCCCACACAGCCCCATACAGTAGTTTCCCCCACACTACCCTCACACAGTAGTTTCGCCCACACAGCCCCATACAGTAGTTTCCCCCACACAGTAGTTTTCACCACACTGCCCCCACAATGCCCCATATAGTAATTTTCCCCACACTACCCCCACACAGTAGTTTCTGCCACACAGGAGTTTCCCCCACACATAGTAATTTCCACCACATTGCCTTCACACAGTAGCTTACCCCCCACTGCCCCCCCCCCCACACATTAGTTTCCTCCACACTGCCCCCACATAGTATTTTCCCCCCACTGCCCCACATAGTAATTTCCACCACACAGTAATTTCCCCCACACTGCCCCCACATAGTCATTTCCCCCACACTGCCCTCACTTAGTAATTTGCCCCCACATAGTAGTTTTCCCCACACTTCCCCATATAGTAATTTGCCCCCGCATAGTAATCCCTCCCATATTAATTTTCCCCCACATAGTAATTTGCCCCCATACAGCCAGCCCTAATATAGTAATTTCCCCCCAATGTACTCAATGTCTCTTCACTAATATGTCCTCCGGTGTCCCCCAAAGTAGGCACATAAAATTAAAAAACAAAACAAAAAAAACGAAAAGCCTAATATTGACCTATGTCCAGGGCCAGGCTCTTGCTCGCAGATGGTACATGCCGGGATGAGACAGGCGCACGCACGTCACAGTGCTGCATCCTGGCACAGGAGCGCAATGACGTCATCACGCCCGCCTGCGCCGGGATTTCACGGCATTTCACGTGGTGGAATAAACTTTGAACATTAGAAGACCTTGGAGTGCTGCGATCCTTTTTCATTTGTTTCCATTGGAGGGGTTCTTCAGGTCAGGACCTGACATCGCGGGCACCGCCACATCCTGGACTATCGGCCATTCGGCCGCCGATGGTGCTGTCCCACACTTATCTATTTGCGGGATTTCACTACCGCATAGGCAGTGGTCGGTGGCGGGGCAGGAAACTATGCGCTCCCATGCCCCACCGTAGTATGTGGGTGTTCGGTTCAGCGTTGGGACCCCCAGCAATGTTGGACCCGGGGCTGCCGACCCGAACGCCTCTATTGTAATCCACCATTGGCTAGTTACAACTGCTAAGTTACTGTACAGGGCTCTGTCTGCACTTCTAGCCCAGGTAATTAATTTGATCTTTCTCGAGTACTCCTGTTCCATTTTGAGGTCTCTGCGTTATGAAGCACCTTCTTTTTTAATTTCCCCTGTACGGTGGGTCAGAAAACAGTACATTATATGGGTAGGGGAACAACTCATCTAATGTAAGGCCAGCCCTCTTTTTCTGGACTTGTAATAGTTCTTGAAATTGTTGATATTCATTGTAATTCTTATAACAAGAGCTTTATTTGTTTTATGGATAGGTTTGCAGGTAAGTAGCTTCTTTCTAAATGATAGGCATGCTACAATGTTGTACTGTGCTGATATGCATGTTTAGAGGAGAATAAATGGCATATTTTCATTAGTAAACTGTAACTGTAATACCCTATCAGTTAAATTCATGACATTGTCTGAGTGAGGCCAGTGGAAGCCAAATTGGTAATCCCGAGTACTTTTGCGACATCATTCTAGTAGTTGGTGGGACTTTAACTCCCAGACCTCAACAATGTCCTTTTAAATTTATATCATGATGATTGATCACTATTATTACTATTTTTGTGTACTTGTTTGCTTAGAACTACCAGGAAACATTACCTCTCTATTTTTGCTCCATCTACTTCCTAGGCATTAATGTTCTCTGAAAAGTTAAGGAGATACAAAGACTTCAGACTTCTTTAAAGGGGTTCTCCAGAGATTTAGAAAATGAAAATACTTAAATATTGCTTCATTATAAATATGTTCCCAAACATCTTTAATTAGCTATAATGGCTTGTTTGGTCTAAGGAGAAATCATTACAATAAATAAAATGTCCGCCATCCTATTAGAACACACACAACCTGTCCTAATAACACAGAAGAACAAGTTACTTCAGAATAGTGAGGTACAGCTGCCTTATCCTCCTCTCTGCTCTGCTTGTCAGGGATTATGATCCTGAATTAAGCTAATAAGAACTTCAGCTGAATCTCTGTGGGAATGGAGTTTATGAGGAGACATAAAGTACTGAGAGGACAGACAGGACACACTGTGGTGGGTGTGTGGGGCTGTGGTAATGGAGACTACGTACAAGAGCTGCTGCTCATTATCCACATCCATACCCTCCTCTCTGTACTTCATGTCTCCTCATGAACTCCATTCCTACAGAGATTTAGCTGATTATCATATTAAACTGTATTCAGGATCATAATCCCTGACAAGTAGGAGAGGAGAATGAGGCAGATGATTAGCTATGTGTTGTAAGTAACCTGTCCTTCTCTGTGATTAGGACAGGTTTTATATTCACCAATGGACAGCGGCCATTTTATTTCCTCTAATGATTGCCCCCCAGACAAAACAAGCCATTATAACTAATAAAAGGTATTTGGGAATATATTTCTAATATAGTAATATTTAAGTATTTTCATTTTCTTAATTCCTGGAGAACACTTTTAAAAAATTATATTGTTTTTATTTTAAGCATTTATGATACAGAAACTAAAACCAAGTAGCCGTGGCAAGACAATAAATGCTGATGGTGCATATTATTTCCATTTCTGGAACTATTCAGCTGACTGTTGTCGAAACGAAACTAAAACGTTTTCATACCAATTTGGCAAACAACCGTCATTCTTGAGTTTTTGAATGAGTCAGTAGAAGTTGTGGAGATGGTACCATAATATACGGCATCAGAGAAATATTGTAACTTTCCATGGAACCACCACTTACTCAGCTGATATACAGATAATCTTTGACATTCTTTAACTGGTAGAATGGAGGAAATACACCTGTTAAAACAAGGTATCTGCTGCTTTTATGCTTGTCATGCATTTGCTGTTATACAGATGGATATCTGACAAAGTCTTATCATATGTGACCCATTTAGGTGATAATGGTATAATAGGTGGGTGGTAAAAATGCATTAAATTGTAGGTACTGTAAAACTTGTGTAGATACTAACACACATGGAAGTCCGGCCTGTCTATTGGAAACATATTGTAAAATTGCAAAAAAAACTGAAATTTCAGATACAGTATTATGAAAAATAGTTTGCATCCCCTTTCATAGACTCCCCATTTGTGTACATGTTTATGTCATGGCAGAAAATAGAACATTGGCAATATCATAAGTAGTGTACAGACAGATTACAAGGGGAAACATGCTCTACAGTAGTGGTTTCCCATCTTTCTTACTCTGAGACTCAGCGCTGAGAGATGGTCTCAATCACACTTAATGCAAAGAGATTGTAGAAGCCATATACTAAACAGGAAGCAGCTGGAAGCGTTTCCAAATATCAAATAATCAGTTCAGTGTGAGACCTGGCACTGCTTGTTTTCTGCTAGTTTTTCAAAATCTGGATTATAGTGACAGCTATTCACAGGCAGTCACTCAGGTGTCATCTTTTAAGCAGGCTCTATAATTGGCCTTCAATATTTTCATGGCGGAATATCTACAGCCCCCCCTGTAGCACTCACCCCCCCAGTTATAATGCCCCCTCTAGTACTACCAGTATATATAATGCCCCCTGTAGTGCCTGTAGTAATTATAATTCCCTTTTAGAACCCCCCCCCCCCCAGTAGGTATAATTCCCCCTTAGTGCCCAAGTAATTAATAATTCCCCCTATAGTGCCCCCAGTAGATATGTGCCCCTCAAAAGTGCCCACGGTAGATATAGTCTCCCCATAATGTCCCCAGTACTTATAGTGTCCCCAGTACATGTAGTTACCCTCTGTAATTATAATTCCACCCACTTAATGCATCAGTACCAACTTCCCCACAGATTGACTTAGATCCCCCCACAATACTTACCTGACTCCCTGAAGGCATCTACAATGCTGGCCAAAAGCCTCCTCTGGCTTGCGCCCTGAGTTGCTGGCTTCTCCGCATGAATTTGGCACATGTGTGTGATGACATAAATGCGCTGCCTGATATTTTTTGCCACTGCCTGCACTGGTGTACTGACTCATAGGCCTCAGGCCTAGTGACCTGTGGCCTATGAGGGTAAACGACAGGGTAGGAAGCTATTGGCTTCTGTGTCCTTCCATTCGGTATAGAAAAGCAGCAGTGGGCCTGTCTTCTACACTTGCTCAGTTCATTCAAAAAAGCATTGGAGGATGCAGTGTGTGACCCAAGCATGAGGGGCTTGCGAGCCACATGTGGGTTGGGGATTATCGGTCTACTGAATATGTTTGCATCTAGAGTTGAGCGAACACCTCGATGTTCGGGTTTGAGAAGTTCGGCCGAACTTCACGAAAATGTTCGGGTTCGGGATCCGAACTCGACCCAAACTTCACCCCGAACCCCATTGAAGTCAATGGGGGCCCGAACTTTTGGGCACTTAAATGGCTGTAAAATAGCCTTGGAAAGGGCTAGAAGGCTGCAAGAGGCGGCAAAATGTAGGTAAATGACCTGCAAACATATGTGAATATGGAAATGACTTAAAATAAAATAAAATACAGAAAACTAATAAAAAACATTCAAAACTTGAGCCCAAGTGAGTGACAGTGGCAACTGTCACCCAGCAAACAGAGGATGTGGCAGCAACGCCACCACATCTGTCATTGTCACCAAGCATCTCCACCAAATCCCATGGAAGTGTTCAGCTATCAGCTGTCCATCTCCCAAACACTGGAGAGAAAAAGAAATAGAAAGAGGAAGTACCCCCCTACCCATGGCTCTGAATGCCTTATTTCAAACTTCCTGGTCCTTTGAAATGCTGTCATTCTGTCTGGTGGACAGTTTTAAAAACCTTATGGCGGTGGCTATCCCACAGTATGTGTATCCCAGCAGCCGCTACATTTGCAGGCGAGCCATCCATTCCCTGCACAACCAAGTGGCGGACAAAATCAAGTGTGCACTGCGCAACGCTATCTGTGGCAACGTCCATATAACCAACAACACAGTGGGTAAATGTAGCGGCTGGCCCAAAGGCGGATAGCATTTTTGCGAATGTCCTTCCGCCCCCGAGGATTGCTGGGCATTTCTCTTTGTATCCTGTTACCTCCTCCTCCTCCTCTTACTTGGCTTTCTCCTCCTCTACCTCCTCCTCATCCACTCAGCGTAACACCTTCACCACCCACAGCAGCACAGCCCGGGGGAAACAACAGCAGGTTGTTTTAAAACCTGTGTGTTTGTGGGAAAAACCCCACACCGCGCAGGAGCTGTGGACAGGCATGGAACAACAGACCGACCATTGGTTGGTGCCACTGAGCCTCCAGCCCGGCCTGGTGTTGTGCGCTAGTGGGCGAAATATATTAGCAGGTCTGGGCCTAGCCGGTTTGACACACATCCCCTGCCTGCCACATGTTCTGAATTTGGGGTGCAGAAATTCCTAAACACCAGACAGTGAAAATCAATTCAGTTAATCGAACACACACAACACCCCCACCCCCCCTTTCACTCAAACCATTAACAAACTATTTACACATTTTCTTAAAAACATATTAAAATAACTATAATGCAGCTAAACTTACTATATAAAGAAACAAAACTCTATACACGCCTTATCCTTATTTTAAGGCCAGTGACATCCAAGTGGCTCGAAGGCTGGGTTCCTGCACCAACATAGTCCCTGGCCTGGAACACAATTGTCCAGCCAGGGCACAGTTCTAGAGGATGAGGAGGATAAGTAGGATGAGGAGGATGAGGAAGAACCGTGTTCTCAGCAGGGTGGCACCCAAGCCAGCTCATGAGCAGCTGGGTCACCATCAGCACCTCAGAAGGCTGGGTTAGCATTTGCGAAATGTGGGAAAGCTTTGTCATCACGTTATAACAACCTGCACCACCAGCAGATCTGGAACGTCTTAGCAGGAGGCAGCATTTCAGCAACATGGTGGAAGAGTACACGTACTTACTTGCCCAGGGGCGTAGCTACAGGGAAGCACACTGTTTTGGGTCCCTGACCTAGAAGGGGCCCATCTAGGAGGAGGAGGAGGACTAAAATACTTTGTCAGGGCCCCCTCAACAGTATTATACAATGAAATTAGATACAGTGGCAGTATAGACAGTGTAGAATGCGGATGGAAAATAAACTCAAACAGCCTCACACCCTACACACTCTGCACCTCCCCCCCCCCCTTTCACTCAAACCATTAACAAACTAATTACAAATTTACTTAAAAACATATTAAAATAACTATAAGGCAGCTAAACTAGCCATACAAAGAAACAAAACTATATACACGCCTTATCCCTTATCCTTAAGGCCAATAAAATACAGGTGGCTCGGAGGGTGGGTATCTGCACCAACATAGGCCCTGGCCTGGAACACAATCGTCCAGCCAGGGCACAGTTCTGGAGGATGAGGAAGAGGAGTAGGAGGAACGCTGGGGGATACAGAGGACACAGACGATATACCTCCCTCAAAGAGGATAGCTTTTCCTTGCCACTGGGCAGCCTGGCAGACATGAGCGACTACATGCTGCAGTGCCTGCGCAACGACCACCCAGTTACTGCCACATTCTAACTTGTGCTGATTACTGGGTGGCCACCCTGCTGCATCCCTGTTACAAGGACAATGTGCCGTCCTTAATTCCTTCACTGGAGTGTAATAGGAAGATAAGCCCACTAGTAGACATGCTGCTGATGGCATTCACACCTGACACCGGGGACTCAGTGGAAGCACAAGGTGAAGGCAGAGGAGGAGGAAGAAGAATTTGCCAATGCAGCTGGGTCACCACCAACACCTCAGAAGGCAGGGTTAGCAAGGGCAAAATGTGGAAAAGCTTTGTTATCACGCCACAACAACCTGCACTACCAGCAGATCTGGAACATCTTAGCAGGAGGCCGCATTTCAGCAACATGTTGGAACAGTACACGTACTGACTGATGGGTCTGCCTAGGGCAATGATGGGCAAACTGCGGCTCTCCAGCTGTTGTAAAACTACAATTCCCACCATGCCCTGCTGTAGGCTGATAGCTGTAAGCAGTCTTTGCATGCTGGAAGTTGTAGTTTTGCAACAGCTGGAGAGCCGCAGTTTGCCCATCCCTGGCCTAGGGGAATAGCAACAGGGGAAGCAGGGAAAGCAACTGCTTTGGGGCCGTGACCTAGACAGAGCCCATCCCGTGTAGAAAGTGAAAGGAACAGCTGCTGGGCCTGGTCTGAGAGAGTGATCTTTAGTAGCCACAGGCATAGCGGCATGAAAGGAAGGGGTTTGCACAAAAATTACTGGGGGAGGGGGGCCCCATTCAAAAATTTGCTGTGGTGCCCAATCATTTCTAGCTATGCCATTGGGTCTGCCCCATTTAACTTCTGGGTCATCAAATTGGGCACATGTCCTGAGGTTGCCCTTTACGCCTTGGAGGTACTGGCCTACCCTGCAGCCACTGTATTGTCTGAACGTGTGTTTAGCATGGATGGTGGCATTATCACAGACAAGCTCTGCTGCCTGTCTGCAGACAATGTGGGCAAGCTTTCATTTATTAAAAATAGGACTTGTTTGTACCTTATGCAGAACAGACATGTATACCAGCCTCACCCAACCACTGTTTTACTACCGTGCACTTACACTTTGTTTTATTTTTTATATTTTCCCAATGTTTTAGGGTCTACACTAATTTATTTAAAAAAATAAAAATAAAAAAAACAGTTATTGGCGACTACCGTTGGCTTCACAGCCCAAAAAGGCTTTATTTCATGCAAGAATGTAACTGCCAATTGTAAGTTCCCTGTCAGTTATGCAGTGCAGGGGTTTGTAACTGTCAAAAATGGTAATATTTCACCCAACAATTTAAAATATATCCTTTGCCGGACACTATGAAACTTGTCCAGTCACAGCTGGAACACCAGATTTAGGGGATTGCTATTTTGGCAACTGAATTACACCCCAGAAAAAATATATATCCTTTGCCGGACACTATTAAACTTGGCCAGCCACTGCTGGGACACCAGATTTAAGGGATTGCTATTTTGGCTATTGAATTTCACCCCAGAACAAAATGTATCCTTTGCCGGACACTATTAAACTTGGCCAGCCACTGCTGGGACACCAGATTTAGGGGATTGCTATTTTGGCAATTGAATTTCACCACAGAAAAAAAATCTATCCTTTGCCAGACAGCAGACAGTATTACAAATGGCTAGCCACAGCTGGAACACCAGATTTAGGGGATTGCTATTTTGGCAATTGAATTTAACCCCTCAATCAAATATAGAAATTTCTATCCTGAGTTTCTAGGGGTGACAATAAGCACAGCCAAGCCCCTGATGTAGGATATAGCAAAAACAAAAAAAACTAGTATTGATGGATTGATGGACTTGGTGGCAGCTTGTGCTGGTGCACCACAAGACACAAAATGGCCGCCGATCACCCCAGAAAAAATTTGGAGAAAAACGCTCTGTGCAGCCTAAAAACCAGTGAGCAATTAACTAGCAGAAGTTGGATGATTTACAGCTGTAGATCGATCACTTCATTAGGTGTTTTTGCTGAGTTTTCCCTGCCTAATCTCGCCCTTATAGCAGCTGCGTCCTATCCCTACACTAATCAGAGCAGAGTGACGTGCGGCGCTACGTGACTCCAGCTTAAATAGAGGCTGGGTCACATGCTGCACTTGGACAATCACAGCCATTCCATTAGTAGGCATGGCTGTGATGGCTTCTTAGGGCAAGAAGTAAATGCTAGCTGATTGGCTGCTGTGCAGCCCTTCAGAAAGTTGGAAGAAATCGCTTAACAATGAACCCAAACTTTTTGGAAGATGTTCGGGTCCGGGTCCGTGTACCGAACACCCCAAAATTCGGGGTTCGGGTTCGCTCATCCCTATTTGCATCCTTTTCTGTTTTATGAACAGTTTTGGCATTGCACTTGTTGGGTGCTATGTAGTGATGAGCGAGCACCAAAGTATTCGGGTGTTCAGATGTTCGGGGCGAACACATTTCTATGTTCTTGTACTCGGCCGAGCACCCAAGTATAATAGAAGTCAATGGGAGACAACCAGGCACTCCCTGCTCTGAAGAGGGGAGGGTGCCTGGTCTATTGGAAAAGGTCAGAAAGTGACAGAAACACCACCAAAATGGATCGGGAACAGCATGGCGACGATGTCTGAATGCATCTTGAACTCCCTGGTCGCTGCTGGGAACCATGTTGTCCCAATTGTACGTCACTTTTACAGACTGACAAAATTACACACAAAACTCCCCCCAAAAAAATCAATTTCACAGGAGAAATTGTTAGGAAACATTCTTTCCTGTATATTCAATTGTATGTAAAGTGCAAGTGCTGCCAAAAGTTTAGTTTTTTTTTCCAGAATTGGGGCCATGATTAAGATGGAAGGCCAGAGGTATCTGTTTTGCCCTGCTATTTGACTGGCGCCAGAAGAACCACACTGAAAGCATTTGCCAAGAATGTTTTCATTATTCTAAGATGAAATTTGTAGCCTGTTTTGAAAACAATCCGACACATGATCCAGCGGCGTTATTCCCATTACACGCCAAGCATTTTCCTGGCTGCCAGTGCAAGGACATTGTAGAGATATTATCAAAAACACTGGCCACGATAAAATATTATAGAAATTTTTACAATATATTTTGACTGCGGTAATGATACATTGCAGAGTTAGCGCAGGGAATGGCGATAAGCACTGGCTATGAAAAAATGTTATTGAAATTTTAACAATATGTTTTGAGTGCCCTGTAAAAGATTGTAGGTGAGGGCCTGCAGGTAAGCTGACCCTCCCTGAAGAGGGACATGAGGAGATCTTGTGCACTGATCCCCAAACTCTTCAGCATCCACAGTCAGAAGAAGATGACGGTGGGGAATGGCAATTAGTGTTTCACGAGCTGAATGATGCGTATGAGACACAGTTCTCAACGAGTGACGGTCTTATCAGGTCAACACAAGTCAGAAGGATGACCAGAGTGAGGAAGTGAAAGAGGAGATGGGGGACGATGACATCACTGACCCAACCTGGAAAGGTGACAAGCCAAGCAAGGACAGCAGGACAGAGGGGGAGGGATCCATAGCACCGAAACAGGCTGGAAGAGGCTGTGGGGTGGCAAAGGGGAAAAGGTGGGCCCCACCAAATAGGCCCGCAACTGTTCCCCCTTGCGGAAATATCCCTTGCCAAGGGGTAGGTGTTCTGCAGTCTGGCGCTTTTTTGAAGGAAAGTGCGGACGATAAAAGAATTGTAAAAAAATAAGAACTCATAAATAAACAAATAACCATAACGTATCTTAAATCCTATTCATTAACTCTAACTCAAACCATAAAAAAAACTCAAACCCGGGAACATAATGGTGGAAGACAGTACACAGGAGGCAAAATGAGTAGGGGTTGTGAACACCAGCAACCTCACCAACACCGGCATAATCCGCCACATGGCATCGAAGCACCCTAACAGGTGGCCCGAACCCCTGGGTCCACAATCAGTGTCTTTGGGTCACACCACTGCCTTCTCTTCCTCCCCTGTGTTATGTGCTGGGCTGGCTAATCCTCTGTCCTAGACGCAGGTCTGGATAACTCCCGCTCTGCAGCTGGGCCTTCGCAAGCACCATCAGCTAGCACACCCACTTCTGTTCCCAAGCACAGTGTACAGATGTCCTTCCTTACCCCAGGCCTTTGAACGTAAGCGCAAATACCCAGCCACCCACCCACCCACAGGCCATAGCACTAAATGTCCTTCATTACTCAGTCCCCAGCCGCCACTATTTATCTCTGTGTGCCGTCCCCGAAATACACCGGCAATTGTGTCACGTAACATCACCCGTGCCCTGACCAACGCAGTTATTGTAAAGGTCCACTTAACGACGGACACATGGACAAGTGCTTTTGGCCAGGGACAATACATTTCCATGGCGACACACTGGGTGGAGGCCAGTAGCGGGTCGTACCCTTGGATGGCACAGGTGCTACCGACGCCAAGTAGTGCGGGCCCTACTTCCACCAGGATTTCTGCAACCACCTACATTAGTGGCTGCAACAACCCCCTTCTCCTCCTCCGCCTCCTCCTCCACTGCAAACTCAGAATTCTCATCTTGCAGCATCAGTCAACCATCAGTCATTATCTGGAAGCAGTGTAGCATGGCAGAGGGGAAGCGGCAACAAGCCATGCTGAAACTCATTTGCTTGGGTGACAAGCAGAGTTGTGGCAGGATATAAGCGACCAGGTTGGTTTTGTCTGATAATGGCCATAACTTTTGGAAGATTTGTAGCTCGGCAAGCTCACAAACATGGCAATCATACAGCATATATGTACTATGCACAACAAACATCCCAAACTTATACATTAATATATATAAAAACATAACAGTGGAGGTAAACTAATGGCATGGCCGGTTTAAAAACTCATAAATAACCAGTAACCATAACATATTTTACAGCGTAGTCATAAACTAAACTCAAACCATAACATTAACAACTCAAACACTGAAACATAACAGGGCCAGCCCTCAGGCAAGCACGGGCCTCGCCGGGCAGAATGACAACTCTGCCCAGTGACTACAGCAAAACATCAGGAAATTGTCCCTCAAAAACCTGTCCTAATAATAGAATCTTAATCATTGGGCAGAAAAAAACCTCTGCCCAGTGAAGAAGGCAAACTTTTAAATAGGACAAATGTTGATTTGTCCATGTGAATCCCTCCTAATGTCTGGGATCTGGCCATACCATGCCTAGCCCACGTGTTCTCAACTTTTTCCAAACCTACCCCAATTTCCCTGAGCTACTGGTGAGGGTGCGTCGTGTGTGTGCCCATTTCAGAAAGTCATCTACAGCTGCCGATGGTCTGGCAACGCTTCTGCAGCTCTTGTATTTGCCATCTAACCGACTGTTGTGTGACGTGAGCACGCGCTAGAATTTCACATTACACATGTTGGCCATGCTTTGTGAGCAGCAGAAGGCAGTAGTGGAATACCAGCTGCAACATGGTCTAGTATGGCTGCTAACAATGAAGGCGGATGCTTTACATGTGGAAGAGGTGGACCTAGGGGGAAGATATTACACAGTGTGATAGCCAGTCCACCCTCAGTTCGTCTTGTCAGTGTGAATTGGATGATGAGGAGGAGGAGGAGCAGCAAGAGACGGCTGCCTCCACTACAGAGGGTAGTAACCATAGCAGGTTTATGCCAGCTGTTTAGCATAGATGTCAGGAGAAGAGGAAGTGGATAAGGAGGTTGAGAGTCATCCTCCAGATGAGGACAGCAAAGTCTTGTCTGTTGGGACTCTGACACACATGGCTGACTTTATGTTATGCTGCCTTTCCTGTGACCCTAACATTTTACGCATTTTTCACAACAGCGATTACTGGTTGTTCAGTTGACCCTTTTCAACCCCCGCTACAAAGAGAACTTCTCATCTCTAATTCCTGTGGTGGAGAGGACTAGCAACATGAGCAATACCAGAAGGTCTTTCTTTAAAAATTGCTCAATAAATTTCCATCTGACAACGTTGGCGGGAGAGTACGTAGCTCCTTGGGCAACCCAGGAGGGAAGATGAGGGGAACACACAGCAGTTCCAACAGAGGCAGGACAACACTCTCCAAGGCCTGGGACAGTTTCATGACACCCTGCCAACACCCTCAACCAGATGCGTGGCATAGTGTCACAAGGATGGAAAAAATGTGGAAGATGGTGAAGGAGTACATAGCAGACCGTGTCAGCGTCCTCAGTGATCCCTCTGTGCCTAACAACTACTGGATGTCCAAACAGGACACGTGTCACGAACTAGCACTCTACAGCTATAGCTAAATGATTAGGAACATGGAAGATATACTACATTGGACTGTAGTATTCAGGGTAAATGACCATGTGAGCACTTTGCGATAAATAAGTGGGTTTTGGGTTGCAGTTTCGGCACTCAGTCTCTAAAAGGATCGCCATCGACATCACTGTTTTAGAGGGTTAGCGCATATGCAGGCCCTCAGCTACATTCTTTTACTCAGTTTCATTGCGCCCAGGGCCACGGACTCTGCATGCACCATCAGCATCACGGCCACTTGCACGTCCCTTACTGGCTGCATTCTTAATATTAAATGTTACATATGCTTAAAAGTATGTCACACGTACAGTAGTGTAGGATTTTTAAGTGTATGCGCCAATAAATTAAAACAGGTATTTGGGATGCGCACACTTTACACAGGAGATGTAGCCCTGATGATGTCACAGAGTAGCATACACCGTCTTCAGATAAAGCACAGTATGTGTCAGTGATATGTATGAAATGCAAACATACTAGATGTTGCACAAATAATGTACATTTCCCCAAAAGACACTGGTTTCACCTGTGGAACAGTATTTGACTCAGAGAGGCACACGCTGTGGACACTAAATGTTGCACAAATAATGTACATTTCCCCAAAATACACTGGTTTCCCCTGTGGTACAATATTTCACACAGAGAGGGACACACTGTGGACACTAAATATTACACAAATAATGTACATTTCCCCAAAAGACACTGGTTTCACCTGCGGTACAGTATTTGACACAGAGAGGCACACGCTGTGGACACTAAATGTTGCACAAATAGTGTACATTTCCACAAAATACACAGGTTTCACCTGCGGTACAGTATTTGACTAGTGATGTCGCGAACATAAAATTTTCCGTTCGCAAGCGGCGAACGTGAAATTCCGCAAATGTTCGCGAACGGATGAACCACCATAGACTTCAATAGGCAGGCGAATTTTAAAATCAAAAGGGACTCTTTCTGGCCACAATAGTGATGGAAAAGTTGTTTCAAGGGGACTAACTCCTGGACTGTGGCATGCCGTAGGGGTATCCATGGCAAAACTCCCATGGAAAATTACGTAGTGGACGCAGAGCCGGGTTTTAATCCATAAAGGGCATAAATCAACTAACATTCCTAAATTGTTTGGAATAACATGCTTTAAAACATCCAGTGTGTGTACAGTATACGATCAGGTATGATGTTGTATCGATCAGGTAGTGTAAGGGTTACGCCCGCTTCACAGACATTGACAGACCAAACTCCCCTTTTAATGCACCGCAAACATTCCATTTGCACACCGGCAAACTCCCCATTTGCACAAGGTTGGATACCAAGCTAGCCATGTCCCGGTGATGTCATTGAAGGTTTCTTCCTCCACCCAGCCACGTACAACACCAAGGGTCCCCGAAAGGTGAATAGAATTGATTTTTCGAACGGGGAGATGGTTAAAAAAAACGCTGGCTCCCTCCACTCTGTTTTTATCCACGGTCACTGCGATATAAGTGGTATTTTCTGTAGTACTATTCTCATCAGTTTAATCCCTGTTACATCCCATATCAGGGATTGCCTTTTGCGAAAAAAAATTTAGGCCGGGTACCTTCGACTGCCTTCACAGTGACAGACCAAACTCTCATACACCAAACTGAATTGATTTTAGGAACCGGGAGATGGAAAAAGCAGCTTGGTCGGTCCTCTTACTCCCAAATTGGTGCACTGCGCGTGCACAGAGCAATGTGCTGTGACACACTATCTGAGTGGTGTCTTAACTAGTACTATTCCTATCAGTTTAATCCCTGTTACGTATCCTATCAGGGGACATGTGTCGAATTAGACTAATGTGTAAAAATGAAATGCCTTATTTATCGGCAAACTACTGTGCCACCCGGTATCAGTGGTTGGCACTGGCAGTGGGCACACTACAGTCTGTGGAAGTGGGCCTGACACACACTGGCAGCCAGGGACGTGCGCACATAGGGCTTAAAGGGGGCTTGAGCACCCTGCCCCCCTTCTGCCCCTGTCCCTTTAATGCCCTTTTTTATTTTTATTTGTCCCCCAAACCAGGCAAGCAGCGGCACTGCGACAGCCTGTCACCGTTTGCACTTTTTTTTAAAATGCGCTGAAACCGCCGAAAACAGCCTCTGTGCCAGGCCGGGCCCATGCTGCGCAACAGTATTCAGCAGCAAGTCACGTGACGTGGCTAGAGCAGAGAAGAGCTGCCTGCAAAGCGAGTGCACTGTGTGACTGCTGCTTTGCTCAGTCATCATCACCATCGTGCGCCGGTCAATCCATCCAGATCCAGTCCACCCTAGGCCACGAGTCCAGTCTGGTGTGAAGAGCCTGCTGCCTGGGTGAGACCTGCACTGCACTGACTGCACCGCACCGCCACCTGTCAGTGTTATTCCGGCCCAGCATTGTATGTGGGCACTGGCAGGCAGTATAAACTGTGACGTCATGTCTGTGGGCACTGGGCAGAGCCAGACACTGGGCAGGCAGTGTGACGTCATGTCTGTGGGCACTGGGCAGAGGCAGACAGTGTTGCATTTATGCATTATGTATGTGGTCATAATCAAATGTGGGGTGGCTGACATGTGGCCTTATGTATGTGGGCAGGCAGTGTGACATCATGTGAGGCAGACACTGTCTGCCTCACATGATGTCACACTGCCTGCCCACATACATAAGGCCACACTGTCAGCCACCCCACATTTGATTATGGCCACATACATAAGGCCACACTGTCAGCCACCCCACATTTGATTATGGCCACATACATAAGGCCACACTGTCAGCCACCCCACATTTGATTATGGCCACATACATAAGGCCACACTGTCAGCCACCCCACATTTGATTATGGCCACATACATAATGCAACACTGTCTGCCAGACAGTGTTGCATGACCATGTGGGCACTGGGCAATTTTTTATTTTTTTTATAGGAAATTTTGTTAGTTACAAAGTTACAAAGTTGTATTTAAAGGAATATACATTACAGTATCAACGAATTAATGGAGAACAAGGTAAGACTTTTAGAAAAGTAAGCTTCATGGTACAAACAATTTTTCAAATTATGTCAAGTGCCCTTTTTTTTTTTTTAACATAAGCCCCTGCCCTTCAAAATGTCTCTGCACGTCCCTGCAGGCAAGCAACTGAAATTAGACTAATGTGTAAAAATTAAATGCCTCATTTATCGGCAAGCTACTGTGCCACCCGGCATCAGTGGTTGGCACTGGCAGTGGGCACACTAAAGTCTGTGGAAGTGGGCCTGACACACCCTGGCAGCAGGCAAGCAAATGAATTTAGACTACTGTCTAAAAATTAAATGCCTTATTTATCGGCAAGTTACTGTGCCACCCGGTATCAGTGGTTGGCACGTGCAGTGGGCACACTACAGTCTGTGGCAAGCAACTGAAATTACACTAAAGTGTAAAAATGAAATGCCTTTTTTTGATGCAAAGTTTGGATTCTCACGCTTTAGGACCCCTAAAATGCCAGGGCAGTATAAATACCCCACATGTGACCCCATTTTGGAAAGAAGACACCCCAAGGTATTCTGTGAGGGGCATGGCGAGTTCACATAAAAAAAAAAATTTGGACACAAGTTAGCGGAAATTGATATATATATATATATATTTTTTTTTTTTACAAAGTCTCATATTCCACTAACTTGTGACAAAAAATAAAATTTTACATGAACTCCCCATACCCCTCACGGAATACCTTGGGGTGTCTTCTTTCTAAAATGGGGTCACATGTGGGGTATTTATACTGCCCTGGCATTTTAGGGGTCTCCGCAATCATTACACGTATGGCCAGCATTAGGAGTTTCTGCGATTCTCCGTATATTGAGCACACGGGTAATGAGATTTTTTCCGTTCAGCCTCTGCGCTGAAAAAAAAAAAATGAACGGCACAGATTTCTTCATTCGCATCGATCAATGTGGATGAAAAAATCTCTGCCAAAATCAGTGACTGCGGTGCGGTGGGCTGGGCGCTAGCTACCTAACAAGTAGCTAACTAACTGACGGTGATAACGGGACCCTTATGCCCCATTCACACGTCCGAAATTTTGTTTGCGGAACGGAATTGCGGACCCATTCATTTCTATGGGGACAGACTTTGTCCCGCTCGGATCCGGAATTACGGATCCGCGCTTCCGGGTCTGCACTTCCGTTCCGCAAAAATATAGAACATGTCCTATTCTTGTCCGCAATTGCGGACAAGAAAAAGCATTTTCTATATAGTTCTGTGCGGATCTGCAAAATGCGGAAAGCGCATTGCCGGTGTCCGTATTTTGCGGATCCGCAGATCCATGGATCCAAGGTATTCCGTGAGGGGCATGGCGAGTTCACAGAATTTTTTTTTTTTTTGGCACAAGTAAGCGGAAAATGAGATATATATATTTTTTTATTTAGTTTTTTACAAAGTCTCATATTCCACTAACTTGTGACAAAAAATAAAATTTTACATGAACTCACCATACCACTCACGGAATACCTTGGGGTGTCTTCTTTCTAAAATGGGGTCACATGTGGGGTATTTATATTGCCCTGGCATTTTAGGGGCCCCTAAAGCATGAGAAGAAGTCTGGAATCCAAATGCGTAAAAATGCCCTGTGAAATCCTAAAGGTACTCATTGGTTTTAGGGCCCCTTTGCGCACCCAGGCTGCAAAAAAGTGTCACACATGTGGTATCGGCCTACTCAGGAGAAGTGGGGCAATGTGTTTTGGGGTGTATTTTTATATATACCCCTGCTGGGTGTGAGAAATATCTCTGTAAACGACAATTTTTAAATTTTTTTATACAAAGTTGTCAGTTTACAGAGATATTTCTCTCACCCAACACGGGTATATGTAAAAATACACCCCAAAACACATTGCCCTACTTCTCCTGAGTACAGCGATACCACATGAGTGCCACTTTTTTGCAGACTGGGTGCGCAAAGGGGCCCAAATTCCAACGAGTACCTTTAGCTTTTACATGGCTGCTCACAATTTAGCCCCGCCCAAAATGCCAGAACAGTAAACATACCCCACAAATGACCCCATTTCGGAAAGTAGATACCCCAAGGTATTCACTGAGGGGCATAATGAGCCCGTATGAGATTTTTTTTTTTTTGCCAGAAGTTAGCAGAAATGGAAACTTTATTATTATTATTTTTTTCCTCAGAAAGTGTCATTTTCCGCTAACTTGTGAAAAAAAATTAAATGATACATGAACTCACGCGAATGCCCCTCCGCGAATACTTTGGGGTGTCTTCTTTCTAAAATGGTGTGATTTGGGGTATTTATACTTTCCTGACATTCTAGCACCTGAAGAAACATGACAAGTGCTCAGAAAGTCAGAGCTGCTTCAAAATGCCGAAATTCACTTTTTTGCACCATAGTTTGTAAACGCTATAACTTTTACCCAAACCAATAAATATACACTTATTGGACTTTTTTTTT
Source organism: Bufotes viridis (assembly GCA_033119425.1). Lineage (NCBI taxonomy): Eukaryota > Metazoa > Chordata > Amphibia > Anura > Bufonidae > Bufotes > Bufotes viridis. Next base: position 126,177,811 of record CM065597.1, on the reverse strand, counting down.
ATCAAAGACATGTAGAACAATACATTTAGAGAAAAATTTATATAGAAATGTAGTTTTTTAAAAAAAAATTTACAACAGAAAGTGAAAAATGTCATTTTTTTGCAAAAATGTCGTTAAATTTTTATTAATAGCAAAAAAAGTAAAAATGTCAGCAACAATGAAATACCACCAAATGAAAGCTCTATTAGTGAGAAGAAAAGGAGGTAAAATTCATTTGGGTGGTAAGTTGTATGACCGAGCAATAAACGGTGAAAGTAGTGTAGTGCGGATTTGTAAAAAGGGCCTGGTCCCTCGGGGGGTATAAACCTGTGATCTTCAAGTGGTTAACACAGAGAGGCACACGTTGTGGACACTAAAATAGGCCCAGATTATTTAGATTTGCGCATCACACACTCTTTTCGGATGATGGACAGTATATTGCAATTTGAAATACAGACACTTTATTCGTATGCCAGACGGAATATGTCACATGAACCCACAAAATAGACACTATATTATGCCCAGATCAATGTAATTTGAAATACAGAAACTGTTTGGGGATGCCAGACAGTATATGTCACATAAATCAACAGAATATGGTCAGTTTTAGACCCAGATTAATGAAATTTGCACGACACCGTTTGCTGATGTAGTACTGTATTTTTTACACAAAGCAACACACTATGGTCACTAGATGCGAGCCAGATTATTAAAGACACAGTCTGCGGATGATGTACACTATATGTCACTAATAGGTACAAAATAAAAATATCTTGCTGCTGTGAAACACCCAGTAGTCATTAAAAGGCATTGTGGGGTCTTTGAAAAGCTTTTGATAGACAGCAAATTTCTCTCCCTGCACTATCTGTGCCTTCAGAAGCACTGTCCCTGAGACTGCAAGAGTTAAATTGATTGCTGCTGTAAAACGAACATGCACACAAAGTTGTCCTTAAAAGGACATTTGGGTCTTTGCAAATGTTGTTTCTGATAAAATCTGTTAAATTTTGCTCCCTACTCTGTCTTTCCCTTCCTACGCTCTGCTCTCCCTGTCCACGTCTGAGGCGAACATGCGTCATCAGGTGCTATATAGCACCCAATGACGCGTTACGGCCAGCCAATCACTGTATTGCCAGCATCAAACATGGCTTCTGGCATTACAGTGAGGGCAGTACTTACCTGAACCTCTATTGGCTGCTTAAAACCTGCGAAACGTGCAAGGCGAAGTCTCGAGCATGGCGCTCCAGCACATGTGGTATTCGGCCAAGTACCGCCATGTGCCGAGCAGAGCAACACTCGAGCCGAACCGGTATTCGGCCGAAAATGCTCGCTCATCACTATATTCTATAAGATCTAGGTGCCATGTCTCCAGTCCCCTGACAAGCCATATTCACCAGAATCTGTTCCAGGACATGAAGCAATGGAATGACAGCGTTCATCCCGTAGTCCTGGTGACTGACAAATATAGTGGCCTCCTCAAAGGGCCTGAGCAAATAGCAGGTGTCACACATGAGCTGCCACTGTCTGACATTGAAGTTACACAGGGGAGTACTGCTATCCGCTTAGATCTTCAAGAAATTGTTTATGGCCTTTCTCTCTTTGTACAGTTGGTCCAACATATGGAAGCTGGAATTTCAGGAACCGTTTGACAACCAGATTAAACACGTCTGCCATGCAGGGCGCATGGCTCAGCCCTCCTTGACGCAGCGCGGACACCATGTTCTTCCCGTTGTCGGTCACCATGGTTCTGATTTTCAGTTGTTGCGGAGAAAGCCAGCAGTTGATTTCTTTCTGAAGGACACGGAGCAGTTCCTCCCCTGTGTGACTACGTTCACCCAGGCAAACCAGGTGCAGAACCGCATGACACCGCCGTGCCCTGCACATGTGGTATGCTGGAGGGGCACTGTCACTTGTCGATACAGTGGAGGCTGAGGATATGGTGGAGGATGAGGAGGTGGACATTGTCGCAGGACCAACAGCGTGACAACGTGGAAGAGGAAGCGGCATCACCTGGCCAAGTTGCTGGTGTGGCTGTGCAGGAACCACATTCACCCAGTAGGCCATAAAGGACATGTATTGTCCTTGACCATAGTTATAGCTCCACACGTCGGCGCCAACGTGCACTTTGGCAGACACAGACAGGCTCAAGGACTGACACACCTTCTGCTCTACATACGTATGAAGGGCTGGTACTGCCTTTTTTGCTAGGAAATGAAGGTTTGGGACTCTCCACCGCGGCTCAGCACAAGCCATCAGTTCTCTGAAAGGTGAAGAGTCCACCACTTGGAAAGGGAGGGACTGCAGCACCAGCAACTTGGCCAGGAGCACGTTCAGCTTCTGGGCCGTTGGATGCGTGCATGCATACTGTGTCTCTTGGCAATCGCTTCAGTGATTGATTGCTGGCGGAATGACTGACAAGGAGTATAAAGGAGGAGGAGCAGGAGCATCAGGACCAGCAGACGATAAGACAGACAGCCAGCTTCCTTCTGCTGAGCCGGTGAAGCCTTCACTGCCTGCAATGGAGTCCGTGTCACTGGGTGATGCAGCTGTTGCTGCGGCAGGCTGGACCACCACATCAGAGCAACGATTGTCCCAGGCCACTTTATGGTGTCGCTGCATATGTTGTCGCAGGGCAGTGGTGCCAACATTGGCCCCCTGGCCACGCTTCACCTTCTGCCCACAGATTCGACATATGGCCATGTTCACCTCCTCCGGAGTCTTGACAAAAAACTGCCACACTAGCTGATTTTCCCACTCCGCACTGGAGTGACTGATAGGGCCGCTGCTTGCGTGAACCCGTGCACCACTCCTTTCCGGGCAGCTAAGCTGCTGCAAAACGGGTGGTCTACCCCAAGCTCGTTTAGCTGCCGACCTATGGCCACCCTGCTGACTCCTAGCCATGCTACCACATTGCTGGCTCAGCTTCTTCTCCCGATGATGATCAAGACCCTTCTTCACCCGGCTCCCAAGTGCGATCGGCTTCATAATCATCGAGTAGTCACTGCAAGTCACTGGTGTCCTCCTTAAACCTCTTTGGGTCAGGAGCTCGCAACACTACCTCCCACGCCACTCTCCTTATCACTACTTGCCCGCCGAGCGGAGGAAACATCGGATGTCTCCTCCAAATTTTGGCTAGGCAGTAGCTGCTGACTGTCCTTGAGTAGCTCGTCCTCTCTGAATAGTAGAGCTGAGCCCACAGCATACAATACATCTCTGGCTGAGGGAACAGAAAAGGAAAGATGCAGTTTAAGGACAGATGAGGGCACAGGGCCTGCTCCCGGGCCATGCCAACTAAGGGTCTGAAGAACCCACAGACTGTTAGGTTTTCTCTGCCTGACATACTTTTAGCTGAACTAAAATAATTAAAAGCAAAATTGAAACAACCCTAAAAGCCCAGAATATATTTCTCTTTTTGGAAAGAAATAGGCCACTAACCGCTTTTTGCACAAATACAAGTAAACGTGAACTGCCTATATATTTCTCGTTTTGGACTTAAATAGGCCACAAAAGTATTATAGCTGAAATAAAAACAAACGTGACCTGCGTATATATTTCTCGTATTCGACTGAAAAAGCCCACTGAATCATTTTTGCGGAAATAACAGAAAAAGTTAACTGCGTATATTTTTCTATTTTGTTTCTTACATATGGCAATAAACACTTTTAGCGTAAATAACACCCAAATGTGAACAGGGTATATTTTTCTCGGGTTGTACTGAACTGGCAATATACGCTTTTAGCGCAAATAACAACAAATGTCAACGGTATGTGTTTTTCTCTTTTTTTCTAGAAATATGACAAAAAATGCTTATAGCGCAAATAACAACCAAATGAGAACAGGGTATATTTTTCACGAGTTGTACTGAATTGGCAATATGCATTTTGTATCGCAAATAACAACAGATGTCAATGGTGTGTATTTTTCTCTTTTTCTCTAGAAATATGACAGAAAACGCTTATAGCGCAAATAACACCCAAATGCGAACAGGGTATATTTTTCTCGGGTTGTACTGAACTGGCAATATATACGCTTTTAGTGCAAATAACACCCAAATGTGAACAGGGTATATTTTTCATGGGTTGTACTAAACTTGTAATATACGCTTTTAGCGCAAATAACACCAAAATGTCAACAGGGTATTTTTTCACGGGTTGTACTGTAATGACAATATACGCTTTTAGCGCAAATAACACCCAAATGTCAATAGGGTATATTTTTCATGGGTTGTACTGAACTGGCAATATACGCTTTTAGCGCATATAACACCAAATGTCAACAGCATATAATTTTCACGGGTTGCACTGAACTGGCAATAAACGATTTTAGCGCTAATAACACGAAATGTGAACTGTGTTTATTTTTCTGGTATTGTACTATAATAGGGCACTAAACGCTTTCACCATATATAGATGCAGTGAACAGAGAATCAGAGCATATATTTCTCTTTTTCCACAGATATAAGCCACTACAGGCTTTTCAACATAGCACTTGCACCCCAATAACTAATTGCTGGAATGACAGAGGTGTATTATGATACTATCTGTATCCCCAAGTAATGTTTCCCTACACAAGTTTTTCCTATGATTCTCCTTATCTCTCCCTGCCTGTGAAATTATTCCTCGTACTATCCTTTCCCTGCACTAGTGAATCACTTCTTTGCTTTTTTTTTAAACAATTAGTTGTTCTTTCACTGACTATCCCTAGCGCCTGCATACATGTCTGTCCCTGAACAAAGTACACTGGTGAATGGTAGCATCTAAGATGGCCGCTGTATTTATAGGGCCTGTGACATCACCGGGCTGGCTGGCTGCTGATTGGCTTCATGCAGGGCATTATGGGTCATCCCGCCTTCCCAGAGTTCCTTGCCCCATGTCTTCACACGTGAAGCCGCCATTTTAGGCGCCATTGTAGCCGGCTAGCCGCCATGTTAGGAAAAAATACGATTGGTTACCACGAAGCATGAGGAAATTCGCATTAGTTCAGAATCAAATTTTTCTGAAATTCGGAACGAATTTGACTTCGTCAACTTCGATTCGCTCATCTCTAATCTCATATAAACACACACAAATATTTTTGTTACATAGTTACAATACAAAGCAGCCTATTAAAACACATAATTATTACAATAAAATCAAATCTAAGATGTCACAATAGCACACAGCCCATAAATATTCATATACCATTGTGATTTAATTACAACTGAACAAAGCCTATAATGAACAAATCATTGTGACATTATCATTAGAGATGAGCGAATTTTTGAAAAGTTTGATTCGGCTGATTCGCCGAATGTAAAAAATAAAAAATTCACTTTATAACAAATTCATGTTCATACATGCATCTGAGTGTGAAAACAGTGTAAAATTAACATAAAACATTTTTCTAAATCAAATGTACCGCCTCCATTTGTTCGCGACCATCTTGCTTGAAGATCTGCTGGCGTGGTGTCTGAGATCTTCAATCAAGATGGCGGTTTGAGGCCCGTCGTGAGCAAATGGAGGCAGTAAGTATGATTTTTTTAGTTTTTTACACTATTTCAGGTTAAATCGATTCGCTAACACGAAGCACTAGGAAATTCCAGTTGAGGCGAATCAAATTTATCCTGAAATATGTGGGATTTGATTAGCTCGTCTCTAATTATCATAGGAGTAGATCATCTAAATAACAACGCTATTGTGACAATTACACAATAAAGCACAGCCAGAAGATTGAAATCAATATTTTTTTAAGCACAGCCAGAAATTACAAGCAGTATTGTGACATCATCAAATGAAACCAAAAAAGTTAAGGAAAATAAGAGGTTTTACTCCCTCAGAGGTTCATAAAAAGTCACCCACAAGGCTTACCCTGCCTACAGATAATTGACTATAACATTTATAAGAGCTGAGACCTACAACAGCCTAAAAATAAGCTTCTATTAATGAATTGCTCCTTGCTTGATATAATAACATTTTCTCTGGCATTCCCGGCTGCTACATTTCTGTCTTTTTTTAAAGGTAATGTGAACTCATTTTTGTTTTATTCTTATAAATTAAGACTTTTCATATTAAAAGGGAAGTTTCTCCTACAACCAGAAACTCAGTCTTTACTTTCTAAAGATAACTGATTCATTTTCCCTGCAGAGGATGATTGTGAATATTTATATATTTTAGAGATATTTGAGTAAAGTTGTTTGATTTACTTAGAATGTTATTGTCTCTAAGAGATTCTTAAAGAGGACCTGTTACCACTCCTGACATGCCTATTTTAATAGCTTTATGCATTCCTCATGTACAGTAATAACAATTCTGGAGCATCTATTCTTATAGCTCTATGTTGAGCTATTCCTTTGTTATTTCTACTAGAATTTATGAATGAATTACTGTACCAGCAGACAGGGTACATAGTGATGGTCTATGTAGTATAGTATAGTCTATGCAGGTATACACCCCCAACTGGTTACCACCTCTCTGTACCATTACTGCAGACTGCTAGCAATTCATTCATGGCTTCTAGTGGAAATAATAAAGGAATGGCACAACATAGAGCCATAAGAATAGCTGCTCCAGAATTTTTATTACATGGGGAGTGCATGTAGCTATTAAAACAGGCATGTGAGTAGTGGTGAAAGGTCTTCTTTAACACTAAAGAAATTATATGCTGTCAGTCCATGCCTAGTATATGCCATTCATCTCTCCTACTGACAGGTACGGCTGCCAGAATGTTTGTAGTTTTGCCTACTCCACATTGGGTATAGGTTTCTGTTGGCCTTTTAGCCTTCTGCCCCCTATTCTCTGCTCTGCACACACTCTCCCCGACTCTTAATTTTCCCCCAGCTGATAGTGCTGTCCCTGAATTATTAAAGGTGCCTTCCTCTTTGGGAAACTTCCTAGTTTGTCTGCAGTAGCCAGGTTTGGGGTGGCCCCATGGCTAGGCTGGGTCCCTGGACACCATTAAGGTGTCACCACATGTGGCTGCTCTCCAGAAGGGATGGCAAGTGGTGGAGTACCCCAATCGGTATAAAATTCCAGACAGTCAAGATTCTGCAGTAAACCAGTGTGATTCTTTACTAGGCTAATTCAGGTGCAGAACAATACAGGCAAGGCATGGGGCTGTCTTCTCCAATCTCCTCCCTGGAAGAAAAAGGGTTTGGTGCTGAGAAAAGGCATGAGCTAGCTGTCCTCTTTTCTTTTCAGAAGGCCAGCACCCTGGCTAAAGGCTGGCGGCCCAGGGTCCGCGGCAAAACATCCCCAACTCAAAGTCTTCTTCTGGTAATTTAGACAGCGTATTCCTCTCTAAACATTGTTCCCATAACTGCAGAACACTTGGGGCTCTGACTGCTCTCCTTATATACAGTTTTTAGCTAAACTAGAACCTTTTAGTGGGAGGGGTGGAGTGGAGAAACTCAGCACAAACAGTCACAATGTTACAACTCCCATCTCTTACAGACTTTTATTAGAGCTTCAGCGTTACTCAATGGCAATGACACAACAGATTTTTGAGACAAAAACTGTTTTTCAGACATAGTAACATAGCTAAACCAGATATCCAAAAGGTCAGTCTATCTGGTTTTGGTGGTAAACAAGTCTGACTTTTTCACTTAAAAACATGTTATGCTTTAAAACTTATGGTAGCTGTGCAAAATTACTAGCTATTCATTATTAGCTAGAAAGTCTCAGACTTCTCTCAGTATTCATTAACCTTTTCTACAGTACTGTGCAAACACAGTGCAAATGAACAAGATATATATTACAACATTTTATTGTGAAGCAAACAACAAATGGGACAAAATAACAGAAAAAGTCAATGTGCATAACTATTCACCCCCTAAAGTCAATACTTTGTAGAGCCACCTTTTGCGGCAATCACAGCTCTAAGTCACTTTGGATAAGTCTCTATGAGCTTGCCACATCTTACCACTGGGATTTTTGCCCATTCCTCCTTGCAAAACTGCTCCAGCTCCTTCAAGTTGGATGGTTTGCGCTTGTAAACAGCAATCTTTAAGTCTGATCACAGATTTTCTATTGGATTGAGAGCTGGGCTTTGACTAGGCCATTCCAACACATTTACATGCTTCCCTTAAACCACTCAAGTGTTGCTTTAGCAGTGTGTTTGGCTTCATTATCCTGCTGAAAAGTGAAACATGAACCACACACAGAGGGGTCATGTTTTGCTCAAGAATATCCCTTTATTTAGCACCATCCATCTTTCCCTCAACTCTGACCAGTTTCCCAGTCCCGGCTTCTGAAAAACATCCTCACAGCATGATGCCGCCACCACCATGTTTCACTGTGGGGATGGTGCTCTTTGGGTGATGTGATGGGTTGGGTTTGCGCCAGACATAGTGTTTTCTTTGATGGCCGAAAAGTTCAATTTTAGTCTCATCAGACCAGAGCACCTTCCTCCATACATTTTGGGAGTCTCCCGCATGCCTTTTCGCAAACTCACAACGTGCCTTTTTGTTTTTAGCTGAAAGTAATGGCTTTCTTCTGGCAACTCTGCCATAAAGCTCTATGGAGTGTACGGCTTATTGTCGTCCTATGTACAGATACTCCAGTCTCTGCTGTGGAACTCTGCAGCTTCTCCCGGGATACCTTAGGTCTCTGTGCTACCTCTGATAAATGCCCTCCTTGCCCTGTCCGTGTGTTTTGGTGGGCGGCCGTCTCTTGGGAGGTTTGCTGTTGTGCTGTGTTCTTTCCATTTGGTTATGATAGATTTGATGGTACTCCTGGGGATCATCAAAGATTTGGATATTTTTTTATAACCTAACCCTGACATAAAATTTAAATTAACAAAACTGGCTGTAATGTAACAAAACACGAAAAAAGTCAAGGGGGGTGAATAATTTTGCAAGGCACTGTACATATAAAATGCAGTTCCACATTATTAAACAATATGTCAGTACAAGCTAACCATTTAAAGTGAAATAAAGTAAGGAGTTTATGACTTTGCATAGGGGAAACAGGGGAAAAAGTACCCCTGCTCCAGGGCACTACATGTCTAGTCTGGGGAATGTGCACTACAGTCAAAGGCATAACTAGAAATGACTGGGCTTCACAGGAAATTTTCAACAGGGCTCCCAGCAACTTCAATGCCACCCCAGCAGGCTCCCGTTGCATATGGCACGGTATGATCTCGTGACTGGTGATCATACGTACCTGATCCCTGCCCCTGGGTTCTGGCTCCACCATCAAATCTGCAGGTCCTGGATCTCCCCACATCAACATACATCACAGGCCGCGCAAGATTTTGCGCTAAATCTTCAATCAAGATGGCAGTGGCCGGCCCTTGGCAATCAAATTGATGAGGGTAAGTAGGATTTTTTTGTATTAATTTTTTTACACTGTATTATTGCTGTAAGCTATGAACGCGGCATCTAAGGGGTACAATGACATTAGACCCACTAATTACAAAGAAATGCGCTTTGTGATGAAGTAGCCCTGAAAGTAAATAATTTGTCCTCCTCTTGCCATCCCATCCCTAGCAACCAAGGTGCCCTGCTGTTGTGGGCGCAATAGCATGCTATAGTATGGCTGATATGGTGGCAGTTACTCCCCTGACTTTCAGTATCATTCTGACCTCCTATGCCTTTCCTCTGCCTGCCTACCAAAATAGTGACAAATAAGTGGATCGGCTTTATTCCCCTTGCAACGTTTCAACTACACAATGCTTAAGAAAGGCTGCATTGTGTAGTTGAAACGTTGCAAGGGGAATAAAGCCGGTCCACTTATTTTTCACTATTTTGGTGTGCTGCTTCAATTTTTGGATATATATATATATATATATATATATATATATATATTTATTATATAATAATATTCCTATAAGAAGGGTATTCCCATCCCAATCATACATGCTGAGATTGCAATAACTGTTGTATGTACAGTAGGCAGTGGTGGCCAGGGTTATGAAAACAGTTTAGCATTGCTGTTTCTGTAAATTCTGTAGATGCATTTGATACCGTAATAGGTAAAGGAATTAACAAAAAAGGGGACAGTATACAGCTACATGATGGATCTGCATTAAAGATGCGTGAATCATTTGAGATTCAGTTTGTTTCCGGTTTAACAAATTTTTCTAAAAGTTTGGTTCGAAATTAAATTGATTCTACCTGAACCAAAGTTTGCCCTGAAAATTCATATATAACACCTTTTAGTCTCCTAGTACTTATATTTTGGAAAATATAATATTTTGCATATATCATCGGTACTCTTGAAGGCGTGGACGTCTATTTGCAGACTGACGATAGTTAAATTTTCCATATAGCAGTGGTACCCTTACTTGCCTGGCCAAGAGTCCCAGCCGACTGCCCGAGTCACACCACAAAAAAAAATATTTAAGCAAATGTGCAGAAGTGCATTATAACTGAAGACCAAAGAGTCAAATTTTCCATATAAGAGTAGTACTCTTGACTGCATAGCCAAGAGTCCCACCACACCACCTAGGCCAGAGTCCATAAAAATTAAATTTAGGCCAAGGCGCATATGTGCTCTGCTTTTGCCACAACTAAGTTGTAAGTTAACAACTGAACCATCAGCAACTTGGCCAAGTGGGAGTTCAGCATGCACATAACATAAGCTAATTGTTGGTGCCACAGGGATACAAGGTGAAGGAGAATGCTGGAGAAAGATGGCCAGTTTTGTTTTCCCACAGCATCCAGTCATGCCGCTTCATGAACTGCAATAGAGCCCTGGTACCTACGCTATGTTTTTGCTTGAATACCCACAGCGTATTTTAATAATGCAGATCTTGTACACAGATATGGTTTTATGTGCTGGACTTATAGGAAAAAACACCATACCGGAGTTGGTCTCACAGAGTTAGTGGCAGCAAAGCTTGTTCCAGGTCTGGCAGTTCCCAAGCTGACCACAATAGAAGCAGATCTGCCCCTGACAGTTCTTATGAAGGTTTTGGCCAACTCTTTATTGCCACCTCCACCATCACCTTTTTCCTCTTATGTCTCCTACTCCTCCTCAGCACCCAATTCCAGCTCTTAGATCCTACCCAACACATAATCATCATAGTCCTCACCCTCCCAGCTACTTTTGTCAAACTTTGATATCTCATCATAGGCTCCGTGACCCCCTCTTGATTCCTGTACAGAGTGCCACTGTCGCTGCCACTGCCCTTACCACCACTACATAGGAAACAAGTGCCATTAGCACTACCACCAACACAGCTATACATGCAGTCCCCTGCCTTCTTCAGAACCTCCTCCTCATGGTAGTCCAAATGCTGACTGCTCTTAAACAAGTCATCAACAGGGAGACTGCTTGAGTGCATGGTGGGGCTTTGTTGCCTCTTCATAAGAAAAAAGAAGGCACCCCACAAAGAGGGGCAGTGAAGACTGAGAGGACACCACTGAAAGGTTTATCTGGGGCTCCAAGTACAGTAGGAGGAGCCGGAGGAATGTTGTGATGACCCCTGGCTTTTTGTAAATGTTTTATTATATTTTTTCATGGGACAACACTGAAAGTATGACACTTTGATATGTGAAGTAGTCAGTGTACAGCTTGTATAGAAGTGCAAATTGGGTACAGCTTGTATAGAAGTATAGAAGTGCAAAGTGAGTACACCCCTAGGGGTACTTTCATACTAGCGGCATAGCTATCCAGCAGGCTGTTCCTGCGGGCGAACAGCCTGCCGGATCTGCCATGCCGCAAGTACCTGTGGAGCTACAAGGCAGCACGGCAGTGCACGGCAGTGTTTGCCGGACTAAAAAGTCGGACCTGCAGTACTTTTAGTCCGGCAACCTACGGCTGCACACTGTCGTGCTGCGCCATAGCTCCACCCCCCTGCCCCATTATAGTCAATGGGGACAGAGCAGCAGCACGGCAGCACACGGGTACTTGCGGCATGGCGGATCCGAAAGGCTGTTCACCCCCCGGAACAGCCTGCCGGATAGCTATGCTGCTAGTGTGAAAGTACCCAAATTGTGCAAAAAGTGTCCAGCACTACTTTCACTTTCTTGGGCATGGAGTTCACTAGAGCTTCACAGGTTGCCACTGGAATCCTCTTTTACTCCTCGATGATGAGATCACGGAGCTGGTGCATGTTAGAGACCTTGAACCCCTCTACCTTCCATTTCAGGATGCTCCACAGATGCTCAATAGGGTCTAGGACTGGAGACATACTTGGACAGTACAACACTTTTACCCTAAGTTTCCTTACAAAGGCATTGGTCATCTTGGAGGTGTGTTTGGGGTCATTATCATGTTGGAATACTGCCCTGCAGCCCAGTTTCTGAAGGTTCAGTATGTCACAGTACATGATGGCATTCATGGTTCCCTCAATGAACTGTAGTTCCCCACAGCTCGCAGAACTCATGCAGCCCCAAACCATGACACCCCCACCACCATGCTTTATTGTAGGTAAGACACACTTGTCTTGGTACTCCTAGCCTTCTTTGATCGACTTTAGCAAGGCCTGTTCTGAGTGGAATCTGTCTTGTTAAACCGCTGTATGGTCTTGGCCACCGTGCCACAGCTCAGTTTCAGGGTGTTGACAATCTTTTTATAGCCTATGCCATCTTTATGTAAAGCAACAATTCTTTTTTTCATATCCTAAGAGTTGTTTGCCATGAGGTGCCGTGTTGAACTTCCAGTTACCAGTATGAGAGATTGTGAGAGCGATAACACCAAATTTAACACACCTGCTCCCCATTCAGACCTGAGACCTTGTAACACTAACGAGTCACATAACACCGGGGAGGGGAAAATGGCTAATTTGGCCATTTTCACTTAGGGGTGTACTCACTGTTGTTGCCAGCAGTTTAGACATTAATTGCTGTGTGGTGAGTTATTTTGAGGGCACCCCAAATTTACACTGTTATACAAGCTGTACACTGACTACTTTACATTGTATCAAAGTGTCATATCTTTAGTGTTGTCCTATGAAAAGAAAAATATTTACAAAAGTGTGAGGAGTGTATTCACTTTTGTGAGATACTGTAAGTCAATGAGGTCCCCTCCTGTACATTGTCTATGGACCAGTGGACCATGGGGCTGCCGTAAAGCAATTTTTTTAATGGCTTGTAAATGCTGTTAAGAACAGCTCAAAGAAAAAAGGGTGTACTACAATGGAAAATGCAATTGACAATATATGGCTAAACTCTCACACTGATATTAAAATGAGACTTTCGCCAATATATTCTTATATTAAGAACATATCAGAGCCCGCGCACCCCGTCAAGGTCTTTCAAAGTGGCACTGGACCTAACGCTAACCTATCTATGCCATATGAGCAATTACGGATAGGGGCATAGCATCCGACACACAGCCAACAACTCCCAGTTGCCTCCAGCGTGGCTCTCCCCTGTAGGATGTTTCTGTGGTATAGGTGGTCTGCTGCCAGCATCCTCATTGTATGCATTTTTGCTGGGGATTGCTGTTAGCTACGGATCATATGTGCAGGATTTGCTCCCCCGATTATATATGCGCAACAGTATATGGGGTTTTGAGCATCTCTATGCCTTTCATTACCACGTTATATTGTTATTTTGTCTGTACGTGTATGCCTGGATGTGTGTCAACTCCAGGTTTGAATTTGCCTTGATTTTGATTTAATGGTAACATTCAGGTGCAACTGTGTGGCCTGCGTCACATGAGTTGGTGATAAGTGGGACTCACAGACTCCTCCTATTGTATGTGTGATTTCACGCTGGAGGCAACTGGGAGCTCTTGGCTGTATGTTGGACTCTATGATCCTATGCGTAATTGCGCATATGGCATAGATAGGTTAGCGTTAGGTCCTGTGCCACTTTGAAAGACTTTGACGGGGTGTGCGAGCTCTGGTATGTTCTTGATATAATTGGCGAATGTCTCATTTTAACCTCCTCAGGACACGGATGCGTCTGGTCTGCGGTCCTGTAGCTCTGGCTGGACGCATCCGTGCGTCATCTCGCGAGACGCGAGATTTGCTGTGAACGCGCGTGCGTTCACAGTGGCGCGCGTCTCGGCAGTTATACTGCAGCCTGCCAGCGATGATCAATCGCTGGCAGGCTGTAGATGCGAAATAAATCGCATTGAAGATGTATATCAGACGCTGTTTTGTTAACAGCGTCTGATATACCTGCTACCTGGTCCTCTGGTGGTCCCATTTGCTGGGATCGACCACCAGAGGACCAGGTAGCTATATAAAGTTGGTATCACCGTACTCAGGAGAAGTAGGGCAAATAAAATACACCTCAAAACTCATTGCCCTACTTCTCCTGAGTACGGCGATACCACATGAGTGACACTTTTTTGCAGCCAAGATGCGCAAAGGGGCCCTAATTCCAATGAGTACCTTTAGGTTTTACAAGGTTGCTCACAATTTAGCCCCGCCCAAAATGCCAGAACAGTAAACACACCCCACAAATGACCCCATTTCGGAAAGTAGACACCCCAAGGTATTCACTGAGGGGCATAGTAAGTCCGTGGGAGATTTTAATTTTTTTTTTGCCAGAAGTTGGCAGAAATGGAAACTTTATTATTATTATTTTTTCCTCAGAAAGTGTCATTTTCCGCTAACTTGTGAAAAAAAAAAAATGAAATGATACATGAACTCACCATGCCCCTCCGCAAATACTTTGGGGTGTCTTCTTTCTAAAATGGTGTCATTTGGGGGGTATTTATACTATCCTGACATTCTAGCACCTGAAGAAACATGACAGGTGCTCAGAAAGTCAGAGCTGCTTCAAAATGCGGAAATTCACTTTTTTGCACCATAGTTTGTAAACGCTATAACTTTTACCCAAACCAATTAATATACACTTATTGGATTTTTTTTATCGAAGACATGTAGAACAATAAATTTTGCGAAAAATTTATATAGAAATGTAGTTTTGAAAAAAAAACAAAAAAACAACAGAAAGTGAAAAATCTCATTTTTTTGCAAAAATTTCAGCAGCAATGAAATACCACCAAATGAAAGCTCTATTAGTGAGAAGAAAAGGAGGTAAAATTCATTTGGGTGGTAAGTTGTATGACGGAGCAATAAACGGTGAAAGTAGTGTAGTGCAGAATTGTAAAAAGTGCTCTGGTCATTAAGGGTGTTTAAGCTAGGGAGGCTGAGTTGGTTAATATCAGTGTGAGGGTTTAGCTATATATTGTCAATTGCATTTTCCATTGTAGTGCACCATTTTTTCTTTGTAAATGTTTGCTTTGCTTTATATAGCCAATTATATCCACACATTTAGCTCTCCTGTATAGGATGTTTATGTGGTACTTGTGGTCCGTTGCCAGCATCCTCCATTGTATGCATTTTTGCTGGGGATTGCTGTTAGCAACGGATCACATGTGCAGGATTTGCTCCTCCGATTATATATGCGCAACAGCATATGGGGTTTTCAGTATCTTTCTGCCTTTTATGACCACGTTATTTAGCTATTTTGTAAGAACAGCTCAAGTAAGATGGATAATAATATTCAGTAAATAAAATGAAAAAAAAAATCTACAATCAGAAAATAAAAACAGATTAGAAAAAAAGGATGTGTGTTACCATCTAGTTTTAACTGGCAGATAACGTTTTTGGTGACATTTCCTTGAATTTGAAGTAAAAACTACTATGTAACTATGAAGAGTAGCTATAGAAACAGTGTAAAGCTGCAGGTGACATTGTTTCCGTAGCTCCTCAGTTCACGTCTATGGGAGTTACCGAAACAGCGGGGCACAGGTCGCTTGGCTGCTTCCACGACTCCAACCACCCTTCACTACTATTTATTTATTTTTAAACAGCTTTATTGAGAGAAAAAAAACATACAAACAGTTGCTCAAATGGGGAAAATAGATAATAAACAGAACCAGAACAAAAGAAGAGAATACAGGTGCTGATGAATCAGCCAAAAATAAAGGGGTTACTCCATCAAGACCAAAATCACCAGACGCAGTCAAGTATTTCTGAAAAGCAGAGCAAACGAAACTTAAATCTAGCTTATAGATTTGGTCAACTTTCCCTATCCATTTATCTGTGGAAGGTAGGTAAGTGGAAAGCCAACAAAAAGGTATTAAAAGACAGCTGCAATAATGAGGGACTTAAAAAGAGGGGAGGTAACATGAGTAAAGTTGGCACACGAGATTCCCAGCCAGGCCAAGTGAGGAGAAAGTGGGATAGAAGAATTTTATATGGTGTTGCATTTGGTAAAAATCTCAGTTCCCCATGTCAGAGGACTGGTCCACCAAACATGGAAGAAAGAACCTCTATCCTTTTGGCATCTCCAACAGGTATCTGACCCAGAATCACTATACATGCAGATAATATCAGGGGTCTTATACCACCTGGTGAGAATTTTATAACCATTCTCCTGTGTCCGCACAGACCTGGTGGACCGATGAGGTGACAGAAAGAGTGAGGATGACGGAGTAAAGGAAACTCCTAAATCTCTTTCCCATAGTCCTATGAAAGCCGGCTTCGGCTATTAAAAAATAGATAATTAAGTCTATGCCCCTGAACTGGGATTATTCCATCTGCCCTGTCTGTGTGGTCACCTAGTGAGATATCAAGGTCACCTTGCCTGCGGTGCCGCTGTCTCTTCACTCATGAGGAGTTAGTCCATGGGCAGACAGCTGCACCCCAAAAGGTCAGGTGCGTAGATCCTGCACCCAGCAAAGCTGGAGAAAGACTGACACCAAATCCATAGCTCACAGGATGTTATAGCAGGGTAACAAGGTCATCTGACCACCTAGCTAATACACCCAGAAATAACAGGGAAAGTTAATTCCAGTAGAACCGAGATATCAGGGAGGGGAACATGCAAGAACAAGGAGCAGTTCACACACAGGCTGCCTCAACTACACGTAGGTCATAGCAATCAGCCTACATGGAATCAACTGCAGCCAGTACAGCCAGAGAGCTACTAAAGCAAGTACGTACGGCAACCCGTGACACTGTGAACTTTACTGTGACAATGTGGATCATG
Organism: Bufotes viridis; assembly: GCA_033119425.1. NCBI lineage: Eukaryota > Metazoa > Chordata > Amphibia > Anura > Bufonidae > Bufotes > Bufotes viridis. The sequence goes on along the minus strand of CM065597.1, from coordinate 126,160,959 downwards.
CACAGTGAAGAGAAGCCAACTCAGTTCATCACAGCTTCCAGTAAAATAGAGTCTTCTCTGTAATGTCAAATGTACAATATCCAGAATTTGCAGATGATCAGTTTCTATTAAATAACAGAATATTTTCCTCTTGCAAAAAGAAAACAAAAAAAACCCTGTAATCTTATGCATCATACCTTGGGTATTTCCCAAGCTACCTTCAGCTAACTTAAGTAGGTGATCATGGACACAGGGTGAATCATAAGGGGAAGTTTTATCTAGTACATCAGTATAACTGTATGAAAAATTGACCACACCGATATTATCATTGGTCTGAGTTACCCATTTCATCATTTGAGTCATCCGTGTTTTGTTGCATATCATTCTTGTTGCCTTTTTCTTATACTCTTATACTTTTTTCTTATACTTTTTCTTATACTCAGAGACGGAATATTGTTTCTTAGTTTTCTCTGCACTTATAATAGGGTTTTGAATGTATTGAATTTTTTGTGGCACAAATGTTGAGATTAAATTTTCCTTATTATTTCAACCCCTTAAGTCATAGCACAGTAATAGTTCATTGCTATACGTTGTCAGGGAATGATTGTGGACCCACTGTGTCACTGAACAATTTTGTCTTGGGACTGCTCTTAAGAGTGTTATCTGAGAGTCTTCAATTCTTTATCTTTACCCCTGTACAGGAAACTGAACTCCACTGTAGGGGAACCACCAGGTCGCTATGAGATGACGGTTTGATTGGTACTATTTTGGGGTGCATATGACTTTTTGATCACTTGGTATTACACTTTTTGTGATGTAAGGCTTTTTTTACACACTTTTTTTTTTACGGTGCGCTGCGTTCTCTTCAAACAGTTGATTGGCGGGGGTGCACGCAGTCAACCTCCTGCAGATCTGATATTGAGGACCTTTTCTTAGGATAAGTCATTATTACAAAAGCTGACAAAATCCTTTAACTCTCATTCAAGCAGTTTAACCTCTTAGATGCTCCTGTCAATGCCAAACATTACATCTAGAGGATAGAGATAAAGAGTGGGGGCTCCCTGTCTCTCCCTATAACCCCCTTTCCATGCAGGGAACTTGGACACTAAAAAAAATCTACAGAAATGTCAAAAAGTTTTATTTGGTTGCAAATATTTTATTTACACAAAATATTTAAAATAAAATAAAAAAAAAACTATACATTATTGGTATTTCTGCTTCAGAGCCAGATAGAACCACCCACACAGATATACCACTGTTCTTGTGTGAAGACCAAAAGTCCTATGAGCCAGACCTCCACGATCTGATGGCTTATCATAATAGGCTTGAAGAGTGAAATGTGTCACAGAATTTTTTTCTGACAGTTAGAACCAGATAGCAACACATACAGTAGAGTCTCTCAGCTTAGGTACAAGGACGAGGAGTCTCCACCCTCAGGGGACGTCCCCGGGCTGAGGACTAGCATAGGGGTATACCAGGGTTAGCTCCCGTTGATACCTGATTGCCTGACCATAGGCTATGCAGTGACTGTAATGGCCCTTTATCCAGACAGTCCCCGTTGTGACCGTTTTTACTTTATCACATTGATAAGAGTTTGTTTCACGTCTGGAAATCTATGGGGTTTTCATGGCCCCTTGGTTTTAATGAGTAAGAATAAAAGTTAATTTTTAAAGGGATTTAAAATTTTTCTGGAATACTGCCATTGAGTGAATATCCCTTGTATCTTGATATTGATTTAGGGCTGGAACTTGCAACACATACAGTATGCTTTTTTGTAATCTGTTTTTATTTTCTGATTGCAGATTTATTTATTTTATTTTGTAAACATGACTATAGGGGCATCCATCTTGCCTGAGTTGTTCTTAGCAGCATTTAGAGATTTGCTTTACTGCAGCCAGGGCCATAGACACAATGGACAGAAGGGAACCTCACTGACTTCTATGGGAGAGTTGTCTAGGCAGCTCTGTGCCCTGTGAAGAGGTTGTTGTACAAGGAAAGAACAGATACTGTAAGCTCTGACTGTCACCTATTGTGAATGTTGGATTCTGTCTTATCTATACACAGAGGTAATATCATTCTAATTCTGTTTGTAATGATAGGCAGATAACTGCAGTAAGTAATCTGTACAAACCAAGAAGTGATACATATTATTATGCTTAGTGGAGAGTGCAGGATTTAATGGTTTTTGTTTAACCCCTATACACCCCTTATATACTGCCTAGTAGGGTTAACTAACCCCTTAACACCCGATGATGTACATGTACGTCATATCTGGACGTGACTTAATGCCCAGTGCCATACATGTACGTCATGGTGATCGGGCGGGTGCAGGAGCTGCCGGCGCATTAACCCCTGCATGACTGCGGTCAGCGCTGACCGCGGCACATGCGGGCTTCAGACATGTGCGGGGATCCCATGAGAGGGAAGGCAGCCGGATGTCTTCCTTAGGCATCGTGGCTGCCTTTCGGGACAGCCTGTGAGATCCAGCCTCCTGGATCTCACGGGTAGGAAGGCTGTAAGTGAATTACATTTAGTAATACACTTACAGCCAATGCATTACAATACAGAAGTATTGTAATGCAGTGTAAAGGGGATCAAACCCCCAAAAGTTGAAGTCCCAAAGTGGGACAAAAAATAAAGAGAAAGAAAAAAGTTTAAAAAAAATAGTTTCCCCCAAAAAATGTAAAGTTTCAAGTAAAAAAAATAGCTTCATTTTCCCACAATAAAGTAAAAAAAAAATTATAAAAAAAGGGAAAAAAAGAAAAGTAGACATATTAGGTATAGCTGCATCTGAATCGACTGGCTCTATTACATAACCTAACCCCTCAGGTGAACACGATCAAAAAATAAAATAAAAAACTGTGCTAAATAAACCATTTTTGTGTCACCTTACATCACTAAAAGTGCAACACCATGCGTTCAAAAAGGTATATACCCACCAAAATAGTACCAATATTATCGTCACCTCATCCCGCAAAAAATTAGCCCCTATCTAAGACAATCGCCCAAAAATAAGGAGACACTTAGGCCTCTTTCACACGGGCGTCATGTTTGACGCCCGGATAAGAGGCGGGTGCGTTGCAGGAATATGCGCGATTTTTCCGCGCGGGTGCAAACGTTTGTAATGCGTTTTGCACGCGCGGGAGAAAAATTGCCATGTTTGGTACCCAGACCCGAAGCCGGACTTTATCACTGAAGTCCGGTTTCGGGTCTTCTGGAGAATTTATTATTTTCCCCTATAACATGGTTATAAGGGGAAATAATAGCATTCTTAATAAAGAATGCTGTGTAAAATGAAGTGGAAGGGGTTAAAAATAATAAAAGTTAACTTACCTTAGCCACTTGATCACGTAGTTGCGATCTGTCCTCTCTTTCCCTGCATCAGCTAAGAACTAAAGGACCTGTGATGACATCACATCACATGGTCCAATCACATGGTCCATCACCATGGTAAGATGGACCATGTGATTGGACCATGTGATGTGACGTCACCACAGGTCCTTTAGTTCTTAGCTGATGCTGGGAAAGAGAGGACAGATCGCAACTACGAGATCAAGTGGCAAAGGTAAGTTAACTTTTATTATTTTTAACCCCTTCCACTTCATTTTACACAGCATTCTTTATTAAGAATGCTATTATTTCCCCTTATAACCATGTTATAAGGGAAAATAATAAATTCTCTAGAAGACCCGAAACCGAAAGTAACACCCCCACCATGTTATAAGGGAAAATAATAAAGATCTGCTCCCGTTGCTAAGCAACCATGCGGGAAAATCGCACTGCATCCGCACTTGCTTGTGGATGCTTGCGATTTTCCCACAGCCCCATTCACTTCTATAGGGCCTGCGTTGCGTGAAAAACGCACAATATAGAGCATGCTGCGATTTTCACGCAACGCAGAAGTGATGCGTGAAAATCACCGCTCATGTGCACAGCCCCATAGAAATGAATGGGTCCGGATTCAGTGCGGGTGCAATGCGTCCTCCTAACGCATTGCACCCACGCGGAAAACTCGCCCGTGTGAAAGGGGCCTAAAACATGATTTTTGTTTCAAAAATGAAATAATTGTGTAAAACTTACATAAATAAAAAAGTATACATATTAGGTATTGCCAAATAGCTCACAATACCGCGCAATTGAAAAAATAATAAAGAAACATTGGGGGTATTTGTTAAATGATAAAATTATAGGTCCCATGCTTAGCCAGAGACCGAGAATAACATATACAAAGGCAGCCAATTAGGCCAGTACAGTGGCCCCGACTGTTAAGAAGAATATACATCAAGAAACAATATATAGGGAGGACAAAAAGAACCTTAAAGAAAAGGGTAGCCGAGCATATTATGAATATAAAGAAGGGATTAGAGACGCATTCAGTATCAAAACACTATAAAATTTGTCATATTAGCGATCCGTCTGATCTTAAATTCTGGGCCATAGAAAAGGTGAAAAGGTTTTGAAGAGGGGGCAATCATATAGCCCGAATGTCCAGACAAGAAACACGTAGGATTTTTGACTTCGAAATGATAATCCCTAAAGGTCTGAACGCCGGAATGGAGCTATTTGGGTTTTTATAAGACATTGGGGGGTGGTCTGGCGGTGACGGGACATCGAAGTCTAGTCGTTTATCGACACTTCGATGTCCCCTCCCTGCCAGACTCCCCACCCATTACCATAATGGTTCCAAACCTCCCTAAGAAAATAAAATGAAAAATAAGAAGGAATATACTACATATGAGCCATCTCTATCTCATTGCAAGTATTTACGAAATATTTCTCTACACCAGCTCTGTCCTCAATTGATAATCACCAAGATGGCATAAAAGCGCATCTTTATGTGATGCGATTTGTATGCGTTTATATTGAGTTTTAATTGTGTTTGTTTCAGAAACAGTTTCTTTATATTACTGTATATTCATTTTTATATGTATATAGATTTATGCACATAATAACTGTTGTGACACATGTAACTGTTTGTTTTTATATACAAATGCACTTTCAAGGTGATGAGTTAAATTGAGAAATCCAATGCAATCCATACCAGATTTTGTAGGTCATCTATCACTAGTAGGATTATGGGAAAAATGGAACCCCTATTTAAAGGGGAGTTAGTGATCACTCATATTACAATTGATGAAGGGGTACAGTACCACGAAACGCGTCTGGTGTATCAAGAGTGAGCATACCTTTGCTGCAGCATATTAAGGACCACAAATAATGACCTGTATGGAAATTACCACTCAATACTGAATTCTTGACCAATTACCACGTGCAAATCCAGTCTTGGAATACATCCTATATTGAGGACTGCACATACAGACCTGTACTGATTGCATCCTCCGCCTTCTTCTGTTGCGAAGCATCCGAGTCACCTGGGATGCCACTTCGGAGCACAGCAAATAATGTGGGACACCGCGTGAAGGGAAACTGCTGGTCAGTTTAGCCGCCAAAGAGCGGTGAAGAGCGGTAAGAACACGAACTTTATATGATCTTACAAAGGAATACAAGTGTATGCAAGTAGGTCTGGATATAGTGCTAAAAGCGGAGTATTGTCGTGAATAGAGGGGAGGACGATACAGTGAAACAATATACCCCCATATCACAAAGATGCATATAGACCTAATGCTTCAACTTGATGCAGTGCAATAGCAACCAACAAATCAGTGTGGCTCCATATTTTGGGTACGGTGCTATATTTGTTTGAATCGCAAACACATAAGGACATTGTGGTGCGGCGCTATACTGTTCTGAATGTGTGGAACCGCAGCTTGCACACAGAATTGAATTATAGCCGATGTCAAGTAATCATACAAGTAATCACTGCAGTGAATGTGACTTTAGTGCAATTTAGGTTTATTTTTTATTTTATTTTCTATATATATTTTTATATATATTTTAAAGAGAAATAAATTTTATATTGCTATATGATTTACATTGGGTGTTCCTCAGATGTGTGTGCCCCTTAAACATAATTTAAGCATACTTTACATTCTGGCATAAGGGTGGGCCTATAAGGTGAGCACCTATCCATTGAAGAACAGAGGTTGAGCCGCTGAAACATCCTTTTTTGCTATCAATACCATAAATCAGTGATTTAGCTGTGGCTGGCCAAGTTTAATAGTGTACGGCAAAGGATAGATTTTGTTCTGGGGTGAAATTTAATCCTCAAAATAGCAATAACCTGAATCTAGTGTTCCAGCTGTTGCAGGCCTAGTTTAGATCTGTCCGTAAAAGGGTATATTTCTTTCTGGAGTGAAATTCAATTGCCAAAATAGCAATACCATAAATCAGTGGTTTCAGCTGTGGCTGGCCAAGTTTAATAGTGTCCGGCAAAGGATATATTTTGTTCTGGGGTGAAATTCAATTGCCAAAATAGCAATACCATAAATCAGTGGTTTTAGCTGTGGCTGGCCAAGTTTAATAGTGTCCGGCAAAGGATATATTATTTTCTGCGGTGAAATTCAGTTGCAAACATAGAAATACATTAAAATTTTTGTTCCAGCTGTTCCAGGCTTCGTTTAAATCTGTCCGTAAAAGGGTATATTATTTTCTTGGGGGAAAGTCAGTAGCAAAAATAGAAATACAGTAAATCTAATGTCCCAGCAGTAGCTGGCCAAGTTTAATAGTGTACGGCAAAGGATAGATTTTGTTCTGGGGTAAAATTTAATTCCCAAATTAGCAATATCCTGAATCTGGTGTTCCAGCTGTTGCAGGCCTAGTTTAAATCTGTCCATAAAAGGGTATATTTTTTTCTGGGGTGAAATTTATTGCCAAAATGGCAATACCCTGAATCTGGCGTTCTATCTGTGACTGGCCAAGTTTAATAGTATCCGTCAAAGGATAGATTTTGTTCTGGGGTGAAATTTAATTGCCAAAATAGCAATACCCTGAATCTGGTGTTCCAGCTGTGACTGGACAATTTCCCTAGTGTCCGTCAAAGGATATATTATTTTCTGCGGTGAAATTCAGTTGCAAAAATAGAAATACATTAAAATTTTTGTTCCAGCTGTTCCAGGCTTCGTTTAAATCTGTCCTTAAAAAGGGTATATTATTTTCTTGGGGGAAAGTCAGTAGCAAAACTAGAAATACAGTAAATCTAATGTCCCAGCAGTAGCTGGCCAAGTTTAATAGTGTACGGCAAAGGATATATTTTGTTCTGGGGTGAAATTCAATTGCCAAAATATAGTGTTGAGCGAACAGTTCGAGCATAGTTCGGGTTCGTACCGAATTTTGGGGTGTCCGGGACACGGACCCGAACCCGGACATTTTCAAAAAAGTTCGGGTTCGTTGTTCGGCGATTACTTCCCGCTTTCTGAAGGGCTGCACAGCAGCCAATCAGCTAGCGTTTTACTTCTTGCCCTAAGAGCCCATCACAGCCATGCCTACTAATGGCATGGCTGTGATTGGACAAGTGCAGCATGTGACTCAGCCTCTATTTAAGCTGGAGTCACGTAGCGCCGCACGTCACACTGCTCTGATTAGTGTAGGGAGAGGACGCAGCTTCTGAGGGCGAGATTAGGCAGGGAAAAGTCAGCAAAAGCACCTAATGAACGGATCGATCTACAGCTGTGAATGATTGAACTTCTGCTAGTTACTTGCTCACTGGTTTTTAGGCTGCACAGAGCGTTTTTCTGTCACTTATTTTCTGGGGTGATCGGCAGCAATTTTGTGACTTGTGGTGCACCAGAACAAGCTGCCACCAAGTCCATCAATCCATCAATAATAGTTTATTTTTGCTATATCCTACATCAGGGGCTTGGCTGTGCTAATTGTCACCCCTAGAAACTCAGGATAGCAATTTCTATATTTTATTAAGGGGTTAAATACAATTGCCCAAATACCAATCCCCTAAATCTGGTGTTCCAGCTTTGGCTAGCCAAGTATAATACTGTCTGCTGTCTGGCAAAGGATAGATTATTTTCTGTGGTGAAATTCAATTGCCAAAATAGCAATACCATAAATCAGTGGTTTCAGCTGTGGCTGGCAAAGTATAATAGTGTCCGCCAAAACATATATTTTGTTCTGGGGTGAAATTCAATTGCCAAAATAGCAATACCCTGAATCTGGTGTTCGAGCTGTTGCAGGCCAATTGTAAATCTGTCCATAAAAGTATACCTTTCATCAAGGGGCTAAATACTAGCCCTAAAAGAGATATTCCCCTAAATCAGTGGTTACTGCTGTGCCTGGATTAGTGTAATACGCTACATAAATAAAAAGGCAGATAGTGTTAGGTGCCTGTAAAAAAAGGCCTGAATTTGAAATCAATACATTGGGACAAATATTTTTTTTCTTATTGTGGTGCTTGGTGAACGGTAACAATGAGGAAAACATCTAGTAATGGACGCGGACGCGGTCGTGGTGGTGTTAGTGCACCCTCTTGTGCTGGGAGAGGACATGGCCATTCTGCCACAGCCACACTTTCTAGTGAACCAACTACCTCAGGTTCCAGTACCTGCCAGAATTTACAGCGATATTTGGTGGGGCCCAATGCCGTTCTAAGGATGGTAAGGCCTGAGCAGGTACAGGCGCTAGTCAATTGGGTGGCCGACAGTGGATCCAGCATGTTCACAACATTATTTCCCACCCAGTCTTCTGCAGAAAGCACACAGGTGGCACCTGTAAACCAAGCCCATCAGTCTGTCACATCACCCCCATGCATATCAGGGAAACTGTCTGAGCCTCAAGTTATGCAGCAGTCTCTTATGCTGTTTGAAGACTCTGCTGGCAGGGTTTCCCAAGGGAATCCACCTAGCCCTTCCCCAGTGGTGGAAGACATAGAATGCACTGATGCACAACCACTGATGTTTCCTGATGATGAGGACATGGGAATACCACCTCATCGGAGTCCGCACGTCTCTGATGATGACGAAACACAAGTGCCAACTGCTGCGTCTTTCTGCAGTGTGCAGACCGAACAGGAGATCAGGGAGGAAGACTGTGTGGAAGACGATGCAGGGGACGATGAGGTCCTAGACCCCACATGGAATGAAGGTCATGCCACTGACTTTCATAGTTCAGAGGAAGAGGCAGTGGTGAGACCGAGCCAACAGCGTAGCAAAAGAGGGAGCAGGGGGCAAAAGCAGCCCAGCCGCCGCCAAGAGAGTTCGCCTGCTACTGGCCACCGCCACCAGGGACCGAGCACCCCAAAGGCAGCTTCAAGGAGTTCCCTGGCATGGCACTTCTTTAAACAATGTGCTGACGACAAGACCCGAGTGGTTTGCACGCTGTGCCATCAGATCCTGAAGCGAGACTTTAACGTTCTGAAGCTTAGCACAACATGCATGACCAGGCATCTGCATGCAAAGCATGAACTGCAGTGGAGTAAACACCTTAAAAGCAAGGAACTCACTCTGGCTCCCCCTGCTCCCTCTTCTGCTGCTGCCTCGGCCACTTCCTCCGCCTCGGGAGGAAAGTTGGCACCTGCCGCCCACCAAACAGAGGATGTGCCACCGACACCACCACCTGCGTCACCAAGCATCTCCACCATGTCACACGGCAGCGTTCAGCTCTCCATCTCACAAACCTTGGAGAGAAAGCCTAAATTCCCACCTAGCCACCCTCGAGCCCTGGGCCTGAATGCCAGCATTTCTAAACTACTGGCCTTTAAAATGCTGTCATTCAGGCTGGTGGACACAGACAGCTTCAAACAGCTGATGTCCATGGCTGTCCCACAGTATGTTGTTCCCAGCCGCCACTACTTTTCCAAGACAGCCGTGCCTTCCCTGCACAACCAAGTATCCGATAAAATCAAGTGTGCACTGCGCAACGCCATCTGTGGCAAGGTCCACCTAACCACAGATACGTGGACCAGTAAGCACGGCCAGGGACGCTATATCTCCCTAACTGCACACTGAGTAAATGTAGTGGCAGCTGGGCCGCAGGCTGAGAGTTCCTTGGCGCACGTCCTTCCGCTGCCAAGGATCGCAGGGCATCATTCTTTGCCTCCTGTAGCCTCCTCCTCCTACTCGGCTTCCTCCTCCTCTGCTTCCACCAGCTCATCCAGTCAGCCACACACCTTCACCACCAACTTCAGCAGAGCCCGGGGTAAACGTCAGCAGGCCATTCTGAAACTCATATGTTTGGGGGACAGGCCCCACACCACGCAGGAGTTGTGGCGGGGTATTGAACAACAGACCGACGAGTGGTTTCTGCCGATGGGCCTCAAGCCCGGCCTGGTGGTGTGCGATAATGGGCGAAAACTCGTCGCAGCTCTGGGACTAGTCGGTTTGACGCACATCCCTTGCCTGGCGCATGTGCTGAATTTGGTGGTGCAGAAGTTCATTCACAACTACCCTGACATGTCAGAGCTGCTGCATAAAGTGAGGGCCGTCTGTGCGCGCTTCCGGCGTTCACATCCTGCCGCTGCTCGCCTGTCTGCGCTACAGCGGAACTTCGGCCTTCCCGCTCACCGCCACATATGCGACGTGCCCACCAGGTGGAACTCCACCTTGCACATGCTGGAGAGACTGTGCGAGCAGCAGCAGGCCATAGTGGAGTTTCAGCTGCAGCACGCACGCGTCAGTCGCACTGCAGAACAGCACAACTTCACCACCAATGATTGGGCCTCCATGCGAGACCTGTGTGCGCTGTAGAGCCGTTTCGAGTACTCCACCAACATGGCCAGTTGCTATGACACCGTTATCAGCGTTACAATACCACTTCTATGTCTCCTTGAGAAAACGTTTAGGGCGATGATAGAAGAGGAGGTGGCCCAGGAGGAGGAGGAGAAGGATGAGGGGTCATTTTTAGCACTTTCAGGCCAGTCTGTTAGAAGTGGCTCAGAGGGAGGTTTTATGCAACAGCAGAGGCCAGGTACAAATGTGGCCAGCCAGGGCCCACTACTGGAGGATGAGGAGGAGGTGGAGGAGTATGAGGATGAAGCAGGTTCACAGCGGGGTGGCACCCGACACAGCTCAGGCCCATCATTGGTGCGTGGCTGGGGGGATACGGAGGACGATGACGATACGCTTCCCACAGAGAACAGCTTGTCCTTACCTCTGGGGAGCCTGGCACACATGAGCGACTACATGCTGCAGTGCCTGCGCAACGACAGCAGAGTTATCCACATTTTAACGTGTGTGGACTACTGGGTTACCACCCTGCTGGATCCCCGGTACAAAGACAATGCGCCCACCTTACTTCCTGCACAGGAAGATGCGCGAGTACAAGCGCACGCTGGTAGAGGCGCTCCTGAGAGCATTCCCAAATGTCACAGGGGAACAGGTGGAAGCCCAAGGCGAAGGCAAAGGAGGAGAAAGAGGTCGCCAACGCAGCTGTGTCACGGCCAGCTCCTCTGAGGGCAGGGTTAGCATGGCAGAAATGTGGAAAAGTTTTGTCTCCACGCCACAGCTAACTGCACCACCACCTGATACGGAACGTGTTAGCAGGAGGCAGCATTTCACTAACATGGTTGAACAGTACGTCTGCACACCCCTCCACGTACTGACTGATGGTTCGGCCCCATTCAACTTCTGGGTCTCCAAATTGTCCACGTGGCCAGAGTTAGCATTTTATGCTTGGAGGTGCTGGCCTGCCTGGCGGCCAGCGTTTTGTCTGGACGTGTATTCAGCACGGCAGGGGGCGTCATTACTGACAAACGCAGCTGCCTGTTCACAGCCAATGTGGACAAGCTGACATTCATAAAAATTAACCAGGCATGGATCCCACAGGACCTGTCCCTCCTTTGTGCAGAATAGACATTTATAACTGCCTCCCCCTCAACCATGTATTTTTGTACTCCGGGGCACTTCTTTATTGAATCCTCTTTTTTAACTTTACCATGAGCTTGTGGTGCAACCCAAAGTTGAATGAACCTCTCCTCAATCTGGGCGTCGGGGCCTAAATAACTGAAAGTGGCTTATTACAATGGTGTGAAATGAAGCCTGAACCTCTGCCATGCGACCTCTCTCCTCTGTCTGGGTGCCGTGGGCTAAATATCTGGAAGTGGCCTTCTCCAGTGGTGGGTGATATTATGCCTTATTCCTTGCTGTGGGACCTCTCTCCTCTGTCTGGGTGCTGGGGCCGAAATAACTGAAAGTGGCCTTCTCCGGTGGTGGGTGATATGACGCATGATTCCTTGCTGTGGGACCTCTCTCCTCTGTCTGGGTGGTGGGGCATAAATAACTGAAAGTGGCCTTCTCCGGTGGTGGGTGATATGACGCATGATTTTCTGCTGTGGGACCTCTCTCCTCTGTCTGGGTGCTGGGCCCGAAATAACTGAAAGTGGCCTTCTCCAGTGGTGGGTGATATGACCCATTATTCCTTGCTGTGGGACCTCTCTCCTCTGTCTGGGTGCTGGGTTCTAAATAACTGAAAGTGGCCTTCTCCATTGGTGGGTGATATGAAGCCTGATTTTATGCTTTGGGACCTCTCTCCTCTGTCTGGATGCTGTGTCCGACACAACAGAAAGTCACCTTCTCCATTGGTGTTTGACTTGAAGCCTGATTCTCTGTTATGGGACCTCTCTCCAATTGATATTGGTTAATTTTTTTTTTTTATTTTAATTCATTTCCCTATCCACATTTGTTTGCAGGGCATTTACCTACATTTTGCTGCCTTTTGCAGCCCTCTAGCCCTTTCCTGGGCTATTTTACAGCCTTTTTAGTGCCCAAAAGTTCGGGTCCCCATTGACTTCAATGGGGTTCGGGATGAAGTTCGGGTCGAGTTCGGATCCCGAACCCGAACATTTTCACCATCCAGGTGTTCGCTCAACTCTAGTGAATAGTTATGCACATTGACTTTTTCTGCTATTTTGTCCTATTTCTTGTTTGCTTCACAAATAAAAAAAAAAAAAACATCATAAAAGTTGTGGGCATGTTCTGTATATTAAATAATGCAAATCCTTAAACAATCCATGTTATTTCCAGGTTGTAAGGCACCAAAACATGAAAAAGGTCAAGGGGGGTGAATACTTTTGCAAGGCACTGTATCACTATACACAGTGGAGTAGAAAGGCGAGGGCACACATTTTCAGGTGGTAACACTAGTGACTACTGCTGATATCACTGACCTCAGTTATTACAGCCATACTGATGACTCACAAGGGGTTAAAGTTCCTGACCTTTTGGTCTGGCTGTAATAAACATGTCTGTTAAAAGAAGAAAGAGCAGAGGAGCCATAATAATAACAAACCCCTGGACTTCTCACACAGCAGATGGACACTTCCCTGGCTCTGCTATGTCCTCACATACAGCAGGATCCTCTCAATACAGGGACAGAGAGGGCGAAGTCTGCAGTCAGTGAGGGCGGAGTCTGCAGTCAGTGAGCTCCCATCAGCCATCACAGCTTCTCCTCACAGTTTACCTTCCTCCTGCAATGTCCATTTATTTCTGTTCCTGCTAAGCCCTGCCAGTCCTGCACAGCTAGGAGTGGCAGTCACAGCAGAAGGCACCTCTGACACCAGCCCTGCACAGCCAGGAGTGCCAATCACAGCAGAAGGCACCTGATGCCAGCTCTGCACAGCCAGGAGTTCCAGTCACAGCAGAAGGCACCTCTGACACCATCCCTGCACAGCGAGGAGTGCTAATCACAGCAGAAGGCACCTCTGACGCCAGCTCTGCACAGCCAGGAGTGCCAGTCACAGCAGAAGGCACCTCCGACACTATCCCTGCACAGCGAGGAGTACCAGTCACAGCAGAAGGCACCTCCAACACTATCCCTGCACAGCGAGGGGTGCTAATCATAGCAAAAGGCACCACTGATGCCAGCTCTGCACAGCCAGGAGTGCCAGTCACAGCAGAAGGCACCTCTGACACCAGCCCTGCACAACCAGGAGTGCCAGCACAGCAGAAGGCACCTCTAAAACCAGCCCTGCATGGCCAGGAGTGCCAATCACAGCAGAAGGCACCTCTGACACCATCCCTGCACAGCCAGGAGTGCAAATCACAGCAAAAGGCACCTCTGATGCCAGCTCTGCACAGCCTGGAGTGCCAGTCACCGCAGAAGGCACCTCTGACACCATCCCTGCACAGCGAGGAGAGCTAATCACAGCAGAAGGCACCTCTGACGCCTGGTCTGCACAGCCAGGAGTGCCAGTCACAGCAGAAGGCACCTCTAACAACAGCCATGCACAGCCAGGAGTGCCAGTCATAGCAGAATGCACCTCAGACACCATCCCTGCACAGCCAGGAGAGCCAGTCACAGCAGAAGACACCTCTGACACTAGCCCTACATGGCCAGGAGTGCCAATCACAGCAGAAGGCACCTCTGACACCATCCCTGCACAGCCAGGAGTGCCAGTCACAGCAGAAGGCACCTCCGACACTATCCCTGCACAGCGAGGAGTGCCAGTCACAGCAAAAGGCACCTCCGACACTATCCCTGCACAGCGAGGGGTGCTAATCACAGCAGAAGGCACCTCTGATACCAGCTCTGCACAGCCAAGAGTGCCAGCAAAGCAAAAGGCACCCCTGACACCAGCCCTGCACAGCCAGGAGTGCCAGTTACAGCAGAAGGAGCCTCTGACACCAGCCCTCCATGGCCAGGAGTGCCAATCACAGCAGAAGGCACCTCTAACACCATCCCTGCACAGCCAGGAGTGCCAATCACAGCAGAAGGCACCTCCGACACTATCCCTGCACAGCTAGGAGTGCTAATCAGAGCAGAAGGCACCTCAGACATCATCCCTGCACAGCCAGGAGTGCCAGTCACAGCAGAAGGCACCTCAGACACTATCCCTGCACAGCGAGGAGTACCAGTCACAGCAGAAGGCACCTCTGACACCAGCCCTGCATAGCAAGAATTGCCAGTCACAGCAGAAGGCACCTCTGACACCAGCCCTGCACAGCCAGGAGTGCCAATCACAGCAGAAGGCACCTCTGATGCCAGCTCTGCACAGCCAGGAGTGTCAGTCACAGCAGAAGGCACCTCTGACACCATCCCTGCACAGCGAGGAGTGCTAATCACAGCAGAAGGCACCTCAGACATCATCCCTGCACAGCCAGGAGTGCCAGTCACAGCAGAAGGCACCTCCGACACTATCCCTGCACAGCGAGGAGTACCAGTCACAGCAGAAGGCACCTCCAACACTATCCCTGCACAGCGAGGAGTGCTAATCACAGCAGAAGGCACCTCTAACACCATCCCTGCACAGCCAGGAGTGCCAATCACAGCAGAAGGCACCTCTAACACCATCCCTGCACAGCCAGGAGTGCCAATCACAGCAGAAGGCACCTTCGACACTATCCCTGCACAGCTAAGAGTGCTAATCACAACAGAAGGCACCTCCGACACTATCCCTGCACAGCTAGGAGTGCTAATCACAGCAGAAGGCACCTCTGATACCAGCTCTGCACAGCCAAGAGTGCCAGCAAAGCAGAAGGCACCCCTGACACCAGCCCTGCACGGCCAGGAGTGCCATTTACAGCAGAAGGCACCTCTGACACCAGCCCTGCACAGCAAGAAGTGCCAGTCACAGCAGAAGGCACCTCTGTCACCAGCCCTGCATGGCCAGGAGTGCTAGTAACAACAGAAGGCACCTCTGACACCAGCCCTGCACAGCAAGAAGTGCCAGTCACGACAGAAGGCACCTCTGACACCAGCCCTGCATGGCCAGGAGTTCCAATCACAGCAGAAGGCACCTCTAACACCATCCCTGCACAGCCAGGAGTGCCAATCACAGCAGAAGGCACCTCTGATGCCAGCTCTGCCCAGCCAGGAGTGTCAGTCACAGCAGAAGGCACCTCTGACACCATCCCTGCACAGCGAGGAGTGCTAATCACAGCAGAAGGCACCTCAGACATCATCCCTGCACAGCCAGGAGTGCCAGTCACAGCAGAAGGCACCTCCGACACTATCCCTGCACAGCGAGGAGTACCAGTCACAGCAGAAGGCACCTCTGACACCAGCCCTGCACAGCCAGGAGTGCCAATCACAGCAGAAGGCACCTCTGATGCCAGCTCTGCACAGCCAGGAGTGTCAGTCACAGCAGAAGGCACCTCTGACACCATCCCTGCACAGCGAGGAGTGCTAATCACAGCAGAAGGCACCTCAGACATCATCCCTGCACAGCCAGGAGTGCCAGTCACAGCAGAAGGCACCTCCGACACTATCCCTGCACAGCGAGGAGTACCAGTCACAGCAGAAGGCACCTCCAACACTATCCCTGCACAGCGAGGAGTGCTAATCACAGCAGAAGGCACCTCTAACACCATCCCTGCACAGCCAGGAGTGCCAATCACAGCAGAAGGCACCTCTAACACCATCCCTGCACAGCCAGGAGTGCCAATCACAGCAGAAGGCACCTTCGACACTATCCCTGCACAGCTAAGAGTGCTAATCACAACAGAAGGCACCTCCGACACTATCCCTGCACAGCTAGGAGTGCTAATCACAGCAGAAGGCACCTCTGATACCAGCTCTGCACAGCCAAGAGTGCCAGCAAAGCAGAAGGCACCCCTGACACCAGCCCTGCACGGCCAGGAGTGCCATTTACAGCAGAAGGCACCTCTGACACCAGCCCTGCACAGCAAGAAGTGCCAGTCACAGCAGAAGGCACCTCTGACACCAGCCCTGCATGGCCAGGGAGTGCTAGTAACAACAGAAGGCACCTCTGACACCAGCCCTGCACAGCAAGAAGTGCCAGTCACGACAGAAGGCACCTCTGACACCAGCCCTGCATGGCCAGGAGTTCCAATCACAGCAGAAGGCACCTCTGACACCATCCCTGCACAGCCAGGAGTGCCAATCACAGCAGAAGGCACCTCTGATGCCAGCTCTGCCCAGCCAGGAGTGTCAGTCACAGCAGAAGGCACCTCTGACACCATCCCTGCACAGCGAGGAGTGCTAATCACAGCAGAAGGCACCTCAGACATCATCCCTGCACAGCCAGGAGTGCCAGTCACAGCAGAAGGCACCTCCGACACTATCCCTGCACAGCGAGGAGTACCAGTCACAGCAGAAGGCACCTCCAACACTATCCCTGCACAGCGAGGAGTGCTAATCACACCAGAAGGCACCACTGACACCAGTCCTGCATGGCCACGAGTGCCAGTCACAGCAGAAGGCACCCCTGACACCAGCCCTGCATGGCCAGGAGTGCTAGTCACAACAGAAGGCACCTCTGACACCAGCCCTGCACATCAAGACGTGCCAGTCACAGCAGAAGGCACCTCTAAAACCAGCCCTGCATGCCCAGGAGTGCTAATCACAGCAGAAGGCACCTCTGATGCCAGCTCTGCACTGCCAGGAGTGCCAATCACAGCAGAAGGCACCTCTGATGCCAGCTCTGCACAGCGAGGAGTGCCAGTCACAGCAGAAGGCACCTCTGACACCAGCCCTGCACAGCAAGAAGTGCCAGTCACAGCAGAAGGCAACTCTGACACCAGCCCTGCATGTCCATGAGTGCCAGTCACAGCACATGGCACCTCTGACACCTGACCTGCACGCCCAGGAGCGTCAGTCACAGCACAAGGCACCTCTGACGCCAGCCCTGCATGGCTAGGAGTGCCAGTCACAGCAGAAGGCACCTCTGACACCAGCCCTGCATGGCCATCAGAGCCAGTCACAGCACATGGCACCTCTGACACCTGCCCTGCACGCCCAGGAGCGTCAATCACAGCACAAGGCACCTCTGACGCCAGCCCTGCATGGCTAGGAGTTCCAGTCACAGCAGAAGGCACCTCTGACACTAGCCCTGCACAGCAAGAATTGCCAGTCACAGCAGAAGGCACCTCTGACACCAGCCCTGCATGGCCAGGAGTGCCAGTCACAGCAGAAGGCACCTCTGACGCCAGACCTGCATGACCAGGAGCGCCAGTCACAGCAGATGGCACCTCTGACACCAGCCCTGCATAGCCAGGAGTGCCAGTCACATCAGAAGGCACCTCTGACACCATCCCTGCACAGCCAGGAGTGCCAATCACAGCAGAAGGCACGTCTGATGCCAGCTCTGCACAGCCAGGAGTGCCAGTCACAGCAGAACGCACCTCTGACACCATCCCTGCACAGCAAGAAGAGCTAATCGCAGCAGAAGGCACCTCTGACGCCAGCTCTGCACAGCAAGGAGTGCCAGTCACAGTAGAAAGCACCTCTGACACCAGCCCTGCACGGCCAGGAGTGCCAGTCACAGCAGAAGGCACCTCTGATGCCAGCTCTGCACAGCCATGAGTGCCAGTCACAGCAGAAGGAACCTCTGACACCAGCACGGGGTGCTGCCAGGATCGGGGCAGCAGCTCATGGGCACCCCTTAAGGCATGGACAAGGTAGCTCCTCCATGGCCGTGCAGTGATGGACGAGGAAGGCTGGTGTGAGTGCAGATCATGAGGGGGCGTGTTCTCCAATAGCAAGAAAACCAGGCAGATGGGGGCATATCGCTAGGATTCTCCCTTGCCGGCAAGGACTTCAACTGATTAGTCTCTGCAGACTAACCAATCAGAGCACTTCAGTAATAAAATGCCAGTTTCTGGCTATGATCTCTATGCTGGACCCCCTGTGCCCCCGATGTATTCACTGCCCCCCAGATGCTGCCATTATCCCCCAGATGCCCCTGCGACCTGCTCCTCTCTGCCAGCCCTGATAGCAGCAGCTCAGGAACGAAGCCGCCGCCATCAGCAGAGTGTCAGCTATAACTTATAGATGACACTCTGTGGTAACGGCCGAAATCGATGCTGGCCATTTAACCCCATAGATGCCGCAGTCAGTAGCCACCCACATCATCCATGAGGTTGAGAGTGAGGGAGCTCCCTCTGCCATCGGGACGCCGCTGTACTTCCTGTAATAAATGAGAATTTGCTTTGACCCCAGTGAGTGTGTCACTGTTATTTTCTCCCGTTCACGTAAAACCCTTGGGTTACTATTATTTTGGAGCAGAAGAGCAAACATAATCAGCCCTGATTGAGGGCATCTTCCACACCATGGCAACTGGATACCTTACACCAGTGTTTCTCAACTCCAGTCCTCAGGGCCCACCTACAGGTCATGATTTGAGAATATCCCACAGAATGAGTACCTGAGGTGAGTCCTGATGCACTAACACTAATTATATCACCTGCTAAATACTAAGGAAATCCTGAAAACATGACCCGAAGGTGGGCCCTGAGGACTGGAATTGAGGAACACTGCCTTACACAGACATCCTGGCTTGCCATGTGCCTAAGGCTACATGCACACGAATGTTGTTGGTTTCCATTCCCTTTTTTTTTGCGGATAGGTTGCGGACCCATTCATTTCAATGGGTCCGCAAAAAATGGGTCCACACATCGTGTGCTGCCCGCATCAGTATGTCCATTCCGTAGCCCCGCAAAAAAAAAAATAGAACATGTCCTATTCATGTCCGTTTTAGGCATTGTTACAATGGATCCACAAAAAAAAAAAAAAACGGATGGCATACGGATGCTCAGTGACGTCATAAATAGTATCACTGGTCTGGGCGTGGCTAAGCTCCATTCACGTGACCGAGAGTTAGCCCCGCCCAGGCCAGTGATACTAGTCGTGATGTCACTGGGCCTGAGGGAAACAGTGAGGAGGTGCGGTGCTCCTGGACACCGCTGTCTTCTCATACAGGTGATCGGCGGGGTTCCCAGGTGTTGGGCCACTGCCGATCAGATGCTGATGATCTTTTAAGGGGATAAATCATCAGTTTAAAAGAACCGCAGAACACGTTTAAGTTAGAAAAATTCATGATAACCAGAATCAAAACAAAAAAATAAAATAGGTAAAAAAGTTAATATTATATGTAAAAAAATATAGATAGATAAATATATATAATTTATATATTTAATTTACTTTATACCAATTGATAAACTGGTCTGCTGTATAGATAGATATATCAATACATAGATTAGATAGATAGATAGATAGATAGATAGATAGATAGAGACAGTATATACAGCAGTGTACTGATATGTGTTATGAGGTATACTAGATGTACAGATATATAGTATATACAGCAGTGTACTGATATGTGAGGTAAAAGGTATAATAGATACAGTGTGCTTAGATATATAGTATATACAGAAGTGTACTAATATGTGAGGAAAAAGGTATAAAAGATGCAGTGTGTTATGATATATAGTATATATTGTGACACCAATGCAGGATTGGTGGTGGAAGGGAGGTATATTTCTCCAAGATTCCTCGCCTATGTGAAGTAGCAGGTGAAAGATCTCACCTGTGTGGTAATTAATGAGGATGCACAAGGGTGGGGATATAACAGAGACTGGAGGTCAGTCAGTCTCTCTCTGCCTGGGGACACAGAAAGTCTGTCTGTGTGAGTGAGTGAGTGAGAAAAGACCGTGAGTAAAAGGTTGCTGAAACATTGTTTTGTGAGCTGGCAGGGCGAAGCCCTCCAGTGGATAGACAGGGACCTCTGATGTTTAATAGGCGCCGGACAGGCAAGTTTTTCTTTTGTTGTTCTGTTTTATTAATGCAACCTTCTCAATAAACCTGGCTACAAGCCAGCTTAAACCTTATTTCCCGGTGTCTGGTCTGAATGGTATGAAGCTGACACTTGTCCTTTGACCCCAGCAAAAGCGATCCCGAGCTTAACCCCTCACAATATTAATATACTATTAATTACTGTAATTTTTACCTCATACCTCACATATCAGTACTCTGCTGTTTATACTAGCTAGAAATCAGTTGTGGGAGAGGCTATAATGGTCATAAGGGTCCATTTTACATTCTTGCTATGGGTCACAGTGATTTCTATTTACTATACAGAACATAATAGTTAGATAGTAGCAGTGGCATGAATGTGGTATGATGCAGACAGCAGCCGTACAAAACCTGATGGTAGTTAGGCAGTAGCATGATAGAGGGAGAGGCAGCTATACAGAACATGATGGTAGGCGAGCTAAAGCAGTAGCATAATGGAAGTAGCAGCAGTAGCCTACCAGAACAGGATGGTTGGCAGGCAACATGATGGTAGGCAGGACAGCAGGCAGGCAGACAGCAACAGTGGCACCATCAGCAAGGCCATTCATCAGCCTCAGCCAGAGGAGTGTGAAAATCCTTCCCAATACAGGCTTGGTTAATTTTGACAAAAATGTTGTTTTGGACACTGGTGGAAGACAACTTGGTCTGTTTGGATGTCACCACGGTGCCAGCAGTGCTGAAGACCCTTTCTGAGATGTGCTAGTTCGGGCCACTGTTCTAGTCTGACTGCCCAGAAATCCATGGAGTCAGGGACGGGCGTCACTACGTTAAAACATTCAGGGCTAGTGATGTCGCGAACATAAAATTTTCCGTTCGCGAAATGCGAACGCGAACTTCCGCAAATGTTCGCGAACGTGCGAACCGCCATAGACTTCAATAGACAGGCAAATTTTAAAAACAAAAGGGACTCCTTCTAGCCACAATAGTGATGGAAAAGTTGTTTCAAGGGGACTAACACCTGGTCTGTGGCATGCCGGAGGGGGATCCATGGCAAAACTCCCATGGAAAAATACCTAGTTGACGCAAAGTGTGGTAGTTGTAATCGCAATGCGATTAATACAGGTTATATTAATCGCATCGCGAATTCAACTTAGAGCTGAATTCCTAATGGTTGTTGTATTGCTAGAATATACGTTATATTCTAGCAATACAACCATTAGGAACGCAGCTCTAAGTTGTAATCGCAACACGAATAATACTTACAATTATTAATCGCTTTGCGAATCCATTTGATGCCTCTATTTGATTGTATATGACGGTTGACTATGACTACCACCAACGTTCTGCTGCCTCCAAAGCAAGATATCTGAACCCCCCAGGGGCCATTTGGCCATTTTTGATAAAAAAAAAAAAAACACATCAAAAATGCATCTGCGTTTTTATAATTTTTTCATTTTTTAGTTTATTTTTGTGTGTATTTTGCCACATTTGGTTGCATATTTACATTTGGTATAGGCAAATATGGTAGTCTAGATCATATGTCTATAACAAAACCTAGGATCATTGTTTGACAGCATATTTTCTAAGCCATGTAGCTTAATATAGATTTGGGCAGAGTAATGATCTAGACTACCATATTTGCCTATATCAAATGTAAATATGCAACCAAATGTGGCAAAATACACAAAAAAATAAATAAAAAAATTATGAAAACGCAGATGCGTTTTTGATGCGTTTTCTATCAAAAACGCCCAAATGGCCCCTGGGGGGTTCAGATATCTTGCTTTGGAGGCAGCAGGACGTTGGTGGTAGTCATAGTCAACCGTCATATACAATCAAATAGAGGCATCAAATGGATTCGCAAAGCAATTAATAATTGTAAGTATTATTCACATTGCGATTACAACTTAGAGCTGAGTTCCTAATGATTGTATTGCTAAAATATAACGTATATTCTAGCAATACAACAACCATTAGGAACTCAGCTCTAAGTTGAATTCGCAATGCGATTAATGCAGGTTATATTAATTGCATTGAGAATTCAACTTAGATCTGAGTTCCTAATGGTTGTTGTATTGCTAGAATATAACAAAGATTGAGAATATAGTGCTATATTCGTTATCTTTGTTATATTCTAGCAATACAACCGTTAGGAACTCAGATCTAAGTTGTAATCACAATGCGAATAATACAGGCTATATTAATCACATTGCGATTTACTATTACTGCAGCTTCAGAATGAAACTAAGATGGATGCTGTCCTTGAGTTTAGATAGGAGGTGGGAGGAAGGGTATGCTGATTGGCTGGAATGTGTCTGCTGACTGTGAGGTACAGGGTCAACGTTTGCTCAATAATAAAGTATAGGGGCGAACGCGAACATCAAATATGTTCGCCCGCCGCAGCGGACGCGAACAAGCTATGTTCGCCGGCGAATAGTTCGGTCCATCTCTATTCAGGGCCTTGGCCCCAGAATGTGCTTCCTGCTGGACACATATGACTGTACAATTGAATCCCTGCGCTGCAGCACTAACACACTGAATCATTTGCCCAGGACCTCCTGCTCAGCTGGTCCACAGATAATGAAAAAACAAGGATGACTACTGACCAGGACGCACTGCAGGAGCTGAAGGACCTGTGATCACATCATAGTCAGTTGATCTGTTCTAGAGGAAGAGCTCAGTGGTGGTGAAGGACCTGAGAAGATGTCACTGTCATGTTGTAGTGTACGGGAGTTGTACTGCCCGTCACTACGGAAGGGTCACTTGGCTGCTGTCGCTCCTCTTATTTAGGAGGAGGCTGGTAAAGGTCCTATTTGTACCATGCAATGTAAATCAATGTAATTTATGGTATTTGATTCCCCTGTTACTGTGAAAAGTGCTAAGTGCAGGCCGGCTAGGGATGTAATTCCAGCTCTAGTCACTAGAGGGAGCTAGGTTGCCCTAGTCTATATAAGGCCCAGTCAGGGGAAGGGAAGGGAGTCTAGAGTGTGCCTTAGACAAGTGCAGGCCATGTACCTGTGAAGGCCAAACCCAGGCCTCACGGCCTGTGAGGAATCCACCCTAGGAAGATGGTACCCTAGGAGAAGGAGTGCAGAACCCAGAGGCAATCCCTAGAGCAAGAGGTACTAAACGTCGAGAGGAGGTACTCTATAAACTGGAGATTCAAGGATATAAGCCAGAAGTAGGGCATTGGGGCCTTGAAGCATCAATTCCAGTCAGGACGAGTCAGGAAGAAAGTAAGGTTCACCTGCAATTCCAAGTCCTGTATTATCACCCTCTGTTTAACCTTGCTGGATGTAAGACCACTGCAATTTTGATTGTCTGCAAAAGGAACTGTTGGAAAGACTGCTTACTGTATCATCACTGTCTTCAGTAAAGTTTGAATTCTGTTTTCAAGTTACCAGTCTGCACCTCTGTTATTCCTACTGTAAATACGGTGTGCCACCGTTTACTGGCACTGGCGTCACGACATATCAGGGACTTAGCCATAGGCACGTTAAACTATAACACCAAGGGCACCTCACCTTCCACCTGGCTGTGTCCCTCAAGAACCCAGAGAGTGCCCCAGAGGAGCAGCGTGCCGGCCTCTCCATCACTGGCATTCCCCAGGTTAGTTCCACACATTGCCCTGACTTGGGGGTGCTACATTTTGGCGTCACGAACAGGATACGCACGTTTTACGGACTGTGATCAAAAACGTGAACTTTGTGCCTTAACCAGTTTGCCAAGTGACAAAACGCCTGTTTATTTGAAGTGAACTTTGCGGACCTAAAACGTACAGAAAAGTGTCCCAAAAACCTCCAGAAAGCGCTGTGCAGTGTTGCGCTATCAAGAGGAAGAAAATCGCCACTTCAAAGTGCATTTTTGTGGACTTTTATGCTGTTTTACTACCGCTGCTTGCTGTCATTGAATTGATGCATCATGGCGTCCAAGATGGCCGCCGGCGCCATTGGACTTCTTCTTGCGCCATCACTGTCCTCAGTGGCGCGAAAATTTGGCGCCAAAACCCTCCAAGGAGGAGGAGGAGACGACCTGGAGGTAACGCCTTCCCTTGAGGATTATAATATGGACACCGCCTACCCTATACTGGAATACCTAGGGGGCGTGCAAGAATCGACGGGGTGGAGCCTGCAGGAACAGTGGCTCACCCTGCTACGGGGTTTCCTACCTGAATCAGAGGGATCCGGAGTCGTAGTGGGAGCAATGGAGGCGACCCCAGGAGCAACTAAGGAGCGCCCTGCGCCCCAGCGTATACTCCCAGCGACATGGCCCAGACCTGTCCATGGCCACAAGCCGAGCCCTGCCGTTTTCACTCGCAGAGAGAAGGCTTCCTCCCGCGGAACCCCGCGTGGTCGGCCCTGATGGCCGAGATCCGAGTGGCGGCAACTTTAAAAACTACCACTCAGAAGAAATACTTCGAGGAAGTCACCAAACGGATTTATGAGGACTCCAGGGACAGCAAGCCCCAGCTTGAACGCCGCACCGGAGTCGTGCTCGAGTTTGATAAGGTCAGAGGATTTGGCTTCATCCAAGAAACCGGCACCAACCGGGACTACTACGTGAATCGCCGGTCCGTCAAGCGCAGCTATCTCCCGGGGCGACTGCATAATCTAGCGGTCGGAGAGAAAGTGGAGTTCACTCCCGCAGAGGGCCTGCGAGGCCCATATGCTACTGCGGTGACCCGTCCAGGACCGGTACCGGAAGACTGGGAAGAGACCGAAGATCCGGTGGAGGCAGAGGACCCGCCGGGACCCATCCGGAATACGTACCAGGAGAAGAGTTCCTTTCTCGGCCCGAACATTTTCTGGCAGCCGACGATCCTGGACAAGCCTCCCAGTCCTTACCCCTCTCCAGAGCTGCCGCGACGAGAGAAAACAGCCGCTGATTGGGCGCGGATGGCCCAGTTCAGTGAAGCCATGGATGACCTGCGGAAGAACCGCCAGGATAGAACCTCATCTGAGCCTGCTGCAAGTGTGCCGGAATCCAGCAGTGAGATCTCCGCCCTGGAGGAGCGGATCGCTTCCTTACAGGCTTACCTGGATGGCCTGCGGCAAGTGACAGAGGCTAAGAAAACAGCGCAGCAGTCCAGCGGTGGTGAGTTACCTGTGACCCCTGTACCACCCGAACCCGTAGTCCAAGGTCCTACCATTAACGCTGAGCCACCCAAGGTCCGTGTAACAGCAGATAAATTGACATATGCCAGGAGCCGAGTCCGCCGTGACGGGAGCGTTATGTCCCGGCCAGAGGAAGTGTCTACCCCAGCGCCGGCCCGTGTCCCGAGACCAGCAGCTCCTGTGTGTCCGCAACCCAGCGGGCCAGTGAGGTGGGTAGGCCCAATACCGGTGATGTTTCCAGCCCATTCTTTGTGGTGGGCACCCCCTCCAAGTGGCCCTGGTGCATGGCCCAGACTACCAGCAGCACAGGGCTGCACTACCTCCGACGAACGGGGCTCATTTGACACCTACCTGTGAGCAGGCCTGCTAGGCCATTTTTGCTCATCCTCACAGGGACATCATATTTGTTGCAGGAACTGTTCCTTTAAGTTTGCCAGGCTGGTAGAGCTTGCTGCCAGTTCCCCACGGCCGGTGGCATGTTTGACAAATAAGTTGCCACTGTGGAACCACTGCTCCCAGCCTGCCTCTTTCTGTTCCGGGACATCCTGCCTGCTGCTAACATTGTGGCGTCAAGTACTTTAATAACTCCAAGTTGCTTTTATTTGCACCTTATCCCTTTTTAACCCCCATTTCAGGTTGAAAAGGGTTCTTTTATGTCAGCACTTTAAAAATACGCAGGACTTGCCAGGAAGATGTTACCCTGGTATTGTCAGAGTCCTGTATTGTGATTTTATGTATGTGCTGCTGACCGTATTTATTGCTAAAACATGTTTTATCTAAGTCTATGTGCCCAGAGATGGACTCCCTGTGTGCGAGTCTCTGTGATATGCTTTTATGGACTCACTCATTGTCATGGACTATCCTGGTATTTCCTAACATCCGCTGTGCCAGGTCAGCGCCCCAGTTCCACTCTTTATCCTGAAGAAAGAGAGCGACGCCCCTTGTCACCGCGCTTCTCCGTCAGTCAGCTGGACCTGATGACAATTGTCGATGCAGATAGAATTGAGTACTGATATGTATGTATTCTTGCATGTTTTTCTTTTGTCTCTTTCAGGTGGAAATTCCAGTAGGGCGGTACCCTGGTAGAGTACGAGGGCGTACTCAGCTTAAAGCAGCGGGGTATGTAGTGTACGGGAGTTGTACTGCCCGTCACTACGGAAGGGTCACTTGGCTGCTGTCGCTCCTCTTATTTAGGAGGAGGCTGGTAAAGGTCCTATTTGTACCATGCAATGTAAATCAATGTAATTTATGGTATTTGATTCCCCTGTTACTGTGAAAAGTGCTAAGTGCAGGCCGGCTAGGGATGTAATTCCAGCTCTAGTCACTAAAGGGAGCTAGGTTGCCCTAGTCTATATAAGGCCCAGTCCGGGGAAGGGAAGGGAGTCTAGAGTGTGCCTTAGACAAGTGCAGGCCATGTACCTGTGAAGGCCAAACCCAGGCCTCACGGCCTGTGAGGAATCCACCCTAGGAAGATGGTACCCTAGGAGAAGGAGTGCAGAACCCAGAGGCAATCCCTAGAGCAAGAGGTACTAAACGTCGAGAGGAGGTACTCTATAAACTGGAGATTCAAGGATATAAGCCAGAAGTAGGGCATTGGGGCCTTGAAGCATCAATTCCAGTCAGGACGAGTCAGGAAGAAAGTAAGGTTCACCTGCAATTCCAAGTCCTGTATTATCACCCTCTGTTTAACCTTGCTGGATGTAAGACCACTGCAATTTTGATTGTCTGCAAAAAGGAACTGTTGGAAAGACTGCTTACTGTATCATCACTGTCTTCAGTAAAGTTTGAATTCTGTTTTCAAGTTACCAGTCTGCACCTCTGTTATTCCTACTGTAAATACGGTGTGCCACCGTTTACTGGCACTGGCGTCACGACATATCAGGGACTTAGCCATAGGCACGTTAAACTATAACACCAAGGGCACCTCACCTTCCACCTGGCTGTGTCCCTCAAGAACCCAGAGAGTGCCCCAGAGGAGCAGCGTGCCGGCCTCTCCATCACTGGCATTCCCCAGGTTAGTTCCACACATTGCCCTGACTTGGGGGTGCTACAATGTGATCAGTGCTGGAGAGGACGGATCTCAGCTGTGAAGAGGAGAACTAGTAGATAAGACCCTGTGATGACTTCTATGACATGAGAAAAGGGAAGTGAAGGGAGAGATTTAGTGTGAGAGCCAGAGATATGCTGGCAGTTGTAGTTCTCCTCTCTCGCACCACCTCCCTTGGTTGCGGAAGTGATATTATTTACATGGGAATGTATGTTAGGGCTGAAGGGAGGAGTGTTATTTATATATGGGGGGATGTTATTTATGTAAGACTGTATGTTGGAGGGGCTGAAGGGAGGGGAATGATGTTATTTATATGGGACTGTATGTTGGAGGGGCTGTAGGAAAGGCAGTGATGTTATTTATATGGCACAGTATTTCGGAGGTGCTGAAAGGAGGGGAGTGATGTTGTTTACATGGGACTGTGTATTGGAGGGGCTAAGGTGGGGGGGGGGGTGATGTTATTTACATGGGACTCTATATTGGAGGGTCTGAAGGGAGCAGAGTGATGTTTGTGGTGTTTTGAAATGTCAGCTTTTTGCAATCATGCATCTGTGAGACAGCTGCCTCTATGCACACTGAGGTGACTTGTTGAATGAGACAGACATTCTCCACTTACAGTTTACGCATCAGACACCCAGGAGTTAATCAAGTAGTCTTTTAATTAGTAGATTGTATTACAAAATGTGCAGGGAATCCAGATGATAAAATAATTATACCAACAATATTCTCCTTGATAAGAAGATGGAGATTCTCCTCAGAAGTGGAGCACACACTAACAGCAATGCATGACTGGAAAAACAGGGGGTGGCTAGGCTGAACTAACTAGAAGCTGAAACAGAGGGGGGAGGAGAAGAGAGGAACATAGCAATACACAATGCAAGATACTGAAACAGAACACACCCCGTCTAGTATTGGTAGATACAATGGAATTGTATAAAATAACAATGAATAATGTCCATAAACCTGATGAATGAACAGATCATCGGCGTGCGCAGCCTATTGCATTAGGGTGTGCACCCGAAAGCATAAGCATGCTTGCGTGTGTGTGTGTGTGTGTATAAATATATATATATATTATACATGCGCAAACACAAAACTGAGGGGTATCAGTGTACATTATACCGGGGTAATATAACTTATATTACCCCTGTATAATGTATGACATCAATCCGTAGTCCTATTACCCCTGTATAATAATGTAGCCTGATACCCCTCAGTTATATTACCCTCTATATAATGTACCCTGATACCCCTCATTTATATTAGATGACTGAGGGGTATCAGGATACATTATACAGGGGACAACTGAGGAGGGGTAGCACTGTAGCAGAGACAATACCTCATTTTTGGCGGCTTTATTAGGGTGTGCCCAGGCACACCTGGCACACCCCCTGCACACGCCTATGGAACAGATGAATAATGTCCATAAACCTGAAAAGGAAACATGCAATGAACATTTATTCAAACCAAAAAAGGATATGTTTACAGTTTAGGCCATATTGCTGGTACTGGAAACAGTCTTAGAAGATGGTGAGCATCTTTGGTAGAAGGGATCTCAACCTGGATGTTCTGTAGGCATGAGTAAAACAACTTCTGTAACAGGGCGGAAGAAGGTCTTGATTACTCCACCTTTTGCGGTTCTTACTTCCACCTTACGAACTTTTCCATCCGATCTGGATACGACTTTAGTAATAAGTCCAGTAGGCCAGTTGAGAAGGTCAACTTCTTTGTCTCTTAACAGAACAAAATCTCCTTCCTTTAAATTAAGCCTTGGTTCTTGCCACCTTCTGTGTTCTTGCAAGAGGCAGAGGTACTTTCTTCTCCACCTTTTCCAGAACTGACTGGCGAGATGTTGTACCTGCTTTCACCGAAACTTAAAAAGGTTGTGCTCTTTGAAAACGCCAGATGGCACAGGAATATTTCCTATCTTTTCTGGTTTATTCTTCAGTGATCTTTTATGCACCTCAGACGTGGATTTCTTCTTTTTTATGACAGGAGGTTTTCCGCTGCCCTCACCAGAAGCCGTGCGAGACTTGGTTCTCCCTGATCTTGCCAAAGATTTAGTGCGAGAGCGCTTATTTTGTAAAGCTGATTTAGATTGCTTTCTGTCTATTGATCGTGAACGCGAATGCTCCTGTCTGCTTTTCACTTCTGAAATGGGATCTGTCTTTCTACGTACAGACTTGGGTTGTTGACATGCAATATTTGTCATGGACAATAGCGGTGAACTTTTCCCTGTGGTTTCCAGAAAAGGCTGAGCAATATGAAGGTGCTCATCCGTTGAAGACTGGGAATAACTATGATCCTCTTGGGTGCAATGAACAACTGCAGATGGAACTGAAGGTTCTTGCAAAGTATCTGAAATGAACTCTTCATCTGTTGAAGGAACCTCCTTTATAGAATGTTCAGAAGATACTTCCTTTACAGAATTAAACTCATTGTCAAACGGTTGACTGGAAGGCTCACATTTCTACGGTGTCTCATCAGAACTACATGAATTAGAAGGCTTGTTGTCAGTGAAGATATAGGATTCATTATAATAAACTCCGTGAGGACTGCAAAGCTGGGAAGGGCTTGAAGAGGGCTCCAATTAAGATCCTGAAGGCCTTTCTACAATCTGCCCGTCTGTCCAGGAACATTCTTTTGCAGCTGACTCCTTGGGAATTAAGCTGCTTTCTGATGAACAAGTTCTTAGAATATTTTTGCAAGGAACCTTTTGTACATAGTAGTGGTTAGGACACTGCCTGAAGTAAGAAGTTCACCCCCATCGTAATCCATCTGTTCTGAAGGAGTGTACTTGGCAGGGTCTGTGGGCTCTGTCGAGACATACATTCCTCACGATGACCCAACCCACTGTAAGTTTCTGGGCAAATGGAGCGTTGAAAGAGCCATTGTGAAGCTCAAGGACCTTATGGGCCTCAAGAATGTCTCTACCTAGCAAGAGTAAGATCTCGGCATGGTTATCAAGAGGAGAAATCTCTCTGCCTATGTTCCTGAAATGAGGGTAATGCTGTGTGGCTTCAGGTGTGGGAATCTCATCCCTTGCGTCCAGCAATTTGTCACACTCAATAAGGGTTGGAAGAGAGAGTTTCTTATCTCCTTTGATGGGCTTGAAGGTGAGACCACCAGCTCTTCTTCCTGAGGTTGTCACAAGACCAGAGCATGTTCCTAGGGTGTAGAGTGTAGTCTACCCTTCCATCCCGAACAGACCAAAGAACTCAGGGCTAGCTAGGGAATGATTACTTTGGATATCCAGAATAGCATATTCTTATGGTCTTCTCTGGTTGTGCAGTAGGAAACACATCCATGAGGCAAATCTTGGAACAAGACTTACCACACACAAGTCCTTCTCCGCAAACCTCTGTGTATCTGGGTGTGACGGTAGTGGCTGGCTGGTCGGCACTCCCCGCCATGACTCTCCCCACTTTGATTGGAATGGGGCTTGTGCCAGCTAACTGGTTCTAGGTTTCGCCTGATTAGTCCCGGGTGAACAGCAGAATCATGTACATCACTATTACATTCAGAACAATTGACTGGAACCTTACAGTCTCTGGCAAAATGCTCAGTGGATGCACAGCATCTGAAGCAGATATTATGACTCCTTGGGAACTCCTTACGTTCCTCAAAGGGCTTTGCTATGAAGACATGGCATTTCCTTAAAGGATGTGGTTTATCATGGATAGGTCAATGATGATCGGGGTCCTTAGGGCTTTCATTTCCATTGTGAGTAGTGAGCACAACCCCTGTCTTTTTTATGGAAATTTGACATTTAGGGTTTCTCTGTCTGGGACTGAAAGTCTAATGTCTCTGTTTAGTAGAGCCAAAGATATTAGTCCCTAAGGTGTTGAAGCTCGGATCATTTTTAGCTCTAGCCAAGTCCTTGATGAACTTACAGAAGAATAAAAACAATGAAAAGGGAACATGATGTTGCTCCTTGTATTTTGAACCTGTTGTTGCCCATTGGTCTTCAATATTAAGGGGTAATTTCTCCACGATCAGGCCCACACCATGGGAGGTATCAAGAAAGCTGAGACCTGGTAGCTGCAGGTCTCCCTTGACGATTTCAAACTCAAGAAGAAGGTCGCTTAATTCCTGAAACCCTCGGCGGTCTGTATTGGATAATTTACTAAAGACGTATGGTCGTTTAAATAAGGCACGTTCAACTACTTCAGAGCCGCCGTATGTCTTCTCTAATCTTTCCCATGCAAGACGAAGGCCTTTGACTGGTTCGTAGAAATTAATGGTTTTGAGTCTCTTAACACAGTTTGACGACCATGGAACTAGCCATCTAATTAGTAAATCAAGTTCTTGCATAGGTGATACACCAAGGGTTTGAACTGTTGTTTTGAAGGTGGCCTTCCAACTTCTATAGTTCTCTGGGCGATCATCAGAGTTCGTAAGGCTAGTACTGATGAGGTCCCTGAGGGTGAGCTACTTAGCGTTTTCTGATGCGTCATTTCTTTCCTGCATCATGGCGACAGGAACTTCTCCTTCGCTGGTGTTGTGGGCACCATCTGATACCCTATGTTTGGAAGTTGGAAGATTGAATGGAGTGGCAGCTGGGTTGAGCGTAAGTAAAGACTTCACATTTGGTAATGTTGGCAATATTAATACTGGAGGGCTCTTCTACTAATGGGGCATTCTTGGGGAACATTATGACTTATGTTGTGATGATAGAAAAGTGAGGAAGCTAAGATGTCTGTGTGTTACACTCTGCAGAGATGAGGCACTGCTGAAAGAAGCTATCCGGAACAAATGGAGAACATGAAAGAAAACGTCTACATCAGAGGAGACATCACCTGGGAGGCTCTGGATGTGAGCGGTGTGTGCTTCTGTATAGTCCTGTATATTTGATAATGTCTATGCAGCAAATAAAGCAAGTAAAATGTATTTAGTGCTAGTGCGGGCGAGTGGGTCGATTGGGGCCATATGCATTAGGGCTGGAGCCCCTGATCTTTTGAGACCCTTGCAACGCCCCTGGGTTCTGGGAACAGGGTATGCAGCGGAGGGTGTTGAGGCTGGAGCTCTTGGCTTGCTGATTGACACTTGCTGAGTGGAAAAACGGCTTCATCATGTTGAGGAGACTTAACTGGTTTCTGCTGCTGCTTTGGCTTTTGATACTTGTGTTGGCAGAAGGGAAATTACTCCGCTAGGAATGGAGAGGGGCCTCCCTTTCAGGCACACTGGCGACAGGTGTCTGCTTGCAGGCTGTGTACACAGTGTTTCCTAATAATAAAGTAATTTGTTCTCTCTTTCTGCAAGAGCAAAACATTCACCCATTTTGCTGTGATAGCGAGGGTCTAAAAGAATGACTATCCAGCAATTATCAGACTGTTTGATGTCAATGATACACCCATTATTGCGTAAGGAAGCGAGCATACGGCTTGCCATTCTGCCCAGCGTGCCAGAGAATCCTGTTTTTTCCAACTCCACCCCCTCTGAGATCATTTGGTGTCCTCCTCTACCTCTGACTCCATCAGCTCCAACATGGTGTTGAAACGTTTTACGTGACACATGTGATATGAAGAAGGGGGAGTGGAAGCGATGCTGTGCCCTGCTGCTGTTGCGAGAATCGCAGGGAGCGGTCTGCATTCTCTGCAATGAGAGTATACAAGGCAAGGATGGCTAGGTATCTGCAGTGAGGCTGAGTGCACACTATTAGCTCCCTAAAGGCAGCAGAATTAACTAATGGTATGGCAGGACTATACCGCCAGCAACTTGACCAGGTGGGAATTAAACTTGCGCACCAGCGTATTGTTTCCTGGTCATGTAATCTGTTATTAATGGCTGAAGATAGAGCAGAGATGGAAGAGGATAAGTCTGAGGAGGAGAAGGAGAAAGGAATGATGATGATGTGAAAGACACAGTACTGTTTGTGATTGTGGCTTGGCTGCTGCAAGTGAACTCCTGTTGCAGTAGCTGGCGGCCACCATTGTTTGCCCACTTGATGGGGTGATACCACTTCATGTGCTTCAATAGAGCTGTGGTGTTTGTGTTTGCATGCCCATGGCTTATTTTGTTGTTGCACATTCTGTCTTTTGGCAGCATGGAGAAAAACTGCCAGACAGATCTTGCCCTGCCTGTTCTTTGGAAGGAGTTTAGTGTCAAGGACTTACCTTGTCCTCATGGTGGCTACAATTACAGACTGCAGTCTCTTATAACCTCTGAGTGCATCATTACTTGCCTGCTGCCTGGGCGTCTCACAGTGATGATGTGGTAACACCTGACTATATCAATATGCAAAATAAATGTGGAGCCCCAGTTATGGGTCTACAACACAATGAAAGCCAGATATCCCTCAAAGGAAGGAAAACCAAGCAAAGAGGTGTCTCCATTACAGAGATCACCAAATCCACCATATTAAGTGGCCCCTATGTCAAGATCCCGCTTTTTTACAAGCTTTAAGGATGTGACAGGGAAAACCTAAGCTAGGTATCCATCCACAGACGGATGGATACCTAGCTTAGGTTTCAGATATCCCAGGGAACTTTGCACTTCGGATTGCTGTGTTGAGACTCTTAAGTGAGGCTCCGCGGTGTTTTTTGTAGCTGGTCTCCCTGAGATCAGCTATTGTTGTGTTTGAGTAGTCTCCGAGGCATTGCTCCCGGTTAGCCAGAATCCTACTCCACACTGATGAGGGGCAACACCCTGAAACAGCTGTCTGTGGATGGATACCTAGCTTAGGTTTTCCCTGTCACATCCTTAAAGCTTTTAAAAAAGCGGGATCTTGACATAGGGGCCACTTAATATGGTGGATTTGGTGATCTCTGTAATGGAGACACCCCTTTGCTTGGTTTTCCTTCCTTTGAGGGATATCTGGCTTTCATTGTGTTGTAGACCCATAACTGGGGCTCCACATTTATTTTGCATATTCCTGTTTCCCAAAGAACTTTGCACTTCGGATTGCTGTGTTGAGACTCTTAAGTGAGGCTCCGCGGTGTTTTTTGTAGCTGGTCTCCCTGAGATCAGCTATTGTTGTGTTTTACCTGACTATATCAGTCTGCTCAGGCTTCAGGTTTATTGCCCTTGCGTTTGTGCTCCAAGGTGCATAGCTGGCAGTCTAAGCTCCTTGTGTGTTCCTGTGTATGTACCAGCCTGGCTGACGTTTCCTCTGGCTCTCGACCCCGCAACGGCAGACGACCTGCTTTGGACCTGACCCTGGCTTGGACAACTACCCGCTTTGGACCCTTTCCGGCTTGGACGACTACCCGATTTGGACCTGACCCCGGCTTGGATGACTACCCGCTTTGGATCTGCTTTCAGCTTGGACAGCTACCTGCATTGGACTTGACCGGCTTCTTCCTAATCTCGCTGTCCCCGATTTATGTTTATTTATATTCTTTAAATAAACAACTTTATTTTACCTTGCATTTGCATGTGGTCTCGTTTCCTTATTTCCGTGACACTTAGTAGGGGACACTTCACCCATAATGGAAGCGCTTATTAGTATTCA
This sequence comes from Bufotes viridis, assembly GCA_033119425.1. NCBI lineage: Eukaryota > Metazoa > Chordata > Amphibia > Anura > Bufonidae > Bufotes > Bufotes viridis. Next base: position 126,126,053 of record CM065597.1, on the reverse strand, counting down.
CATAAGATGCAGTGACATTTTCCCCCCACTTTGGAAAGTGCATATTTTGGGACGAAAAATACGGTATGCAATTTTTTAATTTATAATATAGAGAATGGGATTACTTTAGTACTGTGTCTATTTTTGCAGATGATACCAAGCTACATATGTAGTACTGTGCAGTCTATGGAAGAGGTTCATAAACTACAAGCTGACTTGTAGCGATTGGTCATCCACTTGGCAAATGGGGTTTAATGTGGATAAATGCATATGGTTTGTAATAATCTACATGCATCATATGTCCTAGGGGATGTAACATTGGGAGAGTCACTTATAGAGAAGGGTTTGGGTGTCCTTGTAGATTACAGACTGAGGGCTCATTCTGGCTACCGTCCATGTGCGTTCCGCAATTTGTGGAATGGAATGGGTGGCTGATTATAGAAATGCCTATTCTTGTCCGCAAAACAGACAAGAACAGGACATGCCCTATCTTTTTTGCGGGGCCACTGAATGGGGCAACAGTGTGCTGCCCGCATCTTTTGCGGCTAATTGAAATAAATGGGCCCGCACCCCTTCCACAAAATTGCGAGATGGATGCGGACCCATTCATATGCTCATGTGAATGAGCCCTAAGTAACAGCATGGAATGATAATTAGCTGCTTCTAAGGCTACCGGGATAATAAACAAGGCATGTACTTAAGGGTCCATTCACACGTCTGCAATTCTGTTCCACATTTTGCACAACGGAATTGCGGACCCATTCATTTCCATGGGAACACACTATGTCCTGCACTTCCAGGTCCGCAATTACGTTCCCGATAAAAATAGAACATGTCCTATTATTGTCCGCAATTGCAGACAAGAAAAGGCATTTTCTATTATAGTGCCGGCGATCTGCAAAACACACATGGATGGGTGAATGGACCCTAAAGGACAGGAATGTAAAATTGTCAATTTACAAAGCAATGGTGTTATCTTATCTGGAATATGCAGTTCAGTTCTGGGCACCAGTCGATAGAAAGGATGCCCTGGAGCTGTAAAAAATACAAAGAAGAGCAAGTAAACTGATAAGAGGTATGAAGAGTCTTCGTTATGAAGAAATATAAAAATAATTATATTTATTTAGTCTTAAGAAGAGGCGTCTAAGGGGGGGGGACATGGTTAACCTGTATAAATGGCCCGTTGAAAGAAAAAGTTCAGTCTCCAGAAACAACAAGCCTTTTCCACCATAAGATTTGTGAAGCTGTGGAAAAATCTCTTTCCGGACATGATCACAGCAAGAACAGTGGACAGTTTTAATTAAGGCTTAGATTAATTCTTAAAATTAAATAACATTAACACTTATGAAAATGGATAGAGTTTTGACTTCTCATTCTCCATCTCTTAATTCACATCCTCTCCTATCCTCTGGTTGAACAACTTGGAGAACTTTGCATTGTTTACAAACTTCTGCTGGATGTAATACAACTGCAATCCTGGATACAGTAAAAAGAGACTCTTGTTAAGTTTCATCTGGCCTGGCCTGACCTGTGACTCTTTTAACATGGCATGCCAGCCATTGCATCTTCAACATGTGCCCTGCCTAGCACCCACGTTGAACAACATAGGCCCCCCCAAACTATCATCAGGCAGGTAGCCCACAGCTTCAATGAGTGCCCAAGGGTAACATAGGGTGACCCTCCTTCACTACACTGACCCCAGGCAGTAACAGCCTGAGGGGGTACACTGTGACACATCATCCCCTAAAGACCACTACTACTCCCATCCTCTGCTCCGACTCCTCAGGGGCTAATTACATATTCACACTGCTTTGTTATGATCAAGGTTTTTGCAGGGTGGAAATACGTTGCTTTAAAATTCAGAGAGGGTAGGGGCAATCCATAAATCTAGGCCACAGCTTCAGGGCCATAGCCACAATCTTGCTCTTGCTGCTGTTTATTATTTCTAACATTTCCTCCACACTCATCATCATTTAGTGCCTGCTCAGGTGAAACTAGTACTGTGGGGAGGAGGAAAGAACTGGGCACTGACAAGTAATAGTGATAGCCCATTAGCTTACTTTTACCCTGGGAACACACCTGAGCGTTTTTCAGCGCGTTCAAACGCGCTGAAAAACGCTCAACATGTGAAAAGCCATGCATCCCTATGGGCATTGTTCACATTTGGGCGTTTTACAGCGCGTTTGAACGCGCTGTAAAACGCCCAACGCCCAAACAAGTACATGAGCTTCTTTTGGGCGTTTTAACGCGCCTATGGACAATGTTGCCATAGGGGAGAATCACTGAATTGCGCGTATGATGCGCGTTTCTTAGTTACAAAAACGCGCATCCAAAAACGCATGTAAAACGCGCGTCATACGCGCGATTCAGAAACGCCTAGGTGTGTCCCCAGCCTTAAGGTATGTCCGCTTGAGATAACCTGCAGATGTCACAAGGCCAGAGCCTCTAAATAACTTCAGATTGCAGATCTCCTATATTCAACCCCCTTCTCCCTTTCGAAAGTACTTGTCACTTAATCAGTTTATACTACAGGGTTTCCTAACAACCACCCAATTACAGAAGCGGCAGCTAACTATAGCTATTACATGGGAGATATATAATGAACATAATTAATTGCAGTTTAACAACCTTTTTATTTATTATGGTATTTATGTGGATATTTTTTTAATCATTATTATTAATATTATTTGAGTATATAATACTGTGAAATAGACACGGATACACGTGACCTTACACCATCCTTACCTTACATAGTGTGATATCAAGTAAAGCTTATTGGTATTCAAGTTAATTTGCAATAGTTTGCAGAATAATTTATTATCAGAGAAAGAGATCATAATCACAGCACATATAAATGTATTTCAAATGACAGGTACTTCTTCAAAACCACTTGTCTTCCTGGTTCATTGAGCTATAAAAATGACTGCAGATAAAGTGCTGCATAATAGCGCTGCCTGTCTGTTATCAGTGATAAAGTTGAGCATTATGAGTGAGTAGCGGACATCATAACCTACAAAACTACCAGGGATATTCATGGATGTTAAAGTATGGGAACACTGCTTTATTTTCAATTCCCTTAAATTATTTCTATATCATTATGGTTATTTCATTCTAAGTTATTTTCTTCTTTGCATTTATTTTGAAGGGTCATCAAATCTTTATTCTAATTTAGTCTGGACCAACCACAGTCAGACTAGACTTCAGCCAACCAGAGGAGAAGAAACTGAGAGCCCACCCTCTAGTTATAAGGTAAAGTTGGCTGGGGGTCAAACAGACTTAGGTTGTGTGTTAACTTCTTTATTACTGTAGTAAATGGAGCAAGTATACAGTATAGTAACATTGACAACGGCCTCAAGAGTCCACCAGTTTTGCATAGGTATATGAAGAGATTCTTAAAACTACAAAAAGTCTGAAAAGAATACTCAACAGTGAACTCATAGTCTGGTTCATTTATCTCACTTTAAAATTAGACCTTTCTTATACCAGGTTCTCTATTTTTTATCTGTGGCCATAGTAGGCTGCCCTGGTCCAGCTGACCAACTTTCTATACTGAAGCCCTGAGACTTTCCTTCGGTGATACATTGTTCACTCTCCGGCTGTGCCAGACAGTGCCTTCTCAGTAGGCCACATCCTTATATGCTACACACACACATACGGTATACCAGCTCAATACCCCCTTTTGTCTTCTTGTGAGACAGTTCAAAATCTCCTCCATCACTGCCCCTGCGTCAATGAGGCTCAGTATCTATTCTATTTTAAACTGGTTAAACTCTATCGAAAACAGTTTCCATGTGCCTTACTACAGCTATACAGGTTTGTCCCCCATTTGGGACCTCTTCTTGTTAGAGACTTCAGAGCAGTGTCAGACTGGGGTTCTTTGACCCACTATAGAAAAATATTCTTGCCCTCCCCCCATATTATCAATAAAGTTTTGATTCAAAGAAATAAACCCTAGTGGCATATGATTGGATATTTTTGGGCCCACTATTGTATCAGGGTCTGTGCCCACCAGAGGGTCTGCTGGTACTCTGGTGGACCAGTCCGATGCTGCTTTAGAGCTGCAGCGTGACTTTTGTTTTGGAGGAACAATGCATTATAAAGTGCACCCACTGACTTCTTGGTCTAACAGCTGATGAGTTTCCACGGGTAGAAATGGAGGTTGTTACTATTATTCCACAAACCTTGCATGGTGTACTGTATATAGTGTATATGTTAATGAAGAACTATAGTATCCCACAATACTTCTGCTTTTGAAACCTCTAAAGAACTAGCTATGGGATTAAAGGGGTTTTCCAGGCTTTTAATATTGATGACCTATCCTCAATATAGGTCATCATCAATATCAGATCTTTGGGGGTCCAATACCCGCCACCCCCGCAGATCAGTTGTATGAAGAGAAGGCATGTGACGTGCACACGTGACGTCTCCTATCTGTCTTCCTGCTCGCTGCTGCTATGTGTATAGCAAGCAGAAAGAGAGACAGGAGATGGCACGTGCTCATGGCGAGTGCTGTCTCTTCATACAGCTGATCGACGGGGGTGCCTGGTGTTGGACCCCCGATGAACTGATATTGATGACCTATCCTCAGGAGAGTAAAAATGTATAGTAAAAATACAGCTCTTTAATTCAATTAATTCAAAAATATATTTAATGGCTTCAATTATCACATTACAAAACATGCTGGAGAACATCATATTTTGTTAAAACGTATTGACAAATATGTAGAAACTCAGGTTTTCAAATGTCAGATGTACAATGTGTAGATTCCCTTGCACAGTGGCGTAAGGAGAAATGACTGGGCCCCACAGCAAATTTTTTAATGGGCAGCCCCCTCCCCCCAGCAACTTCTTCGCAAACATGCCCCCCCTCCATGCACCCCCTACTCCAGCAGCTAGTCAGTATTGCTCTCTCAAGCCAGGCTCGGCAGTCGCTTCATCCGTTTTATAATGTACCTATTGTATAATGCTGTTGATAGGCCCCTTCTGAGTTTGAGCCCCGTACCAGCTGTTTCCCATATAGCTATGCCCCTGCCTTTGCCTACTGGATATATTAATTATATTGTGAGCAGTGACAATACCAGTATTATTAAAGAAAGCCTGATTGTAGTTTCAGTGGGTCTAATACCGATACGGTTATAATGTTTTTTTTTTTTTTATTATTTTAATTTTTTGTTAAAAATTATTATTATTATAATCAAAAGATCTGATTATTATTATCTTGAGTAGGAGTCATGTACAATATCACATGGAATCGAAACCCTAGTTGTGGATGTGTGCTACAAACTGGATAAATAAGGAAGGAAGAGCCTATGCTGTGTCCTAAGCAAATAAAGCACAAACGTCCTATGGAGTATATTAAGAAAAAAAGTTTCAAAACTTAGAATCAACTACAATTTGAATTTATTGAAATGAATATGAGAAAATCGAATCAGAGGAAGTGGAATTCAATCCGAAATTCAGAAAAAATTCAATTTGCAAGGAATGCGAACTTCCTTGCGCTTCGTGCTAACGAATCGCAATTTTTCCTAAAATGGCGGACACTGAGGACATGCGGCAAAGAACTCTGGGAAGGCAGGATCACCAAGATTGACATGCATGCATACAGCCAATCAGCAGCCAGCCAGCCCTGTGATGTCACAGTCCTATAAATACGGCAGCCATTTGTCCAGGGACAGACGTGAGAAGGCGCTAGGGACAGCAATTGGAAAAAGCTAATTGTGAAAAAAACTGATTTTTTTTTTAATAAGTGCAGGGAAAGGATAAGGGAGGAATCTTTTCACAGCATCTTAATGCAGGTAGAGAAGGCTCTAGGGACAGTGCTAGAAAAGCGATTTACGTGCAGGGAAAGATAATTTGGGGATCCAAATAGCCATTATACTGCTCTGTGATTCTAGCTATTTTTTCTTGGGGTGCAAGTGTTATGTTGAAAAGCCTTTAGCGGCTTATATCTGTGGAAAAAGAAAAATACATACACAGTTCACTGTGCAGTTATTTGGTGTTAAAAGCGTTTAGTGACGTATTTCTGTACTACAACAAAAATATATATGCAGTTCACTATTGCAGTAAAAGCGTTTAGTGAGGCATTTCAGTACAAAACGAAAAAGATATTCTCAGTGCATGTCACGACATTGGTTAAGGTCGCGACTGTGTTGTTGCCAGCGGCAAAGTGTCGTCTGCACGTGGGGGCTGCTATCCCGTTGCCTCACGTTCAGTTGCCATTGGCAACGTGTCACCCTCTTTGCGGTCGTGGCTTTTGACCTGCTGCCTCACATGCGCTTGTCGTTGGCAACGTGTTGTTGCGTATTTCATGTGGGGGCAGGGCCACGGCAGCTCTGAGTTGGTGTGGTGACACAAAGCCACACATGCTGTTGCCGGTGGCAACATGTCGTTTAGCATGTGTGTGCTCACCTTGTTTGTGAACACTTTCCTTGGGTGTGGTTTACACATGGTTAATGTCTGTGTGCTGCGTGTGTCCTCTGGCCTCCTTAAGTGTCTGTGAGCCCGAGTTCAGTTTGTTTGTCTCCAGCCTTGGTGTGAGCATGTGCTGGAGGTGGTTGCTTGCACCCATGTTATGTCTGTGTGAGTCACCCATATTTGTTATAATGTCACGGCGGAGAGTGGGGAAAACCCCCCGCCGCGCACTATCCTCTGCCGCCGGGCCTAAAAACAGGAATAAAGGGAGCAGGTGACCTCCTGGCACGTCCCTAAAACTGGCCCTGGTCTCCTGGCTGTATGAGCGGACCCTGAAGGTGGGACGGCTCATACCCACGTACCTATGGCCCTGCCAACCCTGCATCGCCCTCAGATAAGAACAGGGCAGAGACCACCTGCTCACCCTAGACGATGGATGAGCAGGAGTCTCCAGAGGCCCCCACAGCAGCCGGGACCCAGACAGTGTGCGCTCGCATGGCAGGCAAGTAACATGAGATACATATAGAGAACCCACACTTACCTGCCACCCTGGAGAATACGAACCAGCGCCAGGACCTCCGGGACCCCCATGCGAACACCAGATGCATGGGGGAGATCCTGGCAGGGAAGCACACCATCTGGTCTTTGCTTAAACCCCTACGGGAAAGCAAGCCCCTTCCGGAGCACACACACAGTGACTACAAGCTCCAGGCTGGCATACCCACACCATACAAGAACACCAGGTGGGGAAGGGGTACACACTTGCACACTGGAGAGGCTACATAGAATACAAAGCATAGGGAACAATACATAGAAAACAATATAACAAATAAGGGTGACTCACACAGACTCAACATGGGTGCACGCAACCAACTCCAGCTAATGCTCACACCAAGGCTGGAGACACAAAACTGAACTCAGGCTCCAAACACAGACACTTAAGGAGGCCAGAGGACACACCCAGCACACAGACATTAACCATGTGTAAACCACACCCAAGGAAAGTGTTCACAAGGTGAGCACACACATGCTAAATGACATGTTGCCACCGGCAACAGCATGTGTGGCTTTGTGTCACCACACCAACTCAGAGCTGCTGTGGCCCTGCCCCCACATGAAATACGCAACAACACGTTGCCAACGACAAGCGCATATGAGGCAGCAGGTCAAAAGCCACGACCGCAAAGAGGGTGACACATTGCCAACGGCAACCGCACGTGAGGCAACGGGATAGCAGCCCCCACGTGCAGACGATATGTTGCCGCTGGCAACAACACAGTCGCGACCTTAACCAAGGTCGTGACAGTGCACTTCTGCAGTTATATGTGGTAAAAGCTTTTAGTGGCCTATTTCAGTACAAAAATATATATACGCAATTCACTGTTGCAGTTATATGTGGTAAAAGCGTTTAGTGGCCTATTTCATTACAAAAAGAAAAATATTTTTGGCGCTTTTAGGCGCAATTGTGTCCTTACCCTGAAGACGCCAGCATGTTCTGGTGAAACATGTTGGGGGACTAATTGTTTTTTGTTTTATGTTCTCTCCCAGTTTATCATTGAGCCGATCAAATAGAGAACACATACGAACGTTAGTCTAGCAGCTGGCAGCTGCACTTACACATCATTACTGTGATATAGCTGGTTCAGTAGCATACCCCTTACTCACCAGCGGCAAGTGCACGGCCGTGGTGAACTGTTTAGATCACAGTTTATAGTAGGCTCTAAGATCTCACTGGGAGTAGAGATTTTTAAACATGTGTGCTCACCATAGGTATTTTTAACCTTAATCAATAAAAGTTACTTTTTAAATAATTGGGGATAAAAGAGGCTGTTAGCTCCTTTGTGAGCGTTACTCTCTTCAGAGACAGGATTCGTTAATTCCTTTGCTTAGAACATGGAAGACTTAGCAAATAAGATTTTTCAATCTTTTAATAAAAGGAAAGGAAAAAAACAGTGCATATATACATTTACAGAAAAATGACTATTCTAGATAATAATAATTCAAGATAATAGTAATTCATGACAGTGTAAAATAAAAGCGATAATGGATGAAAAGTATACTTAAGTTCCTCTGTTTCAGTCCTTGAAGCCGTTGTGCAATCCGCTTGGTATAATATCAGTGGACCCTGAACACTGACTTTCGGAATGCGAACAAATCCAGGTGGTAAGGCAGGGTTGCCATACAATGCCCTGACAGCATCTTATAATGGTTCTAAAACAGGAGGTACCAGCAATTCTGCCCACCAATGGTATGAATGTGTGCGTTTTCTATTGTGTCAGAGAAAGCGGATCCGTCCCCACTGATTTACATTACATCGTGGGCAGAAAAACACTGCTTGCAGCGTTATTCTGTCCGCCATGGGGACACAACCAAACAGAACAGAATGCATTTTGGTGCATTCCATTTCGTTCAGTTCAGTTTTGTTCCTATTGACAATGAATGGGGACGAAATGGAAGCGTTTTGCTCCGCTATTGAGATCCTATGACGGAACTCAATAGCGGAAAGGGAAAGCGCAGATGTAAAAGTAGCCTTACATAGAGGCCGGCGCTTCTTCATTACTTAGGCTGATCTACTGCCATCACACGGGGTTATTCAGTCTACAACGCCGGTCTTAATAAATGACCCGCTTAGTTTTAATTGTTAGCTTCTTTGTTGCAGTGCAGTGTATGATTTTGTTTGCTTGTAAAGCGCTGCGGAATATGTTGGCGCTATATAAATAAAGATTCTAATTATAAATTAGCTAAATATGTTATTTAATCCGAGGTTTAAAAAGCTTACTATATATTGTATTTCACTGCTATCTAAACTGAGAACAGTACCTGATGTCATCTTCTATGTCTAATGATTATCTGGGGCCCCCTACTGGTAGCAGTTACACTAGCATGCATGAACATATTTTATTATCCAACCTCATTTGCAAGCGGCAGTATTACATGACTCCCATATGATATATAATATTATGAATTTGAAGTCTTCATTAAAGAAAAACAGGAAAATAGATCAGTCATCCACTATGGAGTCTTTATAAGGGATGTTTTAGGTAGGTCGTGTATAGTGTATAGGAAATACACCTATATTCACATTAAGAGCTATTGATACATGTATTAGGTATTTTTAGGTTAATAATGTAATCAAAAGGCCAATAGTAAAATATACATCTATCTCACTATGGTGTTTAATCCAAATACCTTTGGGATTAGGATTATGAAAAAACTGCTGGAAATTAAAGTTCTCGAGGATGGTTTCTAGTATAGAAAAGTCGCAAATGTTTGAGCAAGATTCCCTTTTGACATCAATGTATGGTTTAAAAAAAAAGCCCAGGCAGCCCAACAAACGGAATGTTATTTACACAAGAAAAATTATCTAAATTACATCGGAAACCTATGCCATCAAGGAGCTATATTTCAGTGTGCCAAAATGTTCAGCTCTTAATAAATGTGGTGCCTCTTATGGCAGGAGACATTCTACTTAGGTTGGGGAATAAAATATCATGGTGAAGGCTAGTGATGAGAAAAGTATTGAAAATTCGATTTGGTTGCTTCACCGAATTTTGTCACAAAGTGCATTTCTTTGTAAGTAGTGGGCGCAATAACAGGGTAGCGGCGATTGCGCAGCTCCCGGTCATTGTACCCCTCATAGTTGTTCACGGCATCTGACAGTGTAAAATAATAATAAGAAAAATAAATTAAATCATACTTACCTCATCCATTTGATCACGACGAGCCGGCTGCTGCCATCTTGATTGAAGTTCTAGCGCGAAATCTTGCAAAGTCCGTGATGATGTAAAAATGCTGGCCAACGTGGTGACATCATAGGTCACTGCACACGGGATTTTGAACGAGATGTTCAATCAAGATAGCGCCTGCCGGCTCATTGCGATCAAATGGATGAGTATGATTTTTTACCGCCCTTCAGGGAAAATAGATTCGCTACCACAAGGCACGAGGAAATTCAGCTTTGCGGCAAATCTAATTTGACCTGAAACTTGGATTGAAGTCCACATAACCACTGAGTCACCGTGCCCGTGTTGTGGACCACAAACTTCTGGTCTGCAAAACATGGGCACTTTCCGTGTGCACTCTACATCACAGTGCAGACCCATTGGCTCAATGGATCTGCTTCTGTGTGTTTGCATGAGCGTCTGGGTCTGTGTCTTCATGCTGCAAAGATAGGACATGTTCAATCTTTTGCCGCATCTTGCAGATCGCGGACCCATTGAAGTCAATGGGTCACACCGCGATGTGGAGTGGACAAGGTTGATGCCCGTGTTTTGCGGACCCACGGTTGCGGTCCGCAAAACGAGCACAATTGATATGTCCAAATGCAGTAAGAAGAGGAAAAGCCCCTTGTATAAAAAAGCAAGATCAAGAGAGGATGCAAATAGGAACAGGATATAGTGGATAAAGCTATAAACACACTTCTACCCCTTGGACTCTACAGCTATGGATCCTGAGATCAGTCTTCAGGTCTAGACTGTAGTATATTAGGAGATGCCTGCACTTCCGATACCAGACCCCCCTTATCCCTGCAGACTAGTAGGCAGATGTAACATCAGGCTGCCAGGGCATGATGGGAGTTGTAGTCTCACAACAGCTGCAATACCAGAAGTTAGAGATCACAGCCTTAGTAGAGCCAGGTCCAATATAATCCATCATTTGATTTGTCTAAGTAATAATCCGAGTCACCAATGCATTTAACCGATTATATGATGAGAGATCCTCACTGCATTACTTTTCAGTGACAGGTTCACACACCATGAGAAAATAGCAATTCTCCTGACATTTACTGGGGCTGTTTCTGCACTATAAAGCAGCAGTATGCAGCTAGAATACATTCACAATCACATCAATGGTAATAGAAATCCATACAAAATCTGAGACAGCCTTCAAGATAAAGACCAGCAGACCCATCAGTCCATTCAGTTTATTTCTGGCCACAGAATGGATTTGCCCAGGGTGTAATTAAATTGCTTTACAGTGTACCATTTTCTAATATTTTGTGTTGGCGAATGATTCCGAGCGCACGCCCCCTCTGCTTTCAGACACCACTGTGATTATGCAGGTGCGCTCATATTAGCGTGGCAGCTATTCATGAGAACTCCGCTGCCAAACCCACGATGACCCTTCACAACTTGAAAAGCAGCTCAGCGCCTAAGGTATTTAATGTGGAGCATATGAGCGCTAGTAATTGAAGGCAAGGTCATGCAATGCTGAATAGTAAGGAACCTGTTCCGTGATGTCAGCCATTAGCGCTTGCATTTTATTAAGTTAGGTCTGGGATGCTGTGGTACATGTTGATTGTGTTTTATTGGAAAAGAAAATCATGTATTTGATTTGCCATTATAAAAAAAAAAAAATCCAGCTTGGGTTAATCTTGAATGCCTGGAAATCATACAATAATAATATGATGGACTGTGAAACAAGTCCAGTGTACATTTGTAAGGCTGAAAAAAGACTCCTGTCCATCCAGTTCAGCCTGATATCCTTCAAGTTGATCCAGAGGAAGCGAAAAGAAAACTGTGAGATAGAAGCTAATTATCCTCATTTTAAAGGGGGGGGGAGGGGAATTGCCCCCCCCCCGGCTCCAATCAGGCAACCAGTATAACTCCCTAGATTAACAACCTCTCCAGAAATCGAATTACTTTGTAAGCAGTGGGTACAATGAGAGGGAGCGGTGATTGCGCCGCCGCCCAACCCTCCCCCTCCCATAATTGTATCCCTCATCTGATGTACATAACACAGTGTAAACATTTTTAAAAATCATACCTACCTGATCCATTTGCTCGCTACAGGCCGGCGGCCACCATCTTGCTTGAAGATTTGTTGCAAAATCTCGTGTGGCCCGAGATGATGTCATCACACCGGCCGTTGAGGTGATGTCATAAGTCACCACACATGGGATTTTGTCTGAGATCTTCAAGAAAGATGGGGGCGGCATCTTGCTTGCACTGATTCAGGTTAAATCGATTCGCTACCACAAACCACGAGGAAATTCGGCTTCGCTGTAAATCAAATTTTATTTTGAAATTCGGATCGAAATCCACTTTGGGGACTTTGATTTGCTCAACACTAGTGTTGGGCACGAATATTCGAATCGCGAATATTGCAACTTTGAGAATTCACAAATATTTAGAATGTAGTGATAGATATTCGAATTTTCGAGTATTCAAATTTTTTTTTTCATCAGTAACATCAGTAACCTCCTTTTTGATATAGTGTAGCTGTGCAGAGTGTTAGGTAGTGTGATAGGTTCTGCTGTTCATACATACATGCGACATACATAGTGCTGTGATGTCACAAGTTCACAAGTGGGCCATTTATATGGATACACCTTAATAAAATGGGAATGGTTGGTGATATTAACTTCCTGTTTGTGGCACATTAGTATATGTGAGGGGGTAAACTTTTCAAGACGGGTGGTGACCATGGCGGCCATTTTGAAGTTGGCCATTTTGAATCCAACTTTTGTTTTTTCAATAGGAAGGGGGTCATGTGACACATCAAACGTATTGGGAATTTCACAAGAAAAACAACGGTGTGCTTGGTTTTAACGTAACTTTATTCTTTCATGAGTTATTTACAAGTTTCTCTTTGTTTACAGCCATTGACATGTCGCCGAGGTTAACACTAGAGATGGCCCGAACTATTCGCCGGCGAACAGTTCCCGGCGAACATAGCTTGTTCGTGTTCGCCTCTGCCGGGCGAACATATGCAATGTTCGGTCCGCCCCCTATACATCATCATTGAGCAAACTTTGACCCTGTACCTCACAGTCAGCAGACACATTCCAGCCAATCAGCAGCATACCCTCCCTCCCAGACCCTCCCACCTCCTGAACAGCATCCATTTTAGATTCATTCTGAAGCTGCAGTCTTAGTGAGAGGAAGGAGAGTGTAGTAGCTGCTGATTTAATTGGGAAATCGATAGCTAGGCTAGTGAATTCAGTGTCCAATCCAGTCCTGAAAGACTCATCTGATCTCTGCTGTAAGGACAGCCTCCTGACAGCACCCCAAAAAGCCCTTTTTAGGGCTGCAACATTAGTCTGCTTTTTTTTTCCTTTATATGCATATTGCAGTTGCCTGGCCTGCCTGTGTGTGAGGAGCTGCAGGCCCACAGACTGTAGTGTGCCCACTGCCAGTGCCCACCCCTGTCATTCCGTGTGGTACAGGACTTTGCATCAAAAAAAGGCATTTAATTTTTACACTTTAATCTAAGTTTAGTTGCCTGCCAGTGTGTGTCAGGCTGACTTCCAGTGACTGTAGAGTGCCCACTGCCAGTGCCCACCACTCATACCGGCTGGCACAGGACTTTGCATAAAAAAGGCATTTCATTTTTACACTTTAGTGTAATTTCAGCTGCTTGCCTGCTGCTAGTGTGTGTCAGGCCGACTTCCACTGACTGTAGTGTGCCCACTGCCAGTGCCCACCCCTGTCATCCCATGTGGCACAGGACTTTGCATCAAAAAAGCATTTAATTTTTACACTTTAATCTAAGGTTAGTTGCCTGCCAGTGTGTGTCAGGCCGACTTCCACTGACTGTAGTGTGCCCACTGCCAGTGCCCACCCCTGTCATCCCATGTGGCACAGGACTTTGCATCAAAAAAGGCATTTAATTTTTACACTTTAATCTAAGGTTAGTTGCCTGCCAGTGTGTGTCAGGCTGACTTCCAGTGACTGTAGTGTGCCCACTGCCAGTGCCTACCACTCATACCGGCTGGCACAGGACTTTGCATAAAAAAGGCATTTAATTTTTACACATTAGTCTAATTTCAGTTGCTTGCCTGCTGCCAGTGCGTGTCAGGCCCACTTCCACTGACTGTAGTGTGCCCACTGCCAGTGCCAACCACTGATACCGGGTGGCACAGTAGCTTGCTGATAAATAAGGCATTTCATTTTTACACATTAGTCTAATTTCAGTTGCTTGCCTCCTGCCAGTGTGTGTCAGGCCCACCTCCACAGACTGTAGTGTGCCCACTGCCAGTGCCAACCACTGATACCGGGTGGCACAGTAGCTTGCCGATAAATAAGGCATTTCATTTTTACACATTAGTCTAATTTCAGTTGCTTGCCTCCTGCCAGTGTGTGTCAGGCCCACCTCCACAGACTGTAGTGTGCCCACTGCCAGTGCCAACCACTGATACCGGGTGGCACAGTAGCTTGCCGATAAATAAGGCATTTCATTTTTACACATTAGTCTAATTTCAGTTGCTTGCCTCCTGCCAGTGTGTGTCAGGCCCACCTCCACAGACTGTAGTGTGCCCACTGCCAGTGCCAACCACTGATACCGGGTGGCACAGTACCACTTATCGAAAAAAATGACAGGCAGAGGCAGGCCACACCGCAGGGGCCGTCGTGGTCGTGGTGCTGTGATTTCCACTGTCCCTGGAATAATGCCTAGTGTTCAGAGGCCATGTACCCTGAACCCGAAAAATTCTGAGGACGTAGTTGACTGGCTTAGACAGGACACCCAATCTTCAACAGCTTCCGCTAAGAACCTTGACGCACCATCTTCCTCCAGCTCAGCTTTGGTCACCTGCTCTCAAGTTACCACGCACCCGCCCGCCGCTGATAGGAATAGTACTAGTTAAGACACCACTCATATAGGGTGTCACAGCACATTGCTCTGTGCACGCGCAGTGCCCCAATTTGGGAGTATGAGGACCGAACAAGCTGCTTTTTCCATCTCCCGGTTCCTGAAATCAATTCAGTTTGGTGTATGAGAGTTTGGTCTGTCACTGTGAAGGCAGTCGAAGGTACCCGGCCTAAATTTTTTTCACAAAAGGCAATCCCTGATATGGGATGTAACAGGGATTAAACTGATGAGAATAGTACTACAGAAAATACCACTCATATCGAGTGTGACAGTAAATTGCACAGCGCAGACGCAGTGACCGTGGATTAAAACAAAGGGGAGGGAGCCAGCGTTTTTTAACCATCTCCCCGTTCGAAAAATCAATTCAATTGACCTTCGGGGACCCTTGGTGTTGTACGTGGCTGGGTGGAGGAAGAAACCTTCAATGACATCACCGGGACGTGGCTAGCTTGGTATCCAACCTTGTGCAAATGGGGAGTTTGCGGTTGTGCAAATGGACTGTTTGCGGTGCATTAAAAGAGGAGTTTGGTATGTCAATGTCTGAGAATCGGGCGTAACCCTTACACAACCTGATCGATACAACATCATACCTGATCGTATACACACACTGGATGTTTTAAAGCATGTTATTCCAAACAATTTAGGAAAGTTACGTGATTTATGCCCTTTATGGATTAAAACCCGACTCTGCGTCCACTACGTAATTTTCCATGGGAGTTTTGCCATGGATCCCCCTCCGGCATGCCACAGTCCAGGTGTTAGTCCCCTTGAAACAACTTTTCCATCACTATTGTGGCCAGAAAGAGTCCCTTTGGTTTTTAAAATTCGCCTGTCTATTGAAGTCTATGGCGGTTCGCCCGATTCGCCTGTTCGCGAACATTTGAGGAAGTTCGCGTTCGCTGTTCGCGAACTGAAAATTTTATGTTCGCGACATCACTAGTTAACACGTGAGGAGCGGATAGAAACAGTGTTGATTCTGATATTAACAGAAGAAGATAATAATCTATGGACTCTCGTCTTCTAAAAAGATTCGATGCGACGCTATATAAAGGTTGGCACTATACCTTAGACTGTGAACCTGTCTATATGTAATACAGTTCTTGATGTTATTATTGTGATTATACTTGCTATAACTAAATAAACTTAAATTTACAAGAAACAGTGTTGATGTCTGGTGAACGCAGTAACCAGGTCATTGCAGTAGATTTTATGCAAGACAGTTTCGTAAAACTGGTTCAGTGTTGGATTTGCCAAAATTTGGACGCATAAAAATCTGTCACTAATGAAGAAGCATCAGTGGCTGTCCTAGCTTCATTCAGCAAGAGCCCACAGCGTAGCACTCGCCGCTTGTCACTGGAGAGTGGCATTAGTCGAACATCCCTTCGGCGAATATTAGCTACTCACAAATGGCACCCTTACAAACTCCAGCTACTGCAGCATCTCAACGAGGATGACCCAGATCGGTGCACTGAATTTGCAGAATGGGCAAAACAAAAATTGGAACAGGACTCTCGGTTTACGCAGAAGATTTTGTTCAGTGATGAGGCAAACTTTTATGTGAATGGTAAAGTTAACAAACAAAACCACCGCTATTGGTCTGACACTAACCCACATTGGATAGATCCCTCAAAGACTGTTGGAACAAAAAAAATGATGGTATAGTGTGGTTATATGGGGTACAAAGATAGTGGGGCCATTCTTCATCAATGGAAACCTCAAGGCCACTGGATATGCGAAATTGCTACATGATGATGTGTTTCCCTCTTTATGCACTGAAGCTGGCACATTCCCTGAGTTTTTCCAGCAAGATGGTGCACTACCACATTATGGGTGTCAGGTCCGAGCATTCCTAGATGAACAGTTTCCTGGAAAGTGGATTGGTCATCGTGGGCCAGTTGAATTGCCCCCAAAGTCTCCCGATCTGACCCCCTTAGACTTTTATCTTTGGGGTCATCTGAAGACAATTGTCTATGCTGTGAAGATACGAGATGTGCAGCACCTGAAACTACGGATACTGGAAGCCTGTGCTAGCATTTCTCCGGCGGTGTTGCTATCAGTGTGTGAAGAGTGGAAGAAGAGGGTTGCATTGACAATCCAACACAATGGGCAGCACATTGAACACATTTTATAAGTGGTCAGAAACTTGTAAATAACTCATGAAAAAATAAAGTTACGTTAAAACCAAGCACATCATTGTGTTTCTTGTGAAATTCCCAATAAGTTTGATGTGTCACATGACCCTCTTCCTATTGAAAAAACAAAGTTGGATTCAAAATGTCCGACTTCAAAATGGCCCCCATGGTTACCACCCATCTTGAAAAGTTTCCCCCTCACATATACTAATGTGCCACAAACAAAAGTTAATATCACTTCACTAACCATTCCCATTTTATTAAGGTGTATCCATATAAATGGCCCACCCTGTACTTAGTGCACCAATGACTACTATGTAGTCGTACCTGCTAAAATGTGAAGTTGCATGGATTGAACAAAAATATGCGCATCATTAATTGATGATTTTCGCAATTGCGAATATATCTGAGCACTCTATCTGCATATAAAGTTATTGTACTAATGTTCTGCCATGCCAACCATTTTCTCCAGTCTCAGGAAACTTCTAGCAGCTTGAAAAATGCAGCTATAGTGACCGTGAAAATAACCGAGAATTTGCGAATATATGTCGAATATTCTACCAAATATTCGCAAAATATCCCAAATTCGAATATTGCCCCTGCCACTCATCACTACGCAACACTAATAATAAGTATAACATGTAATATTCTTATACTCCAAAAATACATCCAGGCCCCTCTTGAACTCTTTTAGTGAACTCACCATCACCACCTCCTCAGGCAGAGAGTTCCATAGTCTCACTGCTCTTACCGTAAAGAATCCTCTTCTATGTTTGTGTAGAAACCTTCTTTCCTCCAGACGCAGAGGATGTCCCCTCATCACAGTCACAGTCCTGGGGATAAATAGATCATGGGAGATATACACTTGAATACTGCAGCTAGGGTGGAAGTATTTTGTGTTGCACTATGGTATTTGGTTCTGCAGAGGCGGTATTTTGTGCTTCACTACACTATTGCAGGCCCTGTCTACTTGTGCTGTCCCAGCTTACTTGTGTTGCCCTGCCCTCTGTCAATTTGGACTCTCCTACAAAATGGGGCCACTTTTAGGTTTCCAGGGCAACTTTAAGTTTCCAGTCCATCCCAGCATAAAATCAAGTATACAATCATGCAATCTCCATTAATCAACATGGTACTGTCATAAGATGCCACCAGAGAGGAGCAGTTTTCCTGAAATTCATTTCAGTTCCTAATCAGTCACTTTGGCCGGCATATTTGATTTTGTAGGAATAAATTCAACCCAAATAGAAAGTGTCCCAATAGAAAAGTTGTAATTCCAACCCCTTTAAAGCTCTTCAACATTAGTAATGTCAAAATGATAGCAACATATATGACTAGAAGTAAATGAATAATAGCCGGTAGTAAACAGCCTGTTAAAAAACTGCACAGTCAAATTTTTTGTCTTTTTAAAAAAAAAAAACGGGTCCAAAAATGATCCCTTTTTCATAGGGCAGATGCCTGCCGGTGTTCATACACATAAGGTGGTATCAAAAGAGGCAATAGCTTGTTTCTTAATAAGTGGTCCACAAATTATCCTTTTTTGGGAAGTAACAACCGGTTTGGTGCTATTCTAAGGGCTCTTTCACACTTGCGTTCTGAGGATCCGGCGGGCACTTCCGTCCCGCCGGATCCGTCAGAACGCAAGTGGCCGGAGAGCATTTGAAGACTGATCAGTTTCCTGATCAGTCTTCAACATGCTTTCACTGTTACCATGGCAGCCAGGACGCTACTGGAGTCCTGGCTGCCATGGTACTCAGCAGCAGTGTACTTACCTGCGCTGCGGCCAGCAGGCGCTCCTTAATGACGTCACAGGTCCGGGCGGCGCATAGATCAATGCGCCGCCGGACCTGTGATGTCATAATGGAGCGCCCGGCGGCCGCAGCGCAGGTGAGTACACTGCTGGGTTGTACTTACCATGGCAGCCAGGACTCCAGTAGCGTCCTGGCTGCCATGGTAACCGATCGGAGCCCCAGCTTACACTGGGGCCACGATCGGAACGGCTGCTGCGCATGCGCATCGCTAAACATCGGATCCGGCAATGCGCCGAATCGACGTTTAGCTTAATGCTGGATCCGGAATAATGCTCTTCAATGGGCATTCATTCCAGATCCGGCATTGCGGCATGTCTTCCGGCTTTTTGGACGGAGACAAATCCGCAGCATGCTACGGTTTTGTCAACGTCCAAAAAACGTTGACATACTGAACGGATGACATCCTGAACAGATTTCTCTCCATTCAGGATGCATTAGGATTATCCTGATCAGTTTCTTTCCGTTCTAGAGCCCCGACGACGGAACTCTAGGACGGAAAGAAACAACGCTAGTGTGAAAGAGGCCTAAAGAAAGCATGAAAATGTAGAAGCAATGGGTCATTACAAAAGCTGTCCAAAAATTATCCCTTTTTTGAGTGCAGTTTTGAGTTTGTTATACTGTGCAGGGTAGGGTAGCAGCAGCAGCAGTACAGTATAGCACACTATGGACAAGGCAGTAAGAAACAGAAAAAAGAAAAAGAGGAGGTTAATCAAATCTACGGAGATGAAAATCCCTTAGATAATGAAGAACCACAAGCGCCAACAGTGGAGAGGTCAAACTGCTGAGATGGTTGTGCAAAAAAAGTAGAAAGTAAATAGATAAGAACATAGAAAGAGGGAAGGCAGCTATATAAAGTGTTTGTGAAACCATATATAATATCGCTTCACCAAGCGTGTATCATCTGTCTACTAAAAAAGACCAATAGTAGAGTGCCGGGATCAACCAATCTCACTCGGCCACCCACCAGCTAGCCAGAGGGGCCCAAAATGGCAGCAAAACCTGAGTTTAACGTGGCCTCAGGAAACTAGGAGAATTACTGTATACCTCTGGAATAAAAGAGAAATACCATACCAATGCCTGAGAAAGTGGTCCCACATGGAAAGTCAGCAATCGCCTGATCATCAAGGCATATATAAACACTTGATCCTGGAGAGATAAACGTAAAAAACCCTTTAATCTTTACCAATGCCACTAATGTGGTATCATGGTGAACTGATGAAATAACGAGTCGAATACGTGTGCGTAAAAACGTGCGTCAAGCGTAACCCTATTCGGAATCTGGCGCCGAATCCGCAGTGCGGACCAACGTCCTAACAGTGCCCCTATACATATATATATATATATATATATATATACACATATAAACTAAACACACACATATATGTTTTTTTTTTGTTTTTTTTTAACTAACACTGGAGCCTGAACTCACACACTGCCCCGCACTTCCAGCTGTGTCTGTGGAACTCAGCCAGCAGATCAGAGCGAGGGGCAGAGGTGAGTGCACGCCCAAATAGTGCGGGAAGAGAGACTGACTAAAACAGACACTGTGCATCCTATACACCCCACCTCACTAGTAGCTCTGCGTGAGGAAAACACATGACAGCCGGCTGCAGAGCAGAGCTGAATACATGGTCGAGTGACCCCTGTAAGCGACTCCTGTGACGTGCTTTCCATATAGTAAAAACTCACACTAAAGCCATATTAAGAAGCCTAATATACACTGTCTAGAACACTAGACTCAATGTCCCTTCCCTATAATAAATGTATGTTTTTTGTTTTTTTCCTCTGACATTTCATTTATTTTATAACACACCCTCTTTTTTTTTTTTTAAACACACACTCTTCCTGAACCTTACTACTCCCCTTTGCTGAGTGAATTCACCTGTGCGTCCCCTGCATAGAAACAACATGCTGAAGCCTAATTTGTCCGCCCCTCCCCCCCCTGCCTGTCTAACAGCACAGCGACAAGTGCAATACTTTATCGAGCGGGCACTCACTGTGCCCTGCACCCTACGTGTCAAGCCGCGTGGGGAGAAGAGCGTGTCTCCCTGGCAGACCGCTCCGGTGCGGTGCTGCTCCCCCTTACCCGGGGAGCCGACACACCGCCGGCCGGACTTAAAGCAACGATTCTGCTGGATGAGGCAGCTACTTATCTTTACCGTAGAAAGTCGGGGCCTGGAACTGCCGTGTAGCGCTGCACCCTTGTTGCTCCCTGAGGACGGTATGTAGAGCTCCCACACCATACGCTGGAGACGACGTTCACTGTGGGAGGGGACGCCCGGCCAGATATAGTCAGCATCGCCCCTCCCACAAATACAGGCCAATAAATCGGCCTTAACACATGTTCATGAAGTGATGAGTTAGCAATAGGACTACTAAGTAGCAATATAAAACGGCCCCAATACCTACGATATGGATCAAAGTGCGATAGTTTCAGCTGATAACATACTACTAAGATGATACTGCAAGTTCTTAAAACCATTCAAGACACTTAACAGTAAAATATGCACTCACTTCGCTGGGGGGTGGTCTGCAGGATAAACTCAAGACACCTGCCAGGCTGTGGCCAGGATCACATGTAGAATGGTGAAGACTGATGGCAGCACAACTTCAAGGCTTCAAATCAATCCCTTTATTGACAAGTAATATGTGGCTTAATGTGTTTCGGAAGTCCAATATTCCCCCTTCCTCAGGAGCAGTGTGTACAAAGAATGAACAATGCGATCCTGGCCAGGGGGGTTTAAAGTCTTGCAGGTGTCTTGAGTTTATCCTGCAGACCACCCCCCAGCGAAGTAAGTGCATATTTTACTGTTAAGCGTCTTGAATGGTTATAAGAAATTGCAGTTTCATCTTAGTAGTATCTTATCAGCTGATACCATCGCACTTTGATCCATATAGTAGGTATTGGTGCCGTTTTATATTGCTACTTAGTAGTCCTATTGCTAACTCATCACTTGATGAACATATACAGTATATATACTTTATCACTGGGACATTCTCCACCTGTTATAGGCTACAATACTCTCTTGACTATCCACTAATCCCCAGGATAAATTTCTTTATATGAATACAGGGAGTGGCGCTCTACTATGGGTCTTTTTAGTAGACAGATGATACATGCTTGGTGAAGTGATATTCATAACACCACCATTATCTATTTTCTATCCGCTAGGCAAATGTGTGGCTGTGTGGAGATAGCAGTAGCAGCAGAGGTTGTGGCGGATGAAACATGATGCACATGGGAGGAGATATGCGGCTGCATAGGTGTAGTAGTGACAGCAGCAGCACAGTATAGAATATGATGGGCAAGTCAGTAGGCTGTGTAGGGGTAGTAGTAGTGGCAGCAAGGATAGTGGGAGCTGCAGCTGAGGCAGCAGCAATACAATATGGAACATGATGGACAAGGAAGTAGCATGATAAACAGACAGACTCTAAATTATCGGATGAAGGCTGATTTACATTAATAATAAATTGAGTATTAACACTAGCACAAGCACAACAACAACCTAAAATAAGGGAGAAAAAAACAGTTGGCTGTACAAATTTTATTAGCAAATCTCATTAAAAATACACAAATCAGTGGAAGCAGTGCTACAAGGACTAGATCAGAATAAATATTATCATGCCAAATGGAGTAATAAATAGAGCTCTAAAAACCCTACATTGATTAATATCTAGGGTTAAAAAAAAAAACTAGCAGGGCTGTGACGATGGGTAGACGAGGGTAGGGGCTCGCCTAGGGCCCACCCCACTACTCAAAAGGGGGGTGCAATCACGACTGCATATGTGGGCGTCTAACTTTGAAGGCCTCAGGCCGCTAGGACAGACCAAGAGGTTGCAATGACATCATTGTGACCTCCTGCGCCAGGTCTCACATGATCACGTCATTGTGCTAGACCTGGAGGGGTGATGATGTCATCAGGAACACCTGCACCGGGATGAAGCAACACAGGCCAAAGATCATACTGTGTCCTGCATCGCAGAGGACGATGGGGGAACGTGAGTGAGGTAAGTGTTTGTTTTTATTTGAATGCAAATTGTCAGCACTAAGGGGGGCGGGGGGCATTATAAATACTTGTCATTACAGAAGGGCTTATTATCTAATGCGGACATCACGGAAGGGCTCAGGGGGAGCATTATGTATACCTGGCACTAGTGGGGGCACCAAGGAAGGGGTGAGCATCATATATAGTTGGCACTACCGAGGGCACCAAGGAAGGTGGGAGCAATATATATATATGCCTGGCACAACAGAGGAAGGCATTATCTACTGGCACTATGGGAGGGCGGAGGAGCATTATACATTAGAATGATGGGGGGAGAATTATATATTGGCACCACAGCGGACATTGTAATACAGGAGGTACTGTAAAACAAGGGGAATTATAACTGCAGGGGTGTATTTGAACTACAGGGGGCACTACAGGAGGGGGCTAATTGATACTGGGGGCACCATGGTTATATTATTTCTACTGGGGTACTGTATGGGCATTTGTATTACTTGGCACAATATGTAGCCATTGCTACTACTCTTGGGAAGTATTATCACTATTGGGGGCACTATTTCTATGGGGCACTATCCGTATAGCACAGTTATTTTTGACAGTATAATGTTTGTGGGCATGGGGGAGCACAGCAGGCACAGTATTGGGAGAAACAGCAGGATGACAGTGGTTTGTATAAATTCATGGGGCTGATCTGGGGTCTGTATGAATTTGGGGGCTGATTTGCAGAATCTGTAACAGTCCACATCTACCATGTGGCATATAGTAAAGCCGGTGTCTTCTTATATTTGGCAGAGTGGGCTGCACGCCTGACCTGCCTATAATGGTCTGGACGAAATGGAGAAGAAATTTGTGGATACATCAACTGCAAATCACTGGAAATGTGTTTTAATCTTTTTATTAGATTATGGGGGGGAGGGGGTGCAATCTGCCTGCTCTACCTAGGGCCCCAATCTGCCTCCTCCCGGCGCTGAACCCTAGATATTAGCTGTACCTCCATGAGTCCCTGTTGCATTGATTTCCAGATACCTACCCCCAGCCTCTTCTACCTCTTATCTGTACTTCAGACAGTATGTCATTATTCATTGTGGTTCTGCCATTCTATTCATGAACATGTTAGAGGTCCTAGCTATATTACCTTATGCTCTATGAAAAATCTACTCCGTGATTACTATTTTTCTACCATATCTCCAATTGTGGGAACCTATGGGAACATTTTGTGAATGAACTGCACTTTATGAAGCTGTGCAGCAGGTTTAGCAGTCATTAAAAATTAAAAGCTAGAATGCTTTACAATGCGTCAGATCAGCTCGGACTTGCCCACCGGGGAGGCGAAGGATTCCTCGGTAGGCTCCCAGTCTCCTGCGCCTGGAAATAAGACAGAGGAGTAATTATTTATCTTGTTTCTTAGGAGAGATAATTATTGTAGCCACTAGGTGGCAGTATTGCGCAGTGATGCAGTCTCCTACTGGTGTAAATTGTACAGGAGGTCCCGCAGTATCTTATAAGCTTCCCGGGCTGCTGGCCGTGAAGGAGGAGAGAACATGTCTTGCCATCCTCCTGCTCTCCCTGCTGTCAGAAAACTGGCTGCTGGAGAGAAGGACTCCTCTGCGGTGCTGGGCTGATTTCTCAGGTGTGTGACAGTAGTGAGCTGTAGGTGACTGTAAGGGGGAAATAGGGGATTTGTTTATAGTAGACTCAGATCTGTGTATGTGTGCTGCTTTCTGCAGAGTTCAGAGTGACATTAGTGGGACTCTGCCCTAGGTCCCCCCAATACTTCTGCTTTAGGTGCACCCCCATAAATGCACCGCTAATATTGCCTCTTCTCCAGTTATCCCTGCTCCAGGATCGCCACTATTACCCTGCCTCAGGTGACCCAAATGCCTCTGTTTCAGTTATGATCCTCCGTTTGTGCCGTTTACTCACATTACTACGCTAGCGCCTTTGCTTGGGCTTTGTTAAAGGTTGTGACCTGCAAAGGGGGTTGGACTTATGCCCGAAAAATTATACACAGTGCGTCACAATCTCCAGTATTGACACGTATGGTTTACATGGCGGCAGTGATGATATTCCATATTTACAGGCATCACTGCTGCCATTTAAAGAAATACTGGTGGTGGAGTGGTGGAGGATTTAAAGGGGTTGTCTAGGTTTTCAAGTTATCCTCTCCACACCATAGGGCATAACTATATGATTTGTGGGCTCTGATTCTGCGACCCCCATTGATCCCAGGAATGGGTCCTGCTTCCCCTTTTTGATGGTGTGGCAGGCCACACATACGCACTGCTGCACCAAATATTCTCTTTGGGACCACTGGAAATAGCCAGTGCTGTACTCTGCAATCTCCAGCGACCCCATAGAGAATGGATGGAGAGGCAGGGCATATGCTGGACCTGCCACTCAATCAAGAAGGGGGATCAGAGGGGGCTCCAGGGTTCAGACCCCCACGAATCACTTAGTTATCCCTAATCCGGTGGATAAAGGATGACTAGAAAAGTGGACACAGGCCCTTTAACAGGCGAGCATTTCTATTTTAGTTTAGACACATATTTTGTGCCAGATTTTAAATTTTTATTGTTTATTTTTTTACACCCAAAGAAAACCTTTAAGGATAGGGAATGTGAAAAGGTCCAGCAGCTATGACACGGCGGGTGATAAGTGTCTGATTGATGGGATCTGACTGCTGGGACCTCCATGATCAAGGGAATGCGGTCTTAAGACCCTTGTGTGCATAGTTTGGCGGTAATGTATTTGAATGTCTCAGGACCACTTTTTTCATGATCAGTGGGTGTTCCAGTGGTCAGACCCCAGAAATCTGATATTTATCACCTATCCTGTAGATAGGCAATAGGTCATTATGGTAGGACAACCCTTTTAAATATACTGTAGAATAGATTATGTGCAATTTGAGGAGATTAAGATTTGGTAAATTTCATGCCAGACATTTATGCTTAAAGAGGTTAAAGGGGTTAAAGGGTTTGTCTCACTTCAGTAAATGGCATTTTTCATGTGGTTAATACAAGGCACTTACTAATGTATTGTGATTGTCCATATTGCCTCCTTTCCATCACATTATAGGGAAAGGCTGGAAGTGCTCATAGGCCAACACCTTTACCTATAGTGTGTAAGCACGGCCACTGCTACTGGATTGGAGAGTGGTCAAAACCATTAACATGTGCTGTGTATAATGTGATGGAAAAGGGTCAATATGGACAATTAAATATATTAGTAAGTGCCTTGTATTAACTTTCTCTACATAATAAATGCCAATTGCTGATGTGAGACAACCCCTTTAACCCCTTTAATTTTACTACACTTAATAGGGTTAGGCATAAATGTCTTGGTTTGTGCATTGCGTGTTTCCTATGTGTGCTATATATGATCTATGTATCAGTGGTCTATGTGCAGCATGTGACATATGCATCGGTGGCATGTGAGCCATGTATAAGTTTCTTGTGTGCGACATGTGTCCAATGAGTGATTGGCGTGCGCTGCATGTGTCTTATTTCTGTCTTAGACCTCATGCACTCGGCCGTATGTGTTTTGTGGTCTGCAAACCGCCGATCCGCAAAACATGGAAGCTGCTCCACATTCCGTTCCGCAATTTGCAGAACGGAAAGCGGCCCATTTTAGAAATGGCTATTCTTGTCCGCAAAACGGACAAGAATAGGACATGCTCTATTTTTCTTGCGGGGCCACGGAGCGGAGCAACGGATGCGGACGGCACACCGAGTGCTGTCCGCATTTTTGCGGCCCCATTGAATGGTTCTGCGCCCGAGCCGCATATTTTGACCAAAACAACGGCCGTGTGCATGAGGCCTTAAGTGCAGGATATCCATATATGTGTGAATTCTGCCACATGTATGTTTGTGCATTTTGCTGTGGATGTCTGCCATCATACTTCATCTTTAATATTTCTGTTATCACTGTAAGTGCTCATGAACACGACCGTTGGATGTTTTGCAGTCTGCAAATTGCGGATTCGCAAAACATGGATACTGGGTGTGTGCATTCCACATTATGCGGAACAGAACAGACGGCCTCTAATAGAACAGTCCTATCCTTGTCTGTAATACCGACAATAATAGGACATATTCTATCATTTTACAGAATGGCCGTGTGGACATACAGACATGGAATGCACATGGAGTTTTTTTTTTTTTTTTTTGCAGCCCCATTGAAGTGAAGTGAACATGGAAAAAAATAAGTTTGTGTGCAGAAGCCCTAAGGTGGGCCCCAGAATCAGTTACATTGGTGGGCCCTAAGTACCCCAGTCCGACACTGCATCAGACACTTTTATGAAAGTACAAAAGTACATTTCCGATGTTGGTTTCCGCAGTTACATGAATCTGATAGAATCTAGCCCTTACTTGCCAAGACTGTATTAGATTTGTAAATGCAACTTCTTTTCTCCTTTATCTTCGAATGAGATCTTATATAAAGATATAGCACATGTCAAGTTGACTCCTCGCACATTGGGATTGTCAAATTTGGCGTACTTGATAACAGGCTGCATTTTGAGTATTATTAATGTTTAATATGTTAGGAAGTAGAGATGAGCGAATCGAATCCCATGGAGTGGAATTCGATCCGAATTTCAGGAATTATTCGATTCGCCTAGAAGCCGAATTTCCTCGTGCTTCGTGTCAGCGAATCGATTAATCCAGAAATTCAAACTTACTGCCTCCATTTGCGGGAAAAGGGCCGCCAGCCTCCATCTTGCTTGAAGCGCATTTTTTTGTAAGTAGCAGGTGCAATGACAGGGAGCTGCAATAGCGCTGCCTCCTTTATTGTACCCCTCAGATGCCGGCCGGCCGCCGACATCTTGCTTGAAGATCTCAGTCGAAATCCCTTGCCGCGCGAGATTACATCATCACGCTGGTCGCTGTGATGACATCATACATCACCATGCCGGCCGGCACAATGACGTAATCTCACGGCGCACGTGATTTCGGCGGAGATCTTCAAGCACGATAGCGGCAGCCGGCCCGTCGCGAGCAAATGGACACAGTAAGTTTGATGTAATGTTTTTTAATGTTAATTTCACACTGTTTGTACACTCAGATGCCGCAATCATGTATGAACGTGGCATTTGAGGGGTATAATGAAGGAGGCGGCGATATCGCAGCTCCCTGTCATTGCACCCGCTACTTACAAAAAAATGCGCTTCGTGGCGAAGTAATTCATCACAAAGCAAATTTTTTAATGAAATTCAGCGAATCAGCCGAATCGAATTTTAAAGAAATTCGCTCATCTCTACTGGGAAGTCTCATTTGTAGTGATGTAACCACACAAAGCTTGTACATCAGCAAGAAGGCTAGTGTTGCACTGACCCTAAGTTCACACCTGAGCGTTTTACAGCGCGTTCAAAGGCGCCGTAAAACGCTCAACACATGAAAACCAATGCTTTCCTATGGCCCTGGTTCTCACTTGAGCGTTTTACAGCGCGTTTGAACGCGCTGTAAAACGCCCGACGCATAAACAAGTACTTGAACTTTTTTTTGGGCGTTTGTCGCGCGTTTTGTGATTGACACCACAGTAGTCAATCACAAGAACGCGCGTACGAACGCGCGTTTCCTATTTGCAAAACCGCGCTGAAATACGCGCGACAAAAACGCGCGTAAAACGCGCGTTTTTAGAACGCTCAGGTCTGAACCCAGGGTGAGACTTTCTGTAATGCTACTGCATTTAACTATTGACGGCTGCAGTCCAAGAATGAGTTCAACCTTTGTGCAGCTGAGTGCTTAACATTGCCACCTAGTGGTTTAAATATGTTGTGCGTTTGGATTTTCTCCCCCTCAAATTTGCTTTTTAAATGCATTTCTGAGTATATGATAAGTGAATATTGATCACAAACATGGAGGGAAAGATTTATCAAAACTGTTGTAAGGGACAACTGGCTTAGTTTCCCATAAAAAGTGATCAGATGCCACCTTTTATTTAGTAAATATGTTCTAAAAATTGAAAGGTTGAAATCTGACTGGTTGCTATGGGCAACTAAGCCAGTTTTTCTTTACAGCAGTTTTGATAAATCTCCCTCTAATTGTGCTTAAGAAATACACAAGACTCACATTCAAACTATGTCATGGCCATGTTGTAATACAAAAATCAGCACATTTTTTGATCATGGAAATTGATCGGAGGTGGCCTGACTTCTTCAGCCACCAGGTGTGTAAGGAAAACTGGGCCTCAAAGGTAAACTAGCACAAATGCCCTCTTTGTTCTCAGTACTGTCAGGGTTCTCAGAGGTTAGACCACCACTGATAAAAGAGTATTTGAATTTCCTAGCAAAGGAGAGCAAAAACTGCAGAACTCCAGGAACAAGAGTTTATTCACATATAGGCATCAAACAAAGAGACACTTCAACTAAGATAAGTCTTTCTCAAGCAATGTGACAGTGCATATGGCATTACTGAAATAGATCACCCCCTAAACAATTCAACGGTGACATCCACTAATTGGAATAATGCATACGGTACATAACACATTACTGTATAGATACACTACTCACAAAAAGTTAGGGATATTTGGC
This sequence comes from Bufotes viridis, assembly GCA_033119425.1. Lineage (NCBI taxonomy): Eukaryota > Metazoa > Chordata > Amphibia > Anura > Bufonidae > Bufotes > Bufotes viridis. The sequence continues at coordinate 126,096,596 of CM065597.1, read as the reverse complement.
TTGTTGGTAAAATTTCAGGATGAACCTAAAATGCACTCTAACTTTTACAGGTGAACTTAATGTGACCTTCTCTAACCCATTAATGCATATGTCCAACTGTTCAGTGCTTCAATACTTTTTGCACAACTTGCTGTTCCATAACAAAGAGCTTAACAGCAAAATTAACAATAGGTGTTTGATCCATGATTCGCCCAATAAAGTTCCTGGTTCAATTAGATTTGGTATTTAAACAGTCCTCCTCATCATGCTGTTCACATTTGACATCATGAGACCAAGATGACACCTTGACACCAAAGATAACAATTGATCAACAGTACCTCGCCATTATGAAGCTTCGAGTAGAAAGTTCTCATATGGAAGTGGCCACTGAGCCTAGTGTGTCAGAGAGTGTCATCAGCAGGTTGCAACAGAAATACAGAGAGACTGGAAGAGTCACAGAAAGGCATATAAGTGGAGGTCCTTTGGCCACCTCCCACACTGATGGCTTTAATGTGCATCATGTCCTGCAGAGCCGGTTGATGAATACCACACAACTCCCGACACATTTAAGGGAGGTGAGAGGCACCCAAGTGTCAAGTCAGACCATTCAAAACCATTTACATCAGTGTGGTCTGTGTGATGACCTGCAAGGGTACCTGATCACAGGTGTCATCGTCTTACATGGGACAGGGAGCTGGACTAGTGACCAGTGAGAGCCTCAGTGCTGTTCACTAATAAAAGTCAATTCACTCTGAGCAGAAATCATTGCTGCCAATGATGTTGGAGACGTCAAGGAGACCGCTATGCATCAGCCATGGTGGTATTACAGTGTGGGCAGGTGTGTCTAGTCAATACAGAACTGCCCTAACTTTGTGAATGGTACAGTGACAAGCCCATAACATCATTAATCCAGTCATTGTGCCTCTGCATGAACAACACAGGCCTAATTTCATCTTCATGGATGACAATGTGCGAGGGAATGGCTGATGGAGACTGGGGTACCTCAAATGGAGTGGCCTGAATCTCATTGAAAACCTATGGGATTAGCTGAGTTGCCGTGTAGAGGCTCATAACTCTGTACCCCAGAACCTCAATGACCTTAGGGCCGCCCCCTTCAAGAAAAGTGGGATGCCATGTCTCAGCAGACAATACATTGACTTGTGAACAGCATGAGATGTCGTTGTCAAGCTTTAATTGATGGCCAAGGCCACATGACAAGTTTTTGAGACATTGACATTTTTTGTGGGGGTATACCCACCACTGTTGTTGGCTGTTTTTTCAATAAATTGTTTGAGATGAGGAAATTGCCATTGCATGCTTTTACTTAAAGGCCTTACTTTCATGATATAACATCACTGTAGTGTGAACTTTTTACGTTTTCCATAAATTTCACCCGAATCCAAATATTCCTAACTTTTTGTAAGTAGTGTATATTTGAACACCAAAAGTACCGTTCATGTACTGTTAAAAATGCAGATGCTAGAAACCAGGATGGGCAGCCATTGTAACCAAAACAAAACCAAAATGAGTATGTGACATCATCAGGCCCCGACTGCACATGCCTTGGAATTTGTGCAGGATTATTGAGAAGATCCCGTTGAACAGATATGACGTCATGGCCAGATATGGGCCACCGAAGGTGCTGTTCTCTCCACAGCCTAGCATCAGAGCTATGATGCATAAAATTCTGATTCTGGCCACAGATATAAAAGTTATATTGAAAGTCTCTTTACTGCCTGGATCCTAGACTGTAAGTTGGTTGTATCCGCTGAATGATGACCCCAAGAGGCAACAGTTCGGACAGCTGAATTGTGAATTTTGTGTCCATTGACTACCCGGATAATAGACTGGGTGAGTGTCCTCTATATGATGACCCCAAGAGGCAACAGTCCAGATAGATCATATGTCTAATGTCTTTCTTTACCACCACTGCAACCCCTGTCCTTTGCTACTCATCATATTAATCTTCCTTTACTAAGGCTTTACCAGGCTATATTAGCCTCAGTCCTCAGTTATACGTTGTAATTTATCTTGATGGCCATTTTGGGACTGTCAATCTAACTTTTGTATATATATGGCCAGCATCTCTATTTTCATCTGTGAACTTGGAGCATCATAGCTCTGTTTCTAGACTACGGAGAGACCGGCACTTCCAGTGGCACTGTCTACCTGTGATGTCATGTCAAGTCTTTCAATGCGGTCTGACTCTCTCCAACAGGATCTTCTCTGTAATCCAGCACGACTTCTAACATATGCACACTAGGAGTCTTATAGTGCCATGTCTTTCAGTTTTGTTTTGGTTAGAACGGCTGACCGTCCTGATTTCCAGTGCAGGATGAATTATAGGGGCTGCATTGGTAAGTACAGTATTTATTATGTAAAATATTACTTCTCGCTTACAACATGCCAGAATCTTATATGCACCTAACCATAATGTCTCTTAAAAGCGACCCACTGGTTCAAAAATACATTTACATTAACTGGGGAACAAACAGAACACTTACATGGTGCCCTCCATTTCATCTTTTCAGCTACAGATCTGCTGTTCTCAGGATACTCTTCTGTCATCTAAGATGGCCACAGAGCTTCGGAGACTATCTGATGTGCATTAGCAGTCCAAGACACTTCCAACTTGTCCCAACCTGCTCTTGGATTGGTCATGTGAGCAGTATTGAACAATCTCAGGGCAGGAGGAAGTGTCTTGTACTACCAAATGCACAGTACACATCAGGTAGTCTGAGAAGCTCTGTGGCCATCTTCGATGGCAGAAGAGGAGCCTGGGAACTGGTAGATCTGCAGCTGAAAATATAACGGCACAATGCAAAGTGTTCTGTGTATTCCTCAGTCAATGTTAACGCTTTTTCTTGAAATGAGAAGGCTCACTTTACGAGATATTATGGTCAGGATCAAATAGGATCTTGACAATATTTTACATTTTAAAAACTATCCTTGTAGATTCGGCCTCTTTAATTCAAACTCCATAGTTGTAGCTAAGTTTTCCTTCCCCAAAGATCAAGGTTGGTGCTGTAGGCATATATGACTTTGAGTGGTTCACCCAAAATGTGTAAGTGATTTCATGCTGTTTATTAAGTTGAAGAAATAAAGAATGTGATTTTAATTCCAATTCACTTATGGATGTTGGATTCTCTTATATCTTCAGTTCTGTTGTTGGCTTGTGGGTCCCCAAGTGAATCTGCGAATTCATGGTGGAATCTCTCCAGTTAGATAATACTATTGTGGACAATACCTTCTGTTCATCTTGTCTACACCGGGTGAGTAGAGATGCCGCGAACATAAAATTCTCCATTCGCTAACGGCGAACACGAATTTCCGCAAATGTTCACGAACGGGCGAACCGCCATAGACTTCAATAGGCAGGCAAATTTTAAAGCTCACAGAGACTCTTTCTGGCCACACTAGTGATGGAAAAGTTGTTTCAAGGGGACTAACACCTGGACTGTGGCATGCCGGAGTCGGGTTTTAATCCATAAAGGGCATAAATCACCTAACATTCATAAATTGTTTGGAATAACGTGCTTTAAAACATCCAGTGTGTGTATACGATCAGGTATGATGTTGTATCGATCAGGTAGTGTAAGGGTTATGCCCGCTTCACAGTGACAGACCAAACTGTGACAGACCAAACTCCCAGTTTAATGCACCGCAAACAACCGCAAACAGTCCATTTGCACAACCGCAAACTCCCCATTTGCACAAGGTTGGATACCAAGCTAGCCAGGTCCCGTTCCTTGTCCTCACTGACGTCATTGAAGGTCTCTTCCTCCACCCAGCCACGTACAACACCAAGGGTCCCCGAAAGGTGACAACAAGCACCCTGGGAAGCTTGCTGTGGTTGGTCTTCCACCTCCTCAAAGCCACCTTCTTCCTCTGACTCCTCTTCTTCAGACTCCTCTCTCTGCGTTGCCACAGGTCCAGCAATCGATGACAACAAGGCTGCTTCTGGTGGTGATGGTGACCACAACTATTCCTCTTCATGCTCATCTACGGCCTGATCCAGCACTCTTGCAGGGCACGGCCCAGAAAAAACGCATATGGGATGAGATCGATGATGTTGCCTTGGGTTTGACTGACCAGGTTTGTCACCTCCGCAAAAGGAAGCATGAGCCTACAGCCATTGTGCATGAGCGTTCAGTAACGCGGCCAAAACATACCCAGCTCCGCAGAGGCTGTCCTCTTTTTTTTAAATTAATTATTACCAGTTTATTCTCTGTTTTGTTCCCTGTCAGAATCTGGTGTATGGAATAGATTTTAGGAATCGGGAGATGGAAAAAGATGGTTGGTCGGTCCTCTTCCATCAAATTTGGGGCACTGCGCGTGCGCCGCACAATTTACTGTGCCACCAATACAAATAGTGTGAACTACTATTTTTACCATTTTAATCTTTGTTAAGTCTCCTTTCAGGGGACGTGTATTGAATTGAATGCTTGCATGGGGAGATAGAGAAAAAAATTGCTCTGTCCGCTTCCTTCAAATTTTGGGCACTTGCAATAGAATTTGCCACCAATGCAACTAGTGTTAACTAAGTACTATTCCTATCAGTTTAATCTCTGTTTTGTCCCTTAACAGGGCCAGGACCGGTGTAGTGAATAGGTTTTTGGAACCGGGAGATGGAAAAAGACCCATGCTCGGTCCACTTGAATCCTGACCTAGGTCACTGCGCGTGTGCCGTGCAATTTACTGTGACACCCTATATGAGTGGTGGGCAGTGGGCACAGTACAGTCTGTGAGCCTGACACACACTGGCAGGCAACTTTAATTATATTAAAGGGTAAAAATAAAATTACTTTTTTATCTGCAAGGTACTGTGCCACCCGATATGAGTGGAGGGCACTGGCAGTGGGCACAGTACCAGTCAGTGGGCCGGATACACACTGGCAGGCAACTGCAATTATATTAAATGGTAAAAATGAAATGACTTTTTTATCTGCAAGGAACTGTGCCACCCGATATAAGTGGGGGGCAGTGGGCACAGTACAGTCTGTGGGCCTGACACACACTGGCAGGCAACTGCAATTATATTAAAGGGTAAAAATTAAATTACTTTTTTATCTGCAAGGTACTGTGCCACCAGATATGAGTGGTGGACACTGGCAGTGGGCACAGTACAGTCTGTGGGCCTGACACACACTGGCAGGCAACTGCAATTATATTAAAGGGTAAAAATGAAATGACTTTGTTATCTGCAAGGTACTGTGCAACTCTATATGAGTGGTGTGCACACAGTACAGTCTGTGGGCCTGCGGCCTCTCACACACGGGCAGGCAACTGCAATATATACATATATAGAAAAAATAAATAAAAGCAGACTGATGTACCAGCCCTAAAAAGGTTTTTTTGAGGTGCTGTCAGGACACTATCCTTACAGCAGATGAGTCTTTGAGGACTGGAGTGGACACAGAACACTGGCCTAGCTAACGCTTTACCTATTAATTCAGAAGCAGCAGCACTCTCCCTACTCTAACTAACACTGCAGCTTCAGAATGAATCTAAGATGAATGCTGGTATCTTCAAGAGAAGAAGAATATTAAAACGAGCGGCGTGTGCGCTTCTTCTGGTGAAACGGCTGTTGCTTCATGCTGTGTTTGCACCGTATGTACCCCCCTCCTGCTATAAAATAAAGCGTACCCCTCTACAATCGGTGAGTGCCGCTCGTTTTAATATTCTTCTTCGCTTGAAGATACTTGTATACTTACTGCTGCTACAGGCTGAGCACCACCGTGAGGCATCACTCCTCGCTATTGGTATCCAAATTAACTATAGGTGCGGTGTAGTGCCACTGGTTACCTTCTCTACATTTTATATGAACTAAGATGAATGCTGTCCTTGCTTTTTTATAGGAGGTGGGGGGTCTGGGAGGGAGGGTATGCTGATTGGCTGGAATGTGTCTGCTGACTGTGAGGTACAGAGTCAAAGTTTGCTCAATGATGACGTATAGGGGGCGGTCCGCATGTTCGCGTTCGCTGCGGCGGGCGAACATATGCGATGTTCGGTCCGAACATCGCATATGTTCGCCCGCCGCAGCGAACGCGACCATGCGATGTCGCTGGCGAATAGTTCGAACATCTCTACAGTTGAGTTGAGAGTTTTTTCTTGAATGGAGTGTGGTTTAAATGCAGGAAGCCTACTATGTCTTGCAATCATAGATGATAATTTTAGGTGTTGTGGAAGATAGGACTTTGGAGCGGATATTGTGTGATATCCCAATGCTGCTTAGTAACCTCCAGTGTTTGGTTTGCACACTACTTATCCTCTATTGCCAGCAGGATGATTTACATTCATGGTTCTTCTTTCTTGGCGATCACCAATAAGAGCAATTATAACGCCGTGTGATCACTGGTCTTATTAATTCTGTTCCCTGCTACATGGTCATGTTAATTAAAAAACCAAGAGTAGAGGAAATTAGATGTGAGAGGATAAAATACTGACTCAATGGACCATTGTTTTACTACAGAATACTAGCATAACATGGTCAGAAGTTCAGAACTACCATGCACTACTTCCAACTGTTCCCAGACCCTCCGCAGTTATCTGCTCTCTGTAGTGTACTTGTTTAATTACTACTATGATCACAGATTTTAAGATTTTCTTTGTGTCTGTCATATTATAGAATGTAAGGATAAGTAGTGTGATTGATTATGGGGACACAGATTTATGAAAACTGAAAAACTATGTTGATTGCCCATAGAAACCAATCACAGCGCAGCTTTCAGTTTTCAAGAACAGAATACAAAATAAAAGCTGTGCTGTGATTGGTTGCTATTAGCAACAAAGATATTTTTTTTCTTTTAGACACGTTCATAAATCTGCCCAATGGGTTAAAGAAACCCTAGAAATTCCATACGAAGCTTGGAGGCATAAAATAAGCAAAAAGTCCAGTAGGTGGTGAGCAATAAACTTTACATTCCAGTCTTAGCCCTCATTCACACAGTGTCATTTGACAAATTTGGTGATTTGGTGTGTCTTTTCTTGTCTGGGTCACAGCAATAAACCACCAGCTGCATGAATGGATGTACGGCCTCCCATTGAAGACAGGAGACAAATTCGGAGCAGACGTAAACAGCTTTTTAGTGCGAAATCCAGGACACATTTCTGTAGTCAAAAGATGCAGTGTGAACAGTAAAATGACCTTAGCAAAAAGACTAAAAGGAATACCAGAACAAGATAAACCAAAGTCAAATTTAAATGGGCTATCCCATGATTAATTAAAAAATTTAAAATCAGACAGCATCTAGTAAATGCGAACCTCTTTCTAACAAAGCTAGAACCATTCCTGTACCTCACATGGATCCAGAGATCTCCTCATTCATTGCTCTAATAGATTTATATCAAGCTGACAGCTCAAGGGGAGTGTCTTTTCTGCTGCAGCTCAGGGGCGTGCCCATGCTCTCCTTATCACAGCTCAGGGGGCAGTTGAAGGAGGAAATTGAGCATGTGCGGCCTTCTCAGTGAGCAGGTCAAAAATAATAAAAATTAAAAAAACAGGTGGCGCTATACAGATACATTTTATTGAATAACTCAGTGGCTATACTAAATTTTTAATTACATGCAATTACAAAAGTATTCAGATCCAGGTGATGGCTTGAAAACTAGAATATTTTTTGTGGGACAACCCCTTTAATCAGAGGCACAGGCCTCTTGGTGCATCTTCTGGCTGTTGCTCTCTCAGAAACTAAAATCTACACCAGATAGGAACTGGTGTAGGGTTCAGTTATAACTTGCACCAGTTTCTGATATCCTGCTCATTTATGTAGACACTTTTACAGGTAGAAAAAAAATCACTGTACGTTGCACACATGGCATGCTTTATAGTGTGCTACTTATTTTACTCTAGTTTTGTCAGATAAAAGCATTGATAAATCTATAGATTGTACTGTATATTAGCAACTTGCCACAGAGGCAAAAATACACTTATAATGCCCCCTATAGCGCTCAGGCCTCTATTAATGCCTCCCTTGTACTGCCTCCTGTATTATAATACTAGGGCACTACAAAGGGGACATTAACATAGATCAGTGCACTGCAAGGAGAATTATAATACAGGCAGAATTACAATGGGGGCATTAATACAGGCCAGAGAGGTATAGGGGGGGCATTTGTAATACAGGTGGCTCTGCAAGGAACCTTTAATCTAGGGGGAACTACAAGGGGGTGTTAATACAGGCTGAATCACTACTGGGAGGCATTATTCAAAATGGCACTACAGGGAGCATAATAATGGAGGGCTTACTACAGGGAGGGGTTATAATTGCAGGGTGGCATTATAACTACATGAGGAACTGCATGGGGGCCTTTTAACTCCACAGGGTAATCTTGGGGAGTATTATAAATACTGGCACTACTACAGAGGGTGTTATACTACTGGAGCTACCACAGACGGCATAATAAATAGTGAAGCCACTGTAGGGAGGATAGTAACTGCCTGAGACAGGACTTTAATACTGCCTTATAGAAGGCCATTTTTACTGCTGGGGGCACTATTACTATCGATTACAGTTTGGGAGCACTATTACTATGGGGGGATTATCTGTATGGCACTGTAATTTCTGCAGTATAGTATTTGGCAGTATTGGGGTGCACAGCAGAGTATTGGGGGTAGCAGCAGAATGACAATGTTCGGGCACCGAGAGGAGGAGCAAAGTACCTAAAAATTCAATTCGGCTGCTCTGTCAAATTTTACAAATATTAATAACAGAGTGTAAAATAAAATTAAATTACCAACCTGATCCATTTGCTAGCAAAATCTTACCCCGCTTGAGATGGCGTCATACATCACAGCAAGATAGTGGTGGCCGGCCCATCACGAGCAAATGGATCAGGTAAGTATAATTACTGTTTTTTTTTTACACTATTTCAAGTTAAATCGATTCACTACCATGAAGCACAAGGAAATTTAGCTTCACGGCAAATCCTAAGTATCCTGAAATTTTGCTCATCACTAGGCAGGACTGAAAGAATATGTAAACCTTTTTGGGCATTGCATTTATTATTGTATCATACTCATTTTGTGCTAAAAATTGTTTGGTCTTTATCTTTATTAAAAGATTTTTAGCCACTTTCTCTTCATGGTCTTGAGAGTCTCTAGTACCAGGCTCTATATTTTTACTATGTTTCATCAGGCAGCTCAGCTAACAGCTCCTTATCTCTGACTCTGACCTCCTAAACAGGAATTCATACACACACGAAAACCACAGCACACCTTGATCTCCTTGTTCCTTATTCTTTATTCCTACATCAAATACAGGTGCGACATTTCGACCACTCTGGTCTTTATTTTGATAAAGACCAGAATGGTCAAAACGTCACACCTGTATTTGATGTAGGAATAAAGAATATGGAACAAGGTGATCAAGGTGTGCTGCGGTTTTCGTGTGTGTATGGATTCCTGTTGAGAGGGACGCTGCGAACTGGCGTTCAACACAGCTTGCACCTCCACCATAGAAGGCTTGTATATCCAAAGTGCTGCTACACCCATATAAATATATTGCTCTATTGACCTATTAAACACTCATTACAGCTCAATTATCTTACTTGTCTAACTGATAAGAATGTGGCTTTAATAAGTGTTTATGACCTTTTAATAATTTAAAGATAAGTGAGAGAACAATTTTCACGGTTAGACAACAGTTAACCCTTTGTGACAGTACGGCTGAATATTTTTACTAAAGACCGATTTAAATATTTTTTTTAACCCAAAATAAGTTACATAGAATCATAAAAATGCCTCTAAAAGTTTACATAGCCTTTAAATGTCCCAGGATATGTTGGTAACTATTATTAACTATTTTTTTTATTATTACTGCTACTACTACTAGTGTTGATCGAGCACCAGGCCGAAGCACCAGTGTTGATCGAGCACCAGGCACCAGGGTGCTCAGGCCGAACACACCGGGATGCTTGGGTGCTCTGAAGAGCAGCTGAGTATAATGGAAGTCAATGGAAGAACCAGAGCATTAAACCAGGCACCCCCTTTTTTCTGAAGATGGGAGGGTTCCTGGTTCATAGGAAAAGTTCAGAAATTGATAGAAACACCACCGAAATGGTTAGGGTACAGCATGGGGAGGATGTCCGGATGCATCTTGGACTCCCAGGTCGCTGCTGGGAATGATGTTGTCCGAGTAGTACGCCACTTTTACAGACTGACAATAATACGTACAAAGACAAAATCGATTTTAGAGGAAAAATTGTTAGGATACATTCTTTCCTGTATATTTACTTGTATATAAGACTACTTTTACACTCGCGTTTGGTGCGGATCCATTATGAATCTGCACAAACGCATCCGTTCAGATAATACAACTGCATGCATCCGTTCAGAACCGATCCGTTTGTATTATCTTTAACATAGCCAAAACAGATCTGTTTTTAACACAATTGAAAGTCAATAGGGGATGGATCTGTTTTCTATTGTGCCATAGCACAATAGCAGCATCTATTGTGCAAGCAGCGTTTTGGTGTCCGCCTCCAAAGCGGAGTGGAGGCGGAATGGTGCCAAACTGATTCTTTCTGAGCAGATCCTTATCCATTCAGACTGCAAGGGCAAAACTGATCCTTTTTGGACTGCTTGTGAAATCCCCGAATGGATCTCACAAACGGAAACCAAAATGGCAGTGTGAAAGTAGCCTAAAGTGCAAGGGTTGCCAAAAATTACAAGCAAGAGGAACTCCGATACAACCTGTATATCACATAAACGAGGGCCTAATTCACATTGTGGTACAATTGTTCAGGTAGTGGGACTCCTACACTCATAAAGCCTATGCACTAAGTAAAAGGGCTGCCAAAAATTACAAGGAACCGGCACTACAACACATCCTTTGTTACACATAAAGGAGGAAATCATACACACCCTTAAAAACATATGAATGATGGCCTGCTGGTGATCCTCAAAGACATTTGGAGCAAGGGCCTGCTGATTTGACCATCTAAAACATTAGGGGCGAGGGCTTGCTGCTGAGCTGACCATCTAAATTATTAGGTGTGAGGGTTTGCTGCTGAGCTGACCATCTAAAAAAATTATGGTTGAGGGCCTTCTGCTGAGCTGACCATCAGAAAAATTATTGTTGAGGGCCTGCTGCTGAGCTGACTATCGAAAAAATTATGGGAGAGGGCCTGCTGCTGATCTGACCATCTAAAACTTTAGGGGTGAGGGTCTGCTGCTGTGCACCATCAGCATCACAGCCACCTCTCCATCCCTTACTGCTCACCTTCTTCATATTAAATGTTATATATGCTTGAAAGTATGTCACACGTACAGTAGCGTAGGATTTGGAAATGTATGCACAAAATTTTTTTAAAAGGTATTTGGGATGTGGAAACATCACACAGGAGATATACTGCAGATAATGTCAATGCTGTTACCAGCGGCTAATATAAAATTACAGGGAATATCACAGGAATGTGGGATGAGGAAACGTTATAGAGGAGAGGTACCACCGGTAATGTAACTGTCCCCAGAGTCTATGGAAAAAGTACACTGTCTGTCACAGATAAATTTTTTAAGCGCACACGTTACATTTTAGATGTGGCCCTGGTAATGTCACTGTCAGAAGCGGACACTGTCTATTGAAAAAGTACACTGTATGTCACAGATACATTTTTTAAGTGCACACGTTACACTTTAGATGTGGCAGTGGTAATGTCACTGTCAGAAGCGGACACCATCTATTGAAAAAGTACACTGTATGTCACAGATACATTTTTTTAGTGCACACGTTACACTGCAGATGTTGCGCTGGTAATGTCACTGTCCGCAGCAGACACCGTCTATGGAAAAAGTACACTGGATGTCGCAAATATTTTTTTGGATGCGCACACTTTACACAGGAGATGTTGCACATCTAATGTCGCAGGATGCGCTAAAAATAAATATTGCTGCCACACACAATAGTGCTTAAAACAACTTTTGGGTCTCTGAAAAGTTTTTGGAATAAAAATATTCCTATATCACTCCCTACACTGTCTGTCCTTTCCTATGCACAGCTCTCCCTGACCAAGACTGAGCCGAACACGCGTCATAGGGTGCTATATAGCACCCGATGATGCGTTTCGGCCAGCCAATCACTGTAATACCAGTAACCAACATGGCTATGGCATTACAGTGAGGACAGTACGTACCTGCGTGTTTATTGGCTGTGTACCAGCCAAGAACCGTGCGGGGTGGAGACTTGAGCATTGCGCTTGAGCACATGCGGTTTTCGGCCGAATACCGCCATGTTCCGAGCATCAAGATGCTTGAGCCGAACTAGTGTTTGGCTGAGCATGCTTGATCAACACTAACTACTACCACTATCTTTTATGTAGTTGTTGTATGTCTAGAAAGCCATCCTGATTCAGACCCAGCTAAGAAAAAGGGAGTCATGAGCCGGAAGATACCCAGTGCAGTTTCTGAAATGTGGAGCAATTTTGCTATATCCAGGACATTTAAGAGAAGAATAAAAATTAACTTATTGTACAGTTACAGTAGTTTCTAACATTTTGTGATATCTAGAGAGCAGTGTTGTATCTGTGTATATCAATAGGTAAGATTACTACAGTGATCATGAGAACAATGACCTTGTACTCCATGGCGCACCTCCAATATGAACATACTGTACAAACACAGAAAAAAATGCAACAGCACTCTGCAACCAGCACTCTGCCCTGCCTATATGCTGGAAAAAAGTGAGGCGTCAGTGTACATTTTGATCAAAAAGTGGTCAGCTGCCGCTCCATTCATTTCTATGCTGTCTCCATTCCCATAATTGGTGAGCACCCACCGATCTAATACTTATCCCCAATCCTGTTGATAGGTAATAATTTCACACAACCAAAGTCCTCTGTTTAAGAGCACCCTCTGGCAGCATGAGGGACATCAAAGACCGGTGTAAAGTGCCAGTCTTTTCAGCTTGCTTTCCTCTTTGTTTTTTATGTACAACTGGTCCATTGTTTTACCCTATCCTACTATATATTGCAACTCACTCGGAATAAAAGACAATCTACAAAGTTAATGTACAATATTTTATTTTATTTTATTTTTTTTACATTTTTTTTTTTATTAAAGGTTATGGTACATAATGCAAGGGACACATAGTTCTTTCCCAAAGGATTTTCTTGATAGTTGGCACAATCTGATTGGCACATGGAAGCTTGAATGAACATTTTTAATAGTAAAGGAGTAGGCACAACATCATTGTGCAAAGGCAGACAGGCATCAGAGGCTTGTGAAGAGTTAACCATTGGATGCTTCATGTTGTGTCAATATGTACACCACAATATTATTCAACCAATTTCTATAAAATTACTCAATTATAAAAAAAGAAAAACATAGCATGCTGTCACGCAATCCTGCTGCGGAGAGAAACTATAGAATCCTTTGTATTTTTATGACTTTGTGCATGTCAGAATTATTGCCCTTGTAACATATCTACATATATAGTACAAAAACATCAACTCTTAACTGTCATAGAATTTTTTTGTATTTTTTAATATATAATAACATTTTTGACATTCACGTTTTACTCGTATTCGGCATATGCTTCCGAATGCAAACGCCATATAAATCGGGAGCAGCCCAATGGCCTATAGTGAAAAGGGAAGAATTGGCTGAGTGGTGAAAAGCGAATGGAAGAAAACGTTGAAACATTGGTAAGACATTGGTAAGAAAGGACCAGTGGAGGACATTATAGCATAGTTACTGAAGGTAATGACACATAATCAGGATCCCAGTAAAACCCAATTGTTTGGTTTGTTCTGTCCTCTCCATGGCATCTCAAAGTCATGTGGGCGTTAATTTCAAATCAATAACAACTTCCATGTATGACTCAATTCCAACAGGTGTTCATTGTTGGAAAGGTGTTAGAAAGTCTTTGTATGCTGGACAAGATCCTTCCATCTATCATGAAACAGTTTGCATCGCATAGGGAGATTGAGGTAGTAGGTATCTCGCCAGCTTTTAGTGTTGGGGAGGTATCTTACCAAATGTGGTAGTCCTGAATAATTTTATTGTAGTAGGATGGGTATTGTAATTTTTTTCACGTGGAAATACCATTGATATTTTAATTTGAGGATACAGTATCTTAACAAATATAGGGGGACATGTGTTATGCCAGTTTCTTGGTGTACAATTGTTGCATCCGTTGGCGCAAATTTGAAGTTTTTTGAAACTTTGCTACTTTTGGCCTCCTTTGCCATCCTGCTCTACTTTCAAAAGTGGAGTGGGATTTGGGCCAAGTTGGTTGTGAAGATCACTGTGCGCACTGCAACTCCATTTTAAAAACTATCCTCAAATACACCTATAATGATAAATTCCTACATAATTTTTAAGTCCTTTAATTTACTAAAAATGGACAATTAAAATTTCATGGCTGACAAGTAAAATTATTTTACAGAGTTTATACTTAACTTCGCAGATAATGACATTACAACTTTGAGACAAATATTCATCATTATTGCCAATGACAGTGTATTTAACTTAGTTTGGTTGCTTTTCTTAGAATTTTTTTTACTGTGTCTGTTTTGCACTGTAAGTACAATCTAGTCTATGGCGTATTTCTGCCATTGTAGCAAAACTTTCATTAATTTGCATTTTAAGACATTTCTTATCAAGGCTTGTTTTTTACGCAAGCATCTAGATTAGATACATTTTTAGGAGCAATAGAGACAAAACAAAAATTTCAGCCTATCTCTACTGATCATTCATTTAGTCACATTTTTGCCCTTGCACTAATATATAGATCTCTAAAACCATGTTTTACATTTTTCATATGGAAAAATACAGTCTTTGAAGTTACTGTCAATTCACATTTCCAGAGCATTTTACTCATTATGTATAATCTACATAGAAAGTTTTTGCTTCTGTTGTATTGATAATATAGAATGTACAGTAGATTATTCTCATAGAAAAGTATGGAAATTCACATTTCCAGAGCATTTTACTCATTATGTATAATCTACATAGAAAGTTTTTGCTTCTGTTGTATTGATAATATTGAATGTACAGTAGATTATTCTCATAGAAAAGTGTTGACTTTATAGCAGACACGGTGCAGTTAGTTGATGTAAGAAAAGCTAAAGACGCCCATATATTAGTCTAAAGTTGATCAAAACGAATGATTCCAACAAAAATGACCATTTGTCAGGTAAAATTAAACAGCAAATGATCATATTATCTGACCAGTCATTGAATGGAAAGAAGTCTCCATGTTTAAAATGTCCACAAATAATCCAAGCATGGGTAGAATAAAACCTGAGAACCTCACTGACATAACCAACAAATTTCTTTACTGAAGCATGGTCATGAAATCTGGAGAGAATGACCTACAGCCATTTCAGGTGTCCTCACGCTTTGTCAAGTCCTCTGTCATAGTCCACAAATTATCTTTCCAGAAAAGAACTTCCCAGAACAATCCCAGGAGGTTATTTATCCATCACCCGGTGTCACTGAACATTTATGGATAGTCTGAATATACCAAAGAGATATTTACTCATCGGTCATTTGTGCAACAGTTGTGCAGCCATCAACTTAATACTTAATATGCACGGTCGACTTTACTCTCCCACAATGTACCATAGTAGAGAGGCTATAAAGGAGCCCAGCCAGGCTGCTGAGGAAGTGTCTATCAATATATTTTAAATAGTTGCTGTATCGAATAACCAAAATCTAAATCCAGCTGTTTTCTATAATGCAGCTGTTACGCTATAAAAAGCTTTGGGTGGTGCAGAAATATCCAAAGTCACATAAGAAGTCACTACCATTGCAAATGTCACATAGTAGATGGAAGGCTAGATTTTGCATTGGGGCCAAGAAGCCTCAACCTAAACCTCTGTAAGATAGAATTACTAAAGCGATGTATTTGCAAATTTACTTGAGGTTGATATTCTCATGTAACAATCCTCCTCTTGACTCGAGTAAAGTAAACAATAGCAAGAAAATGTTTATTGACTTTGTCAATGGCTTGCAATGGCTTGTGTCACAAGATTTAGCTGTAACGTGTTATCACAGATCTGCTACATCTGTATGAAGCATATCAACATGTAATATGTAAAATTATGTGCAAAAGCAAACTTGCATCTTAACCATTAATTGCTATGTAAAACTGGTAGAAATTTGTAATTATTGCAGTATATATTATTTTCTTTATAAATAATTGTATCAGGACTTTTACTTAATACTTACAACTGCTACTTTGAGCAATTATCTGGAGGATTTTGTTTGATACAAAATAGCTCTGTATAATTGATTTTGAGCAGCTGAAATAGAAAGCATTCTAACATAAAGGGCACTAAATGTTCCTTGTCTTTCCATACCCATATCCGTGACCTGTCCGAACTCTTAAACACACTATTAAGGGGGTTTAAAGAATTAGAAAAACATGGCTACTTTCTTCAATCAACAGCACCACATCTCTCTATGGGTAATTGTAACTCATCTCCATTCAAGTGAATAAGGCTGAGCTGCAATACCACACTCAATCTGTGGTAGGTGGGTTGCTGTTTTTTGGAAGAAAGTGTCATGTTTTGCTAAACCTATAAGCCATATTTAAAAATAATATGATGATCATTAAGGGACCTACTTCAAATTGATTACCACATTTTCTGAAACAAATTAATTTATTTTAGATGACCGTTTTGTTCCAAAATTGATGTAAAATGTTTAATTCTCACAAAATGTTTTTGTTTTGATAATTTTGTAATGTCATTTTTTTTATATAAAAACCACCCAACCCACGAAATAAAACAATGTATGTATGACAAAAATATGAAACAAAAGCTTTGTTCAAAGTATGACAAATTCTAAATCTACCACTGTACACTTCATTTTTTCATTGTTCCTGTCAATGTTCACTCCCTCTTTTCCCTTTTTTTATAATTTGAAGGGGATGCTATGAGCATGCTTAGTTGCATCAGAAAGTCTTTGGTGTTGTTTGGACCACAAATCACCTTTAAGCAATGACATACTTAAGACACTGTGGTATTTTTGTAAGACACTTCTTTTTTGGGGGGTTGAGTTGTATAGAAGACGGTATAGACTGGCTGGTGTAATTCATTATTGAAGTCAATCTTCCCAAGTTTTTGTCTATTTCTTTTTATGCTAATATATTAGTCTTTATGATCTCTTTCGTCTTCCTTCAAGATTCCGGAAACTGACTGGTCTTATTTTCATTTCTGCAAACTCAAGGGAGTGTTCATGACCCTTCCAGTGGAACCAGTTGACTCCCTACAAAAAAAAAAAGGTGATGAATCAGTATAGATAATACATTCAATGTAGAGTACTTCATCATAAGAAGTGAAGGTGTACAAATCATCTTATCCAGGAGACCACAGAGTATTACAAACAGATTTTTGCACCAACAGGAATGACATTTTATTACCTTCTATGGGGTTAATGCAATGATCTAACTTAAAATATCATATCAATGTGTAGCATCACATCTAGTCCCATAGTCCATGATGCTATGTAATCTTATCCTATTTTGAAAGGGCTTACTTACGGTATGTAAATGATATGCATTACATAACCAAAATATAAAAAGGCCTTAGTGAGTCACAGTGGCCAAATTTGCAGCTTTTATTTTTCAAGAGCAGTTTACAAAATTTAAGCCAAGCTCTAATTGGTTGCCATGGCTATTTTTTCATAGATTATTTTTGTCAATCATGCCCATTATTTTGACTTTTTACTGCAAGTCAATGTCATAATATATTCTATTGAAGGCCATAAATGTGTTTGTGTTGCGTAATATTAGTGGTTGAAGTGCATAAAGTGGTTTGCCAACCCTGACCTCAATTGTAGTTATGGTCCGATTCTGCCTTAAGAAAGGAAGGCACTTACCTATTCATTGGCACTCCATTTCAGCACCAAAGGTCTCATCCTTTCCTCTTTTAGTCTCCTATGGCCTTGAAGTGTGTTGTCCTGCTGCCATCATTCACTGGCTTCAGCACGTGAATGCCGAGGCCAGTGAATGGCTACAAAGGTGCATGCGATGATGGTCAGGATGTCAAATTTCTGGCTCACGGGAGGAAAGGGGACCCTCAAGGAGGGAATGGAGCACCGGAGAATAGGTAAGTGACTTTTTTTCTTTAGACAGAGCAGATTTAGGACTATAACTACAGCCCCTTTAACAAATGACAAATAGCTTCTCTAAAATTTTTACTGTAAGTTTGGATGCACATGGACAACATATTTTAAGACTTACGTTCTGATAAACTGGTCAAAAATGATTTAGAAAATAATGAAGTTGACCAAAAATAAAACCAAAATAAAAGGGTTTTCTGGGAAAACATAATGATGACCTAATGTATAATGAGCTAACCCTCGGGACGCCAAATATAAGCATGAAAAGGGGTGCCATCAAAGATTATCAATGTGAATACATTCACGTGGCTGTTACTGGTACTGTAGCTTAACTTCCTTCACATGGGTGTTGCAGGGATCAGACTATCTTTCAAACTTTGATGGCCTATCTTGAGAATACTGTAGGTCAACTCAACAGTGTACATTGACAAAAAGCATTTAAATTAGCTTGATAATAGGAAATGTGACAACATGATAAAATAAGCAATACTCACCGGCTAAATTCACCACCACTCCAGTGCTGGAATATGATTGCTGGAGTGAATAGGGATTTAACAAGTTGTGGTAATTTTTGCATGTTATCATCAGGCTAATTAAAATCCTGGACAGCATATTGATTAGAAAACTATTTAGATATGTAAACTCTTAGAATATTAAAGGGGTTGTCCAGGTTCAGAGCTGAACTCTGACATAACCACATTTTCACCCCTCCGGCCCCTCTAACATGAGCCTCAGAGCATTTGATGCTCCAGTGTTCTCTCTTGTCCTATGCTGGATCGCACAGGGCAAGAACTTGTTTGTTTATACTTTCACACTGCTAGGCGGAGGCTTGTTTTACAGGCTAGGGCAGCGTTAAAGGCCGCCCATCAATGCCGGTGACGTCACCGGGCTCACTGTTAGGCGCAAGCGTCCAACTAGGTTACCCTATGGAGAGCTTGGTACGCCACCAGATCTCCTTAAAAAGGCTTTTCTCTGCATGATTCAGTGCAGGGCAAAGGAGAGCATTGGAGTATGAAAGGCTCCAATGTTCATATTAGGAGGGCTGTCTGGGTGAAAATGGGGGTTATGTCCAGATTAAGCTCTGAACCCAGACAACCACTTTAACTATATGAATGTATTTGGTTCACCCCCATAGCCTGTAAATGTATCTCAGTATCTCTCTCTTTTCAGTAATGAAATGATGTAAGATAGGGAATATGTTCTCAAAAAGAAAAAAATACAGTAGGTGGTAACTTAATGAACTGTAATGGTGGTCCTATTGAAACTTATATATTTAAAAAGGTGGAGCTTACCTGACTGTGGCTGTTGTCACCATATCTACCCATGAGGTTTACTCTGTGACAATTCTTGTACCAGAAAGCTCCCTTGTAAGACAGAGCACAATTGGTAATGGCGGAATCATTGTCCTTGTCGTATGTGGAAAATGAGCGTCCATTGTGATAAGTCATTGAATCTCCTAGAATAACAGAAAACCCCATACTGTTAATAGCATGTACAGTATGACATTATTAATACATAAGAGCAAATATAAAATCACAAACAATGATCATATTCAAGTTCTCAGTGACATTCTTCCATCAATTTAAATACAATTGCTATTCCCTTCCAATCCACGTTTGACAATATATTCTTAATGATAATTGAGGAGGTAATTACATTTCTAATTACAGTGGGCAACAAATGTGTGAGTGCATAAGAGGTAAAGCTATGCTATACTGGAAATAACTAATAAATATGATTAATTACCTAGCTAAACCAAACATGTATATCAGTATGGCCATTACATGTGGAACCAGAATATGTTATAAAGATAATGACTGTATAAAATGTTAGAAAATATAGCTGTGCCCAACATCTTGTCAAATACAAAAGCCTGCTGTAAGTATATATATATATATATATATATATATATATATATATATATAAAGCACCTCTGATATCATGAAAAAAGTCAGATCCTTTATTCACCTGTGCAACGTTTCAATCCTCTTACTGGGATTCTTCTCAAGCAGTAAGAGGATCGAAACGTCACACAGGTGAATAAAGTATCCGACTTTTCACGATATCGGAAGTGCTGCGGTCTTTTTCTTTTCTGCATACAGCCTTGGTCAAGCTATACAGCTAGCACTCCACCATTACTGGTGTGCAGCCCTGATTTGTATTTTTATGAGTGTGTATATATATATATTGATATAAATATAAATATATATATATATATATATATATATATATATATATATTGCCACTTTAATTAGAGACAATATGTTTTTCCACTGCTCAGTGATCAAATTTCTGTCATCTCTTGCCCACTGGAGTCTTGCTTTTCTGTTTTCCATAGACAGCAATGGCGCTCAAACCGGTTGTCTACTGGCATAGCCCATCCATGCCAAGGAATACAAGTTGTTCATTAATATAGGACATGTTAGTTGGAGCACCAGCATTGTATTTGGTTGCAATTTGCTTGACTGTGTACCACTAGTTCTTCAGAACAATTCTTGACATCCTCCTCTAACCCTTTTCATCTGTAAGTTGTTATTTACCACACGCTTGCTGGATGTTTTTCCTCAATCACCCCATTTTCAGTATGCTCCCAACAGTGTTTTATGAGCTAACCTCAAAAGATCAGCAGTTTTCATAATATTGCCCTTGACTAGTCTAGCTTTAATGATCATACCACCTTCAAAGTTATTCAGATCACCTAATTTTCCCATTCTAATGTAGATTCACACTAAAACTGATGCTCAGAAATCTTGCTTCCTTGATTTTATGCTGCACTCAGAGGTCATATGTCGAATTTCCATACAGAGAAGCTTCAATTGAGAAAGGGCAGTTGTCCTTAATAATGTGGCTACTCACTGTCTATATATTTGATCCGGGACGAGTAAAGCTTTGTTCATATGGGCGTTTTTCTCAGCTTGTTTTGTAATTTTTACAGGAAACACAATATAACAGCATGCTGTGCAATTTTTCCACAATGACAGTGTGACAGAATGACAGAAACCCATCGGACCTATTATAAGTCAACGGGCACCCTTAGTTATGCTTCTTAAAAAAAATTGATATTTTCATAAAGCCTAAAATAATGTCACAAATACCTGCCATATTAGCATGTTAGTCCTTCAACACTCATGCCTTAGACTAAATTTACTGTACTAACTAATTATGTTAGTTGAAAAAGCCCTTCTAGTGTGTGCCATAACTCAAGCCTGTGAAGAAACATGTCACATGTTACTGAACAGGACTAGGTTGTACCTTACACCTTACCTACCTTTGTTCACTACGCATTTCTAGTGGGCCTTCAGACGTATGGACTAATATACATCAATACAGTACTTGCATTGGTAAATCTGCCCTATTTTTTATTTTGTTTTAAAACAATTCCATTAACTTTTGAAAGAATATTGTATACTTATGTTATATAAGATAAACACCTACCTGCTGTACCAGAGTAACCATCAACCTTTAGTCTGTATCTGCTCTTGGAATCGCCAACTCCAAATTTATCGTAAACAGCATAAACAGTTTCACCCCGGTCTTTGAGGTCAACACGCAACTCATATTGACCCTGGGATGTAATTTTGTGCAAATTCTCCAGACCTATAATTGATACATTTTTCTATTAGTGACATGAGTCTTACAAGACAACACTTCTACTTTAAAGAATGTAGATTTAATTTCCTTTGATAAAGCAGAAACGCTTCTACCATTAAAAGTGGTTGTCAAGAATTAGTAAACAAGGTTTTCATTTTTCTTTCCCCTGAAATAGTGATACTCTTGTCATAGGTTGTTGAGTTGTGTGTGGTCCTACAACTTAGAGTACCATTAAAGGGAATGTGTTACAATTTTTTTTCTCACAGTTAAAACCAGATAGCAATACCGATCCTTTTTTTCTATCCGGTTTTTATTTTCTAATTGCAGATTTTTGAAGTTTTGAACATGATTATGAGGGCGGCCATCTTGCCTGAGCTGCACTTAACAGAATTTAGAAATGTGCTTTATAGCGGCCACCATGGGCCATAGACACAATGCTCTGGAGGTGACCCTACTAACTTCTATGGGAGAGTTTTCTTGGCATGCTCTGTGACCTGTGCAGAGATTATTGTACAAGAAAAGAATAGTTAAGCTTTGACAATTGAATGGTGGGCCTTTTTTTTAATCTATCTATCTATCTATCTATCTATCTATCTATCTATCGTTCTAATCCTGCCTATAATGATATGCAGATAACTGCAATAAAGGTTTAAATAAATGGAACTGAGATACAACACCAAATACAGTGTGTAGACAAAAGAGGCTCTGTTTCTGGGTGTGTGGGGGGGGGGGGCGTGGTGTATTCCTGGTCTGGACAACTCTTTAAGTAATTTTGAATTTTGCAGGTGGCAGCAGCATTCCTAGTGTTAGCAACTGAGATGATTAAAGTGTTACTCCTTTTTTTTTTTTTTGTAATGTGTAGGGGCTGTGATACTGACCATTTTAGTAATATATTTTAATTACTCAAATCATATACTTCTATTAGAAAAATAGCTCTAAATTTGCCCATTTTGTGCCTGTGAGACACTTACTAATAAAGTCTTTGTTGATATTCTGTGCCATTTGCTATATTTCATAAGTCATGCTCCCTTGTTAGGGAAATTTTCTGTGCTGTCCGAATAGAGGTCCTGTCCATAAGATGGCCGTTGTATGGAGGGTCATGTGACCAGACACACCACTCCTTCTCCTCCATTCTAACACATCGCCTGCACTAAACTCCTAACAGTTTAAGTATAGATGGCAGATGCAGTATATTTGAATAGAGAAGACATCACATGAAGATGATTTGCCTGGTCACATAACCCTCCATCAGCAGGCATTTTATGGACAAGACCTTATGAATTATAGAAAAATTTCAACAAAGGCTACATTAGTAAGTGCCATATAACCATCTCACAAACACATTGATCAACAGTAAACAGAAAGTGGCCAATCCCTTTAACTGTGGAAACATGCTCCACGTTGACTGTTACACTTTTAATTAGGAGAGAGAGAGTTGTCCTCAAAGGATAACCACTTAAAGTGCAAATATTCATCTTTAAAGGCTATATACACCTTTGGGGGAAATGTTTATTATTATTATTATTATTATTATTATTATTATTATTGCATTATACTTATTTTGAGCTAAAAATCATTTTTATAATTGTTTTTTATTAACAATATGGAATATTTTTTGTGTACAGAGCTGACATGCTCTAGCAGTGGCCTGTGGATTTTTTGTCCTTTCCGTCATCTGAGGAGCAGACTGACTTCTTCTCTCTGCGCTCTGCTCTTATGATTTTTAGCCAAAATTGAGTAAAATGCAATCATAAAAAAAAATTCCCCTCAAAGGTGTACATAGCCTTTAAGGCCTTATGTCAATGTTTGGTCTGTTATTTTAATCAGTGATTTTGAGCCAAAACCAGGAGCGAAGCCTACACAGAGATAAGGTATATAAGAAAGTTTTGCACCTATGCCGTTTTTTTGACCCACACCTGGTTTTGGCTCACAATAACTAATGGAAATAACTGACCAAACACTGACTATGTGAACAAACCCTTACTGATTAATACACCGCATACTAATAATAAAACTTGTAAAACTCTACAGGAACCAAATGAAGCCACAGAAATGCAAGATAAATTTGTCAATAATGTATTTTTTTTTCTTTGCCAGTTAAACAGTTACAAGTTTAGAAAATGACTCATAACCCATGAGCTTTGCTAATGATTTCTTAACTGTGTGCATGTAATTCTTGTTTTAGCTGTTAAATTGGCTTGCATTTTCTTTTTTGTAATAATTTGAACAGAATTAATCAATTTAACTGTATAATCTGGCATTATTACTGTTCTGTACGATAATGGCAGTGAAATAATGACTTGTTTTTTGTTGTTTTTTGTTTTTTTTTCTACACAAAACATCATTTGCTGTTGCTAAAGTTAATTACTTGTCTGATACTGTTCAACAAAATAACACATTTCAAAGTAGAAAAAAATCCATACTATACTAAGCTGTTATTTCGTGTTCAGTACAGTTATCTAAAGCCAGGGTTGAGATGTAGGTTTTTTGTGTGTATGTTTTTTGTATCGTAGATCCTAAATTGCTCTAAAGTACAAAGTTGAGTAGTAATAAATGAAGACAAATTGATTTTTACAATCCATTTTTATATATGTTTTAGATAGTTTTATGAATCAAATCAAATAAATGTAGGAACCCCTTGACATTTGTTTGAAGTATTGTGTAGATTTTTATTTGGTTTTCATATGCAAGGCAACTTTTTTGTGTACATGTGACGTTTCGGTCCCAATTGGACCTTTTTCAAACACTAAATGACAAAATACAAGAATTCACGTGAAAATCAGAAAACTAAAACTACTGGAAATGAGAAAACAAGATTATAGAACATACGTCTGTGATATTATGAATATATATGAGATGGCCTAGTAGGGTAAGGCGAAGTCATAAATAACATTTGGTACTAAGTGGTATACTGAGTACAAAAGAGCACTATTGAGGTAGAGTATAAGCGGTAAATGTTAAGATCTTCCCATGGGGATTGCAGTGTTTTATATATCCTGCGTTTATGAACTTGCATATGAAAACCAAATAAAAATATACACAATACTAAGGTTATTTTATTTGATTGTCATTTACAGGGTTGGGACCCGACAACTAGAGCACCCGAGTAATAGGACACGAGTGCCACATTTTACCTTAGATATTTTTATTTCAGAATGTGAAGGTGTTTTAAAGGGGTCTTACTATGACAACCTTTTCTTGAAATGAAGCTGACTTCTGATATGCTGTTGTTAAAGGGGGAAGCTATGGTCTGCCATAGATTAGTGGCGGCCATCCATGCAATGCATAACTTTCCTGGTGTCGTGACGTCACATGTGATGTCACAACGCTGGCAGTGCAGATACTGCTGCATTCAGTCAATAGTAAGGGTTGAGAAGCACGTGCCCCTGCGAGTTTATGTGGATGAATTAAATATTTTTTAAAATATGTTTTTAACTTCTTAAAGACCCTTGTGGCTGTTTTTAACAGCCGTTAGACGGGTACACTCCTGCATATGGCCGGCACTATGATAGAAATGTGTTTTCTTGTCCATGGCTGCGTTCAAGAATAGGACATGTTTTTTTTTTTTTCCGGGCCCTCCCGGCCCGCGGAACGGAAGCGCGGATGCGGACAGCTCACGGTGTGCTGTCCGCATCTTTTGTTGTCACATTGAAAATTAATGGTTCCGCAGAACCATTTTGCAGACGTGTGAATGGACCCTAAGGCTGCTTTCAGATGAGTGAGTTGCATACTGCGGATTCGCTGCAGGAGCTCCTGTCCTGAACTCTGGGGCACTGCCGGGGTCGCATAGCATTATATTGATTTATGATGCTATGTAACCCTTAGTGGTCTGGAATGTATTGTATATATTGTACATAATGCGGTCAGTGTTATCCAATACGTTCCAGAACTGTAAGGTTACATAGCATCATAAGTCAATATAATGCTATGTGACCCTGGCAATGCTGGAAGTTCTTTAGAATGGCTCTCCATTCTTACTTTCATGTGACCTACTTGGGATGACTTAGTGAGACAATAATTTAAAATATTTATTATAGTATAAGAACCTGATTCACATAAAAATGTTAAAAATATATTATACCATAATTTTCTATGTTCACTCTAATAAACAAAAATTAAATAAACAATGTGACATGAGATCATCTAAGTGGTAGAAACAAATTAAAATGGCTTAAATATATATTTTTAAATTAACACATTTTGATCCTATTTCATCAGCATGCCTTCAGACACAGCAGATTTTGTTGACTGAAAATCAGTTCCTTGCATCTGGATGAGGCATACAGAAATCCATGTCTTTGCCTCCAAAACCAACCCATTCAGATAAAAATTCATTTTCAGTCGTAGACATTTTTTTCAACAAAATCTGCTGCATGTGAAGGCACCTTTATATACTGACAAGTGAAACTACATTGGGTGAACGTTCTCTCAACACTCCAATTGATATAACTTGATCTGTTGCATTTATAGCTTTTTTGAAGTGTTCTTATTTTATGTGGATTTACATTGAAGTGCCTAGACTGTATCAATATTTTGGCATGGTTATTTGAGTCTTTAGGTTTTCTTTCTTTTACTACTGTATGTCTCCTTTTTGGAGATTATTTCTTTAATTTTTACATCTGCATTTCTACATCTGTTAACATTTATTTTTAAACTATCCCTTAAATGTGATAATGTTATTTGATGTATATGCTTACTTACCTAAGAAAAATTCATTATTGGGATCTCCAAATCCAGCACTGTAAGCTCTCCAATTTCTGTAAAAATCTTCAGACCCATCAGTTCTTCTCAAAAACACCTATACAGTACAGAGTAGTTATTTGTATATTGTTAAATGTCAAGAACTTTTTTCAATCACTGGAAGCAAGACATTCATTAAAGTAATTGTCTATAATGTGTAATGCATGAATTATATCTATATTAGCTTATGTGGAGTTACATAGTCTTACAAATACTATCCGTAGCAGTCTCAAATTGTTATGCTGGTGGCCTGTGCCTGCTGTTACCTAGTTCCTCTGCATCAGTCACCAGGCCATTATCTGTTTTACCCTGTGGTCTGGACCGGTTTGTTCTCCCATGACAGCTGGCAGTGAGCCTGGACACCGGCATTCCATGTGCTTTCCTGCTGCAGGTCACAGCCTGCTCCTCTCTTCTAAGTCCAGTTAGTCTGTCTCTAGGGCACGCTCATTCTCTCTGGCCCTTAAAGAGCCAGAGCATGTACCCTAGTCTTCCCTAGCCTATGGCTGGGCGCTGTTGGATATTTAAGGCACCTTTTGCTACGGGTGGATGCCTAAACTTTAGGCTACCTAGCTTGTCAGTTACCAGTGAAGGTGTTCTTTTCTGTTTGTCTGCCAGAGTGGTGGCCTGTTTTCCAACTCTGACTCTCTGCTGTCTGTCCTGACCATAGCCTGTTTACCTGACTGACCCATTGCTGTCTGTCCTGATTTCAGACTAGTTTCATGTATTCTCACAATTTCTTACAAAAATGTTAACACTGTAACTTTAATTGTCTAACTCATGTAGGATATCTTTGACTCAAAGGAGTTGTCAGCTTAGAATATTCTATGCAATTTTTTTTTAATTAATATATGGGGTCCCTCTTTTAGAACCATAGTCTATTAGCAAGAATAGCGAGAAGCTATGGAGGGGGTCTCCTGCATTAGAGGACCCAGCATATTTATGTATTACATGGGCATCCCATTGACACAGTGAAATCTGTCATTTCTCCTGGGGTGGTGATACAGTGAAAAACAGATGCTTCCAAGTTCACCCAAAGATTACTAGTGATTGCTGGAGGTCTCTACAGTAGCACACCTCATAATTAGCTGAAAGTTTCTTTTCACAAACAGAAATTTTACCAAAGCAGACAAGCCTTATTTATATAATAAATAATCTTTTTATTTATAGGATGACACAACTGTATGGTGTCCTGACATTGCCATAAATTATAGCCACCTGGCCTCAGTTAAACTCATGGTTGCCCAGGGATATAGCAGACACAAGCAATAATATGCTTGGTTTGGTTACAGTTTCATTGTTCTTTGAAGTTTTCCATACTTTTTTTCTGTTTCCCAGATGCTCACCACATGCTGAATAAAAACTAGCTTTATATACATGTGTAGATACATAGATAAACAGATAGATAGATAGATAGATAGATAGACTAGAGATGCATGTATTTTTATTATTTTTTATGCTACCAAACAAGTATCTAAATTCCTTTTTTAGAAACTATTTTGTCTGAATATACTTTAAAATTTTAACCTCTGATTTTACTACCTTTTAAGACAAGCATGCATAAAATTCATCCCATAGGCTTAGTTTGACATGTTTTCTGGCCATTTTAGTGATGTAAAAATATTCTGCATTTTTCTAATAGTTTCCATAACTCTTGTTTCTGCAGCAGGTGTTGCAACAATCTATAGACTAAATTATTGAATGTTTGTATGTATATAATACAGTTATATATTAGTAGACTTGCTTCATTAAGTATTATATAATGTTTAATTCTTAAAATATGTTGGAAACAACTAGAAATGTATTTTACAGTAAAATTCTGCAAGATCTCATAAAATATATGGGTAGATATATCAAGACTGGTATGTGCTACATTGGTCTTTTGCTATCCCCTGTGCCGAAGGATGCATTTATTTTATGAGAAGGTGCATACCTCATCATAAATTAAGAGCATTCTCTTGCACCATTCACCTGACTGAAATCTATGCTAGCTCGTTGCTAGCTCGTTGCTGCCACAGATTTCAATCACCAAAGCATTTGACACCGTACCTCATAAAAGGTTAGTATATAAAATGAGGATGCTCGGACTGGGAGAAAATGTCTGTATGTGGGTAAGTAACTGGCTGAGTGACAGAAAACAGAGGGTGGTTATTAACGGTAGATACTCAGATTGGGTCACTATAACTAGTGGGGTACCTCAGGGGTCAGTATTGGGCCCTATTCTCTTCAATATATTTATTAATGATCTTGTAGAAGGCCTGCACAGTAAAATATCTATTTTTGCAGATGACACTAAACTGTGTAAAGTAATTAACACTGAAGAGGACAGATTTCTGCTACAGAGGGATCTGGATAGATTGGGGGCTTGGACAGAAAAATGGCAGATGAGGTTTAACACTGACAAATGTAAAGTTATGCACATGGGAAGGAATAATGCAAGTCACCCGTACATATTGAATGGTAAAACACTCGGTAACACTGACATGGAAAAGGATCTAGGAATTTTAATAAACAGCAAATTAAGCTGCAAAAACCAGTGTCAGGCAGCTACTGCCAAGGCCAATAAGATAATGGGTTGCATCAAAAGGGGCATAGACGCCCGTGATGAGAACATAGTCCTACCACTTTACAAATCACTGGTTAGACCACACATGGAGTACTGTGTACAGTTCTGGGCTCCTGTGAACAAGACAGACATAGCAGAGCTGGAGAGAGTTCAGAGGAGGGCAACTAAAGTAATAACTGGAATGAGGGATCTACAGTACCCTGAAAGGTTATCAAAATTAGGGTTATTCACTTTAGAAAAAGACGACTGAGGGAGATCTAATAACTATGTATAAATATATCAGGGGTCAGTACAGAGATCTGTCCCATCATCTATTTATCCCCAGGACTGTGACTGTGACAAGGGGACATCCTCTGCGTCTGGAGGAAAGAAGGTTTGTACACAAACATAGAAAAGGATTCTTCACTGTAAGAGCAGTGAGACTATGGAACTCTCTGCCTGAGGAGGTGGTGATGGTGAGTACAATAAAGGAATTCAAGAGGGGACTGGATTTATTTCTGGAGTGTAATAATATTACAGGCTATAGGTACTAGAGAGGGGTCGTTGATCCAGGGAGTTATTCTGATTGCCTGATTGGAGTCGGGAAGGAATTTTTTTTTCCCCTTAAGTGAGGAAAATTGGCTTCTGCCTCACAGGGGTTTTTTGCCTTCCTCTGGATCAACTTGTAGGAAACAGGCCGAACTGGATGGACAAATGTCTTTTTTCGGTCTTATATACTATGTTACTATGTTACCATTAAAAATGGCAGAAACAATGATAAATATAATGGGCAGATGGTTCTATCCATGTGCCACCCTCACCACCACCGTAAAGGGACCAGGGCTGTGGTAAAATGTCAACTGTAACTAAATTTCTTCGCAGTGGCATTTAAAAAGTTGCAAACCCATAGTTTATACCAGTTTCTGATGGAAGAAGAGGCTTAATAAATGACCCCCTGTGTCCTTTTCAATAAGTTGGAAATGTAAGGCACTCATGCTCAGTTAAAATGTTCTCCAGTATTTAAACATTTAAGGTTTGTCCTTAGTATAGGCCATCAATGTTTAATTAGTAGGTGTCAGACCTTTGTGATCACATCTGATCAGCAGAATTGATTGACAAGTCTGTGACTCCAGCCAACACATTATCTCCTTCATTCTAATGATCAGCATGGGTGCTTAAAGTCAGACTTGCACTGATGAAACTTTGATGTCCCACCCAAATTGTATTTTTTTTTTAATTAATATTCTAGAATTAATGCTACTACTTCAGAATTATGTTTACCTTTTTCATAAATATGTTTAGTTGAAATGTCCTTGGAAACTAGTCAAGTAACTATATTATGACCACTTCCTACTGTTGTTGGCAGCACATAGCTCATGAAGGAAGTCCCGTGTTGTGAGCTGGCTTGGTGGGTATATAAGATGTGTGATATACTGTCTGCACACATATCCCTTGTTGCTGTCATGAGTAAAACTGTTTGAGTGCTGCTGCGGTGAAAGGGCATCATAATGGCACCATTGCAAATAAGTGTGGAAACTGAGAAGCACTATGTGCCATTTATGTGAGGGGCAAAAATCAACATGCTACAGTGGAGCACCTCACCTCTAAAATGAACAAGGGGTCTACCAGCCGTTTGTCTGAAATCAACACTTCGGCAAACCCTACTACGTATGGGGGCCCAAAGCAGATGAATGGTCACTGCACCTCTGCTAACCAAGTTGTATCTGAAAAAAAGGCTTCAATTTCCACAGCAGTGTTGAAATTTTACCTCAGCCAAGAAACATTAGAGAACAAACACCCTGCATCCATTGCTGGAAGAATACAAGCAGGTGGTGGCAGCGTTACGGTCTGGGAAATGTTTTTTTTCTTTTGCATTCTGTTAGTGCACTTATCCATGTGGAAGACACTTCCAACTGATTTGGATATGATAATCCTTGCAGATCACATATACCCTTACATGCTGATTGTCTTTGCTGGGGTGGATTGGATCTTCCAGCAATATATGCAATATGTCATATGGCTAGAAATGTCAGACATTGGTTAGAAGAGCATGACCAAGACATCCAAGAGCTACCCTGGCCTAAGACTTGAACCCTAATTGAGCACCTGTGGGACCAACTCAATCTTTGTATTTGCTCTATGGATCCTCCCCAACGCACCCTCTAGCAGTTTTGGGATGCACAGCACTCATCATGGTTCCAGATACCTGTGACAACCTACCAGGACCTTATTGAGTCAGTCTCTGACCAAATAACTGCTGTCCATGCTGAGCATAGCAGTTACTGAGTATTATCTGGTGGTTATAATAATGTGAAGCGACTGTGCATATTCAGTGATTAACAATAAAGTTTTGTTTTCAATTTTTTGCATATTTACAGTATGTAATTGGAGTTAGATATGCAGATATTGGTATATAAGTCAAATGTGTGGCAAGCATTAGCCTTTAAAAGCACAAATCTAGGTTTTTATACTAGAATATACTAGGTTTTAGGGTCCATTCACACGTCCGTTGTTTTTCTATAATCCGAAAATAGGACAGTTTTTTGCGGATCCTAATTTCCAAGAATTCTTTCCATTTGCCATCCGTTTTTTGCGGATCCGCAAAAAACAGATAGAAGAATAAAATTGTATTGCACAACGGACCGCAATTTTCGGATTAGAATAGGACATGTTTTATTTTTTTACGGACACTATGTACTGAGAAAATTATGCGGACAGCACTCTTTGTGCTGTCCGCATATTTTATAGACCTATTGAAAATCAATGAGTCCGCAACTATTCTGTGACTAGTCCGAAAAATCGGGATTGAATGCGGAACTAAACAACGGACGTGTGAATGGACCCTTATACTGATTGACAAGGTATCTGTATGTGTAATATTACCTGTGGGTTGGGAAGTGAAAACTATTCATCTGCAATTTAGATGGCAGATATACAGCACAATAGTCATTACAGTCAGGGCACTTAGTCTGTGTGAGAATAGGATTCATAAAAAACAAGATGTGGTTCATGGAAGGAAACAAAAAAAAAAGAAAGAAAAGAAAAGAAATTGAAATGGAAATAAGGGTATGGAGAAACTAAAGAAGAAAGGTTCCAGGAATGATGGAAGAAAAGTCAGTAGTTGACTGCAGTGATGTTCAGAGGGAGGGGATGGAATTAAAAACAGGTAGGGGACTCAAAACAGTGAGAAATAGCTATGATGAGTGTGACATTTAGAACATTTTCTAATTCTCTAATTTTTCCTGGCTGGGCATTTCCTTTAAAATGAATGTGTCATAAAAAGGTAATTTATTGTTTGTAATTTTAGAAATGTAAGTGATTTTATTTTTTTCGTGTCTATATTTTTTTAGTCTTAAATTTCTACAGTTTTCGCACTGGGCATTAAAGGGCTTGTTCACATCTGGGGAATTTTTGTCCAGACCCCCAGCATGGCCAGACCCACACTAGCAATCATACTTACCTGATCCCCACTGCTGGGTTTTGGCTCCTTCACTCCCCTGCCATCTCTGCAGTTTGGTATCTTTCAGGATGAACATCCATTTTGACACAGGTCATATGACCACAGCAGTCAATAACTGGCTGCAGAGGGGACGTTTCACTCATGAGGCCATTATAAGGTCATGTACCGCATGGTTGACATGGGCTAGAGCTGTCACATGGCCCAACATGGCTGCTCACCGGCACCTATAGTCAAAACTCAGTGAGTACATGACCCTGTAATGGCTTCATGAGTGACACGTTCCCTCTGCGGCCAGTCATTGACTGCTGTGGTCATATGACCTGTGTCAAAATGGATGTTCATCCTAAAAGATACCAAACTGCAGAGATGGCAGGGGAGTGAAGGAGCCAGAACCCAGCAGTGGGGATAAGGTAAGTATGAGTGCTAGTGTGGGTCTGGCCATGCTGGGTGTCTGGACAAAAAGTCCCCAGATATGAACAATCCCTTTAATGGCCAGTGCGAAAACTGACGAAATTTAAGATTGAAAAAAATATAGATAGTGTTAGTGACATGAAAAAAATATAAAATCACCTACATTTCTAAAATTACAAACCGCATGGTTGACATTGGCTAGAGCTGTCACGTGGCCCAACATGGCTGCTCACATGCATCCATAGTTAAAACTTAGTGACACTGTAAGTGAAAATAAGATAGACTAAAGATTTAATAAACTGGGTTTAGACCTGAGATATTGTATAGCCAAAAAGGCTGATTTGCAGCATGACCTGCTGACCGTTGATGGCTTTTTATGACACAAACGAATGTGACAGATGCTGACGGCCAAAAGTTCATCCGTTCATCCGTTGGATTTTTTCAATCATTGTCTGTTGCTGTAGTTAAAAAGTCATTCATACTGAAGGACAGATCAATGAAAGCTCAGAATAGCCACAGATCATGGCAGAAATCAATCAGTAATTTGTTGTTTAACTTATGACATTGTCATTCAAGACAACAAAACAACCATAAATGACAAGTCATTCAGAAAATGCTTGTCTATAATCCCTAATGTATGACAAGCTTTAGGTCAATGGTTCTTTGGGAAGAGGGATTATTTGTGCACTTAGATTTAGTCTATAGACAAGGGAAACAGGTCATTGCACAAAAGAGATATTTCAGGTGTATTTTCTTCCATTCTTATTGTCCTGTATTTAGACCAGGAATCAGCACTCCAGCTGCTGTGCAACTACAACTCCCAGCATGCAAACATGCTCGGCTGCTCTTCTAACTCCCATATAAGTAAATAAAGCATTCTGGGAGTTGTAGTGTCTGAACAACTGGAGTGCCGGAGGTTCCTCATTGATTTAGACCTTTATTTGGATTTTTTAGAATCCCTGTCTAAACTTTTCTGAAGGTATAAAACATTTTGCATTGCAACCTCACATGAGTGAACTCTAAATAGAACATTTTCGATCATTTTGTTTTGAGTTGTTCAGATCGTGTGATGTAAGTGGTTTAGTGAATCTACAGCAGATTCCATTGATATTTGATACTTACAATCCATCCACCGTTATCAATCTCCATGTCACAAAATACTTCCATAGGTTGTGATTGGTCACCATTGGCATAAATTGTGTACCTTCCTGATTCTGTCTCTCCATTTAGAATAGCTTGAGAGCAGTCTCTGGGGAGTGGATATAGAAGTCCAGCTAGAATAAAACAATGAAAGAAATGGATTAGAAACTTCGGTATCACAGATCAAGCAAATTTTTGTTTATTAAATGGATGTCCTCAGGATATCATCTTCTGACATACCAGATGGTGAAATCATTAGGGGTCATAGATCTATTTGCAATGATTGATCACCCTATTTAATTTCATTGGAAAGTCAGGCGTTTATACTGTGGGCATTGACTGACATCTTCAGTTATCGAGATTTGAATATAGCGGATCGGATGTCAAAGAAAAGAGGTTGACGTGGGGTTCCTTGAAAGGTTGATTATGCCCAGCTGGGCATTTGGTGCCTTATTTGAATATCCATTAACAAAGGTATGGTTTGAACGGTGCTGTAGTTTACAACAGGAATATACCATTAGTTATATATGGTAAATATACTCATTTTAAGATACAAATGGTAAGGTAAACTATCTTGCACTAAGAGGGAGCTGAAAATTATATAATTACTTATTGAAATAGATAGAAGCTTTAGAAATCATTTGCAGTGCAGGGGAATATCTAAAGAGGTTTAGTAATGGCGCTTTGGCATGTAAGCCCTAGATAAGAGTTGAGCGTATCAAATCTGATGAAGTGGCATTCGATCCAAATTTCAGGATAAATTTGATTCGCCGCAAAGCCATATTTTCTCGCACTTCGTGGTAGCAAATCGATTTAACCTGAAATAGAGTAAAAAAACGTAAAAAAAATCATACTTACCTCCTCTATTTGTTTGCGATGGGCCAGCCGCCGCCATCTTAATTCAAGCAAGATGGTGATGGCTGGCTCGTCGTGAGCAAATAGAGGCTGTAAGTATGATTTAATTTTTTTTCTGTTAATTTTACACAGTTTTTACTCTCAAATGGCGTGATCATCTGAGGGGTACAATGATGGGAAGTGGCGCTATCGCAGCTCCCTCTCATTGCACCCGCTACTTGCAAAAAAATACGTTTGTGACGAAAGAATTTGTCACAAAGCAAATTTTTTTGCAAAATTCGGCGAAGCAGCCGAATCAAATTTTACAAAACTTCGCTCATCTGTACCCTAGATACCAACATTATAAATGGCACTTGATAGTTTGGGGCCGGGGTGCTGCAGGTTACGCCTTTGATGCAATGAGCCCTTCTCAGTTGCAACTGCAGACACTCGATATGATTATGTGTCAGAAAACAGAAGAAGCAGTTCAGGGCTGGCACTGTGGGCCTGATGTTAGTCATATGGTGTGTCTCTATTGAAAGTGTCTAACTACTGGCTACATTTAGGATATTTATTTGATTAATATGTACGGTATGTGTTCGTTTGAACAAGCAGATCACTTGGGGACATTAAAACTAAAAATGATTGGTTGCTGAGGACAAATGGTCCACATCTTGTGGCACCAGCTGTTACCTATAAAGCCCTCTATGTTTTGAATCATTTTAAGTTCAGCTTTGTCTCATCTGGTCCACTGAAAAATCCATATAAAATGGCTTATACCCCATGTCGATAAACAGCATGAAATACATTCCTTACAAATTATTGGTATTTTTAAGGGTTAGGCATTTTTGATCATATTTCTCAAATCCTCTCTGTTCTCTGGCACAGGCATTTAAAGTCTCTGAAAATTGATTTAGTATGTGATGGAAAACAAAAGGATTCATGTTCCATCATGACAGATATGATTGTTGATATACATTTGGTAACTGTAAAGCATTAGCTTTGGGAACAGAATAGAGAGTCTATGGCTTCTGTGTGTAACGACAAGCGCAAGGCCAATGACAATAAGCTCTAGGGAATAAAATATCCCTAACAATTCCAATGAATGCTGTTGAATAACATCTCTATCTTTTAGTCTTGTCCTCTGAATTTAGCCAATATTTTTTTTCCTATCAGAAAGGCATTAAAATTTAAGTTGTTCCCTTTCAGGATCAACTTGAAAATGTGTCTGCTTTAGATTTCAGTGCAATGAAGCCACCTGCACTGGGAGCACATCCTGTTCATTTGGAAGACTGCTAGGACGAGGTAAGTAGCCCATAACAAATTCTTTGTCTAGTCTTCAACTCTTTGTACTGCGTTTGCTTCCAGCACTTACTAGTCTGGCTTCTCTCACTGTATGCAAGTCCTTCCAAGCACATGTTTCCTTTCAAATATGAATGACTTTCCATTCAATAACTCTAGAAGATAGGCACCCTTAGGTCATTGTTAGGGCAGACTGCACAAAGTTATAGGACTTTGTGTACATTTCAGCCCATATATGTAACCATTTATAGGATAAAGACCCAAAGTGCCAAAAAAAATCACAATACAACAAAATAATACCTGTATGACATTAAAACTGCATTCTGTAACGTACTGTATAATTCAGTCTACCTGCATATAATTGTTAAATCACAACTGTCATTGAGCTACGCATTTTCCCTGAGACAAAAAAAAGGTTTATTTTTCTGCTTCGAAAGGAACGTGGAAAGCTTTTAATGCAGCCTTGACATTTAAAGAGGTGGAAGCCGGAATAACACTTCAACTAGACTACTTTTTTTGTTATGCTTTTAAAGTGTTTTTGCAAATAATTCAGCTGTGCTCATTATATTGATCGAATCTTGTCGAGCTTTATGATGAAAATGCATGATCGGTCTCTTGTTTGATATCTCAAAATGAAACATAGGGTCAGAAGACTTATCCATTGCTTTGAAAACCAGATGGCACACACAGAGCTATATCTTAAAGGAAACCATCATCAAAAAAAAAAAGTTGTGTTTCCAATTATTCTCAGTTGGGAACATTTTCATACAATAGGTAGCTATTTTTTACCACTTGGTGATGGCATTGTCTATACTTTAAGTTACGCCACCTTTGCCAGACACACTGGAGACATGGATCAAATAAAAAAGGAAAAGCGGAGTAGGTTGCTGCTTTAGTTTTCAAAAGGGCCCCTGAAAAATGCAAGGTGGAATCATCTTGTCTGCCTTGGGCAACTACTCTACTTAAGCTGAATAGCATAAATACATTGTGTAACGTTCAGTAGTGAGA
Organism: Bufotes viridis; assembly: GCA_033119425.1. Lineage (NCBI taxonomy): Eukaryota > Metazoa > Chordata > Amphibia > Anura > Bufonidae > Bufotes > Bufotes viridis. Next base: position 126,059,522 of record CM065597.1, on the reverse strand, counting down.
ATCTTCAAGGAGGAATATTTCCATATTATATAAACATAAAAACAACAGAAAAATATATAACGCTAAAATAAATTGATTAATAAAGTGGGACTCTGATTTGATCAAGCCACACACATGTATCCAGAAAAGGAATGGCCAGAAGTTGTTTATATAATGGTCTTCCTCTCAATTATTGAGCAAAATAGCGCCACCACTATTTAATGAACAGGTTTACACAGGATGGAATAATGAGACATTTGGACCAGTCAGTTATTCTATGACAGCCACTTACACTATAGTCTACTCATACATCAAATTCTTAAAAACCTGTCATTTTTACTAATTTTGTATACACATTATTAGATCTGATTTTAGTTCATTTTCTTGGTAACCATTATTCATAGCACAATGATCTCTTAAGTGGGCATGAACTAATACATTGCAAAAAATATCAATGTAAAGGAAAAAAAAGAATATCAAACATTAATATCCTTACTTGTTGTAAATATAGTTTGGATGAATTTGCTCTTGATGTTTCCATTAATTGCCTGAAGTCTTACTGTATACTGAGATGAGGGACTGAGATCTAGCACTCTGTAAGAGGTGGCATCAGGTCCCAAAGCCACTTCCTGTTACAACGAGAAAACATAAAACAATAAAAAATGATAGAATTTCTAAAATTTTAATTTCCCAAGCTACTATTGTTATCAAACTCATAGTGATCAAATGGAAAAATAAACAATGCGTTTTATGTAGACATATTATTTGCACCAGCATAAATTCCAGCATATGCCAGAGTTCACTGTTCTTAGTGGACGAATAGCAGTTTAAATGGATATGTACATCTAAGGGTACTTTACTTTCACACTAGTGGCATAGCTATTCGGCAGGCTGTTCCAGTGGCTCAACAGCCTGCCGGATCCGCCATGCCGCAAGCACCTGTGCACTGCCGTTCTTCCGCTCCGTCCCCATTGACTATAATGGGGCGGGTGGCAGAGCTACGGCATAGCACGTCCGTGCACGGCTGGAGATCGCCAGACTAAAAGTACTGCAGGTCCAAGTTTTTAGTCAGGCGATCTCTACCGTGCACAGACGTGCTGCGCCGTAACTCTGCCCCATGCCCCATTATAGCCAATGGGGACGGAGTGGCAGCACGACAGTGCACGGGTACTTGCGGCATGGCGGATCTGGCAGTCTGTTCACCCGCCAGAACAGCCTGCAGGATAGCTATGCCACTAGCGTGAAAGTACTGTAAGGGTGCATTCACATCACCATTTAGCTTTCCATTTTTCTGATCTGTCAGAATAAGAGAGAAAAAAAAAAAAAAAACAGGATCCTGTTGCATCAGTTGTCATCCGTTTGTGCCATTTCCTTCTGAGATACGTTTTTTACACTTGAAAAAAAAGTCCTGCATGCAGTAATGCAACAGGATCAGTTTTCTTTTTACTGGATCCTGTAAAAAAAAATGGATCCTATGCAATCCTATGCATAACTGATGCAACAGCATCCGTTTTTTTTACAGGATCCTGTTTTTTTTTTTTCTCTATCTTGTTCTGACGGCTCAGAAGAATGGAAAACTAAATGGTAATGTGAATGCACCCTTATTATTATTATTATTTTTTGCATTGTATCAATTATGTGATAAAAAATAACCATTATAGATGGTTGCTAAAATATTGAACTAAATTGTATCTGCAGCTTGCATGTATTACAATTAATTATTATAGAGATGGCAGAATCAAAGCTGACAAAGTGGAAATCGATCCGAATTTCAGGAAAAATTAGATTCCCACCAAAGCCAAATTTCCTCACTCTTAGTGGTAATGATTCACATTTTTTCCTAAAATGGCTGCTGTATGTGTGAGGACATGGAGTAAGGAACTCTGGGCAGGCAGGATCACCCATAATGCCATGCATGCAGCCAATCAACAGCCAGCCATCCAGCCCTGTGATGTCACAGCCCTATATATAGCGTCAGCCATCTTAGATTCTGCCATTTACCAGTGTACTTAGTGCAGGGAGAGACGTCTGCAGGCGCTAGGGAGTGCAGGGAAAGGATAGAGAGGAATCATTCCACAGCATTTATGTAGAAAAGGGCTCAGTAGGGGGAGGTTACAGAATGGATAATGGGAATAATCTTATTACACTATGGTGCACTGACTGGGGATCCAAATTGCCATTATACAGCTCTGTCATTCCAGCAAACAGTTCTTGTTATTGGGGTGCAAGTGCTGTTTGATACAGCCATTAACAGGGTTTATTACAAGGAAATATTTCTACAGTATGTCTTATTTGCCCTTGTGCGGTGCAGTTATATGTTGTAAAGCCATTTTTGCCATGTATTAGTGGCAAAAGAAAAATATATTTGCCCTTGTGCGGCGCAGTGATATATTCCAAAAACCTGCTTGCTGTGTATTAGTGAAGAAACTAAAATATATTCTCTGTTCAGCATTGCATTTATCTGATGAAAAGACTTTTGTGTTGTGTAAGAGTAGAAAAAAATTATGGCCTAAGTGCCATTCAGCGGTGCAATGATATATTCTAAAGCCCTGTTTGAAGTTTATTAGTTGTGAAACAAAAAAATATTCGCCGTTCAGTGTTGCACTTATCTGTTGAAAAGCCTTTTTGTGTTGTGTTAAAGTAGAAACAAATGAGGGCCTAATTGCCATTCAGCGGTGCAGTGATATATTCTAAAGCCCTGTTTGCCATGTGTTAGTGGCGAAACAAAAATATATTCCCCATTCAGCTTTGCACTTATCTGTTGAAAAGCCTTTTGTGTAGTGGAAAAGTGGAAAAAAATGAGGGCCTAATTTCCGTTCAGCGGTGCAGTGATATATTCTAAAGCCCTGTTTGCCGTGTATTAGTGGCAAAAGAAATATATATTCGCCGTTCAGTGTTGCACTTATTTGATGAAAAGACTTGTGTAGTGTGAAAGTGGAAAAAAATGAGGGCCTAATTGCCGTTCAGCGGTGCAATGATATATTCTAAAGCCCTGTTTGCCGTGTATTAGTGTAAAAAAAATATATTCACCGTTCAGCATTGCACTTATATGTTGAAAAGCATTGTGTAGTGTTAAAGTGGAAAAAAATAAGGGCCTATTTGCCGTTCAGCCGTGCAGTTATATGTGGTAAAGCCCTTTTTGCCGTATGGACCGAATAACGTCGTGGTGAAATTTTTTATGTGAAACAGGCTTTTTTGGGGAAAATTGGTGGATTATTGTAGACTTTGTTCTGTATGAATCGAATTCCATTATCCTTTCATTGGTAAATTTTTTTTTTGTATACCTCCTTTTGCTGTATGGACCGAATTACATGATCGTGGGTCCTTCAGTAAACATAATGAAGACACTGATGACAACACACAAGCAGACTTTGCCTTTACCATCTATTCACAATTAAATCAAGCAGCTTTAGTAAGTTAAAAATATTCATGTGTTTTTATCTGCTCTGTCTGCATTCCATCTCCACAGCACATAAGATATGATAGGAGAGCCTCTGCTTTGGAGTCCAGGTCCAGTTTCTTAAGATCAGGAGTTCCATCAGAATTGTGCATAACATTCTTGCTCCCTGTGCAAAGACATAAGCAAAGGACTTCGTAGCCATACACATCAGAGGAAGCAGTAGCTGGCTGACCCAATTTTAATTCAGGAAAAGTAAACAGTGGGAAGCAAACAGAGGTGGCTGCATTTTTTGTGAAGTCAATGTCTCCAACTATTCCCCTCTCGCGATTTACAGCAAATACATTATTTTCATGTAGAGATCCAAGAAATATGTTGGAGGCATGTAGTGTATGCAAACCATTTTATTTTAAAGATTTTTTTTTCGGGAAAACTGATGGGTGATTGTACACCTCTTTTTGCTGTATGGACCGAATTACGTAGTAGTGGAACTTTTTTACGTGAAACAGGCTTTTTTTAAAAAAATTGATAGGTGATTGTAGACTTTCTTCTGTATGAACCAAATTCAATTATCCTTTCATTGGTGGCATTTTTCATTTCAAACATGTTTTTTTTCGGGAAAATTGATGGGTCATCACTCTCACACTGTTCTGCACCCGGTTTGCCTGGGCGAACAGAGTCACACAGAAGAGGAACTGCTCCATGTCCTTCATAAAAAAATTGAATCCTGGTTTTCTCCACAACTTAAATTCGGAACCATGGTGACTGACAACGGGAAGAACATGGTTTCAGCGCTGCATTATGGACGGCTGAGCCATGCACCTTGCATGCACACGTGTTAAATCTGGATGTCAAGCGCTTCCTGAAGTCTTTTACCCATCTGCAAGACAGCCTAAAAATGGCCAGGAAACTTTGCATGCAGTTCAGCTACTCGTACACCGCAAAGCACACCTTCCTTGAGCGGCAGAACGGCATCCCCCAACATGAGCTGATATGCGACGTTTCCATCCGCTGGAATTCCACCCTCCATATGTTGGACCGACTATACGAACAGAGAAAGGCCATAAACGATTTCTTGAGAATCCAAGCGGACAGGAGTACTCCCGTGTGTAACTTCGAAGTCAGCCAGTGGCAGCTCATGCGTGACAACTGCAGTTTGCTCAGGTCCTTTGAGGAGGCCACGTTATTTGTCAGTCGCCAGGACTACGGGATGAACAACATCATTCCACTTCATGTCCTGGAACAGATGCTGGTAAATCTGTCTGGTAAGGGGACTGGAGACCTGGTGCCTCAATCTCATGGCCACATGAGACCTATGGGGGCTGAACTAGAGGAGGAGGAGGGCATTGGAGTACAAGCAATGTGTAGCGAAATGGGTGGTTTTTATACACAGGTGACAGGAGAGGAGGAGCAGGAGCAGCCAGAGGAGCTACAGGGAGATGAGGAAGATGAGGCAGAGGACCCAGACAAACCGTGGCAGTATGCAGCGGACATTGAGGCAAGGAGTCCCTCCGAGTCACTTGCACAAATGGCCCGATGCATGCTCACTTGCGTAGTGACAGCTGAATTGTAACCATTAGGCAGAGGAATGACTTCTGGCTCTCCACCATGTTGGACCCTCACTACTAGTCCGCAATGGGGGACTTTTTTACACCAGCTGAGAGGGAGGACAAACTGGACTACCATAGAGACATCCTATGTAGTCTTTTGGCCGCTGCCTATCTGCGCCATCGTCCATCTTCTCGCAGATCTGACTGGGGGGGCAGTGCTCATGTTCCACTGCCATGGCTGCTGGGGAGGGGTGGGGTGGCATTACCAGTACCAGCTCCATCAGCAGCAGCCTTAGTCTAGAGTCGCTGATGAGAAGCTTTCTTCAACTGCCTAGTGAAGAAACTACTCACCAGCATAAGCAGCTGCTAGACCTGGAGCAGGACCTGAACCAGCAGGTGGTGCATTCTTGGACAGCACCATGCCACCCCACATTGAAGATCCGTTGGACTACTGGGCAGCAAAAATGGATTTGTGGACGCAACTAGCAGATTTTGCACATGAAAAGCTGTCCTGCCCGGCCAGTAGTGTGGCATCAGAGAGGGTGTTTAGTGTGGCTGGGGCTATAGTTACCCCAAGAAGAACTCGCCTGTCCACCCAAAATGTGGAGAGACTGACCTTTGTCAAGATGAATAGGGTGTGGATCAGCCAGGATTTCCACCCACCAATGCCTGATACATCAGGTTAGATCATCCATGGTGCCACACCAACACTTTGACAAAAGAGTTTCTTCTGGCTACCTGCCTCAGCTACTATTCTGATGCTGCCACCCGCCTATGCCACACATCTGATGCCAAGTGCTCCTTCTTTCACCCACCATCTTCAGCGGGTACTGGTATTGCCATCCACCTCCACACTGTCACCTTGCCACTCTGTGGCCTCCTGATTCTGCTGCCACCTCCACACTATGTCAACTTGCCACTCTGTTGCCTCCTGATGCTGCTGCCACCTTCACACTGTCATTGTGCCACTCTTTGGCCTCCTGATGCTGCTGCTACCACCTCCACACTGTCATTGTGCCACTCTGTGGCCTTTTCATGCTGGTTCCACCTCACCACTATATCATAGGGCTACTCTGTGGACTTCTCATGCTGTTCCCACCCTCCCCACTTCATGACTGGGCCACTATTTTGCCTTTTGGCTTGGCTGACAACATCATTTATTTGACCCTTCTTCTGATCTGTCATAAGGAAGGAAAAATGAGACGCACAACGGATCCTGTCTGTGTAGCAGCTGTAAGGCCTGTATGGCCCCATCAGAAATGTGAAGGCGGATGCTCAACAGACAGGATCCATTTTTTGGGGGTTATTGTTCTGATGGATCAGAGGAAGGACAAAATAATCAGTGCCATCGACTTAAACTTACTGCTGAAACTCTCACCACTCTGTCGGGGGGCTCTACTTGCATAAGCATTTAATAGAACAGGTTCTGTAGATATCTATGTGGAATCAGCTGACGACAATGTAAAAGGAGTGCGCTTCTTCTTGGCGCTAACATTGACTTGTAGGACTGAGTTCATACTTGAGTTATTTGGTCAGTTTTGGCCCTGTGACTGCCCAAATAAGTGAAGTGTGCAGTGATTCTAAGAGCGACGCCTGTCATCTGCATGTCATACGGACCGTTTTTTAACGAGTATCAAATTGTTAAAAAATTCGCTCATCTTTAATTACAATACATAGCAAGGTCCTCAATGCTATGCACAATGAATTCTATGAGATGTACTCTTTAGTGGCTTGTCTTTAGCCCCTTTCTCTCCTCTTCTGAATTCTCATTTAAGTTGAATTCTGATCACATTCCATTGACTTGATTAGATTTGATCAGAATTCAGCTTCAATAAGTATTCAGGAGATGAATCATCAGAGATGCTATCTGATGGATTTGACTGTAAACAGCACAGAATAGCTTGATATGTACTGTAATACATGCAAGTTACTGATACAAAATGGTGCAACATTTTTAACAACCAAGGCCATAAGAATTGATCCCAAAGTGTCCGTAGCCTTTAAGAACATATTTCCAATGCTTGTCAAACCAAGTAAGGAAAAAACAGTGCGCCCACTATGACTCTGCCAACATACCCTTACAACTGATCCTACATACTGCTTGTCAAAGCTTATGTAGATTTGTTCATTCATGTGCTGGCCGATATGTCTCTCAATGCTTCATTTTCACTGAAAAGTAAAGTGTAGTCTACCATGCATACGTCAGCGGCATATTTTGTGAAAATTTTCCCGTTAATGTACTTCAGGAGATTGCAATCTAGCAGAAACAAGAGAACATCCAGAGAAAGAGTACACTACAACAGCCACCTTCCCTGTCTATTTATCACTAGCTCTCTCCTCACCCCCTGCACATAGCACCTAATCAAGTACCCCAGTAGCCCCCATCCCACTTCCCAAAGTTTCTAAACAGACCCACCAGTCTACTAGACCTGCTTTTGGATGGATCTACAACAAATGCCCGGCACCAGGAGAGACAACAGATTCTTCTGAGCCTACCACCATTGCTGGGTTTCCTGCCTCACATTTGCTATAATCACCCAATCATATGGTGTGGGTAATGTTCCCTCAACAGGTTTCTGTTGCTGCTGTTATTGCCTAGTTCGCCCATCCCCGCTGACGTATGACACTGTATGCCTTATACGGTGCCATTAATAAGAGGCTTAAGTTTGAGTTTTACATTGGGAATACTTCTACTTATACCTTCAATGTAAGTATGAACTTAGTCTAACTACTGTGTTAGAACCACACAGTTTATCAAATTTGTCAACCAAGAATGTTAACCATGACAAAAGTAATAAATTTAAATTTCAGCTGAAAATGCTCAAATATTAATTCATGTAATACATCATTTATGTGGTTAGCCCAGGTAATATTTATTTTCTTTGGAAGGATGTCAAAAGTAATTTGTAAACTCATTAAGCCCACGCAGTTAGGTTAACTAGTTTAATTGTTGCACATGTTTACCATGTGCCATGTCTCATTAATAAGAAGTAAAATATCAACTTCCATGCTGCTAATAATAAGAGACCTGAAATATCTAGTAGAAATATTTAGAGACACCACTAGTGGCTTGAGTTAAAATCCTTACTAGCACATTAATCTTTGAATATTGTGTTCAAACTTTGGGTGTCATTTATAATCCAGAAATACGTCTATATTGGGCGTATTTCTGGTGCGGATTGCGGTGTCAGGGCTAAAAAGTTGGTGGTTATGGGTGGGGAAGGGGACGGTCAAGCAGGCCCTTCTCATTCATCATTTTGTACACCCATTTTAGGAGTAGAAAATGGTATAAATGTAAGCTAGCAAGAAAGCTGTCTTACATTTTGAAGCGGCGGTGGATCAGCTGAAGTAATGTAGAGGACGGCACCTCTTCATAACTTAAGCAAAACCACTGCCAGATATAGGGGTTATTAAGACCAGCATCTCAAATCCTGGTCTTAATAAATGACCTCCTTTGTCTGTTCTTCCGACTTTGATTAGATGTGCATATTTTATGCCTTTCTAAATGGTTATTAGCTAAGTAATTTTCTGCACATTGCATCCTAGGGTTCAGTGGAGAGTGACAGTGACATACCTAGAAAATGAATAGTCCTTCTCAGTTGGGGAATCAGGTGTGTACAGTATGTCAAGTCTCAGTCTTGATTAAAAGTCATATAAAAATGAAGGAATACTACCACATGGATATAAATAATCTCTGCCTTTTTCTAGAAACAGCTGTATTCTGGGTTCTGTTTCTTGAAGAAGGAACCAAAAGTTTCTAAACTTATACAAGCTTGCATCTTCATGATGACTTCTATTTGCCCACACATATGATATGTTTTGCCAGGTACAATGAACATCTATTACTGGTGCTAAGTCTATGTGTTCATCATTTCATTAAATGTACCCCTTTATCCACAGATGGTATACAGAGCATTTTTATACTATGATCCCCTTCTAAACTTGAAGATAATTTTAAATGAAATAAAAAAATTGAAAATACAACATGAAAGGCACTTAACTGAGCATGACGCTGGCATATTTCCAGATCTCTGATTCATAATGTTAGCAAAATTACTTTGTAATTAAAATGTTTTGCATATTAACCTATAAGTGTTTCTAAATTATGGTTCCTTCACAAACTGTTATGGCGCTTATGAAAGAAGTACAAATGCATTCAGCTTTTTAGAGATTGTATTTATATGCAGTCTCCTTAGTCTACTTGCAAATTACATTATCTATCTATCTATCTATCTATCTATCTATTTATCTATTTATCTATTTATCTATCACTAAATTGGTTCAGAGCTGTATCCTGTGCTGAAAATTTACATAAACTACACTGCCTGGTGCATTTAACATTAGCTGGACTTATCCATTTAAACCTCAGTATGTAATTCTTTGATGATCATATGCTATCACATTCAAAGAACTTGTCAATTTTTGCTGAAAACGTAGTCATATACATTTCTGACCTTGTAGCCTCAAGAATATATCTATGAAGTCAGCTGCATGCTTCTCACTATATCCTGTACTATTGCAAATTTTCATTAGTACTATTTACAACTGGAAAACAAATCACTGATGGGATAAAAAAGAATTATAGAATTATCAGCTATAGATATGAGAATAAGAAAGAAGTACATTTATTCTAGAGACAGACCATGCAATTGCAAAGGGGTCCTCAGAGAGATGGAGTATTTCCTAGGTTGACTGGTGTGGTCAGCACTAAAGCAGGAATCTCCACTACATAGGCCCTAGAATGTTACCAGGGTGTGAGGAGTTAGCCCAAAAGTCATGCAAAGAACAAGGTTGGGGGGGGGGGGGGAGGAGAGTGGGCAATGGGCATCGAGTTTTCAAGTTTCAGATGGTTAGAGGTGTGGGAGTGCTAACCAGCACATGAAGATAATTTCATATCTATGTATCCCCCTGAAGGACACCTGTTTGATTTCACTGCGTGAAAAGAAGCCAGCCATCACTTCATTGGTTCTGTTGATTAACCTAACTACAAACTGCTTACTTATTCAAAAAAAGAGCAAAATACCAAAATGTCAATTACCAGAGAAAACTTCAAAGAATTCAGATGCCTCAAGATTTGTAAAGGCAAGTCTGAGCTATGACACATACTTTAGACTAACCTTGAAATCTTAAAGTTACTCAATGTTTTTTAAAGGACCAGTTCTATATGTAAACTGTAAAATGGTTTACAAAGGTAGACAATATACTTGAAATCATTGTTTTGTTCTGAAAACTATTAAATACCACATGTTCTGCTGCAGAAAAATCTGTTTTCATTCATATGCAAATGACCAATTGGAGCACCAGGTCGAGGGGCTTAATTGTTTGAGCACTGCTCTGCACAGTTCCCCTTCCCCTTGATTGACAGGACTAGTCAGCAGGCTGAGGGCACAGCCCTGTCCAAGAGCTATGTGCTAGCAATATCATATCTACATATCACTGCTTTATTTACAGGTTTAATAGGGTTGATCCTGGTGGCAGAGTCTCTTTAAATCATTTATCAGATACATTCTTGTCAAAAGGATGACAAATTCATGTTTTTCTTTCTTTAGAAACTATTTAGAGATTAGTATCAATTCATTTTACACTGTTTGCCTTGTAAACCTCTGTAGGAATGCTAAAGTAGTATAACTAAATGAGCTACACCAGTGATGGGCAACGTGCGGCTCTCCAGCTGTTGCAGAACTACAACTCCCAGCATGCAAAGCCTGTCTATAGCTATCAGCCTACCGACGGGCATGGTGGGAGTTGTAGTTTAGCAACAGCTGGAGAGCCGCACGTTGCCCATCACTGAGCTACACCATTGTAAAATAGGACTTTTTTCTATAATTTACCAAAGGAGGGTCCTCTTTTTGGGGCAAACTTTACTGGGTCCAAGGAGCTAAACCTGTAGCAATCATCCAGGATAGCTTTGGTGAGAAATTGGGTTGTATTCATCAACTTTAATACACAGTTAAGTTTCCTTCTTAAAACTACAGTTTCTTCCCTAAGCTAAACTGTGGCACGTCAAGGAACTTGTGAGCACCATAGCTCTGAGAACAAATTTAGATAATTACATTATCTGTACAGTATAGTGATGTCATAAATATAAAAGTAATAGTATTTGCAGTAAATTACCTTGACTGTTCCATCCACAGACTCATAGATAAGCAAGAAACCTGTGATTATTGATCTTGGTGGTCTCCATGTAATCAGAGCTGATTCTGACTGAATTTCACTTGCTGTTAAATCTCTAGGGGCATCCAAAGCTGTTTAAAAGAAAGTGACCAGTGATGAAATGTTCTTTTAGTTTTAAAAATGCAAAAACACTGAGCTCAGGTGGTATGCATGGGTAACATTTACATTCAAGGCATCATTCAGGTAATTTATTTACAATGACTGTTTGTTATAATTTTTAAAGGAACTGAAAAATGCGCAAAACTTTTCAAAATCCGATCAGCTCACCCATCACTACCATCCTCCTCTATTATCCTATTTGCCTCATACTAAACAGAAAATTTTCAGAAAGAAAGATGTCTCTGTAAGCTAGTCTCGCATACTGTATGGTCACATGATTATAAACCTAGTTGTTGTCTCCTGTCTTTATGAAGCACAATACATTCAGTGCTTGGTTAGCCCCCCCCCAACCACCATCACCACCACCATCATAAGGCCAGATGTCACACATCCCATGCCTCTTATCTCCACTGCTCCCAGGTTATTCTCCTTGCTCTCTGCTTCAGGAGAGATTGTGTTTCATATACTGAGCAATAGACAGTGCAGTGTCTCTAGAATCATGCAGGAAGCTGGAAATAGCTGCAATGTCTGTGAATGGAGATGGGAATCATGGGAACTATAGCACTTCACATTGAAAATTCCACCCAGAAAACCATGGAAGTATCAAAACAAAGTTGCTATGCAAAATAAGGTAAGGTAATGAAAAAAAAAAAAAAACTTCTAAGCTATGGTAACATTTCTGCATTTTTTATAAACTTGGAACCCAATTTAAGCCCAATTCTTTTATTGAAGCCTCAAATGCTCAGCTTCTATCAGGCAGAAATGGACTTAGCACACTGTATTTTTTAGTTTTCTGCTGAATGACCAACACAGGGGGTAATGTTTTCTTCTACTTACATTTATCATTTTTATTTCTTTAAGAAATACATGCAAAGTGCCTTGAAGCAATCAGAACAAACATGCAACTTCTACTGCATTTTTTGTGTAGTTTTTAGTGGTGCAGTTCCTACAGTAATGTTCTCGATTGCCAACATGTGAAACTAGACACACACCCAAATCTACAGGGAGTCACCAACCTCACACATTACTTATTTATTGCTAAATATGTTGATGTCTTATATTTTAGGACTTTCTCTATTTGTTCATCCAATAAATTGCATTTTCTACTTTTATTTATTTTATTTTTATTTTAGAGTGTCTTTTCATCTGACAGCTATTAGTAATTATATGTATCTGAGCAAGCATCATAGATCAACAAGCTAAATATTTCACTCTAAAAGAAAGAATTGTAGGTTCCCCTATTTCCAGCTGTCAGACTGTGATAATATTATTCCTTACCTTACAGTCTTCAGACCTTTGTTAGTGACACCTGGTTTTATACATCTATAATTTAACTGACTACAGCTTTTGAGCTTAGCCATGATGTCAAGAGCTATATAACAAGCATAAGCCTGCATCTGCTTTTAGACAATAGATAATCCTTTTCATCTACAAGAAAAATTGATGCCACATAAAGACTCAAGGAACACCTAGCATTAGCATTTATATTGTTACTTACTGATTCTCAGGACAGATTCAATGCATTCAATGCTTGAAGTAGACATGCGTATGTAATTGCAACTTTACCATACCTGTGGTGAATATAGTAGATATTTCCCGACTTCTAAGTGGTCCTCTAACAGCATAGATTTTTAATTTGTATTCAGTGGATGGTTGAAGCCCGATAATATAATTTTCTACAGTGTTGCCTGAGACTGTAACCTCTACAGCTGGAGCTACAGCAAGAAGAAGAGACATTTGACACAATTTTAGTAAAATAGAATAATAAAACAAAGGGAAGGGATCTTTGCTAAGAAAATCATGGGTCTTGACGTCTTACCATTCTTTGCAGAATAAGAGATTACATAATTATCCACAGATGCCAAAGATGGTTTCCACAGTGCCAGAGCTTCAGAATCCGTGACATTAATGGCTCTTAGACCTGATGGACTGTCGAGAGCTACAACACAAATACACTTTATGTTACTCAGAATTCTAAAGTGGAAGTTTCTTAGGATATCTCATACCGCCATACAGACCGAAACCATTAATATAGGGGATTGGATGTGTTTCTTAATGGGAAAACCCAATTAATCATAGGATATATAATGTATGAGCATTATACAGCAGTATTCATACCTGTTGTCAGGGTATCAGAGGCTGGAGCACTTTCTTCACTGCCTTTTACAGACACAAGACTTACACGGTACTCAACACCTGGCAGGAGGTTAGCTAAAGTTGTTTGTGTTCTAGAACCATCCACTTCCACTGTGCTGCTGGCACCTGAAATGTAAAAATTTATATGTAGATAGATTTGTATAAGTAACTGGAAAATGATCCAAAATAGAAAAATATAATTTAATGTTCCCACAGGATGAATATACTGCAGATAGTCCAACACAAATTTACATTAGATAAAGCAGCATTGTTTAACAATACCAGCAATGTGGATGAGATTATAAGAAATCTCATATGCTGAGAAAAGGCTGTGATTTGCACAGTAAATTGACCAGTAGTGTAGATTTTAAGTCTGCAGCATGTCAATTTGCAGTGACTCGGTGAATCACCGCTAAAGAGTTAATGTTGCAATCCATTTTAAAGTACTTAAACAGTAAAAAAGTTCTTTTTCTTGTGCACCGTATATCCCAAATGGTTGTCTATAGGCAACAAATAGTAACATTTTGCAGTCTTAATTTGGTTTCTTGGAGATCTAGTGGTCCTGCCGCCTCTGGGTTTTTTTTTTTTTGGCTTGTTTTCAGACTAGTCTGGCTAAATCTTTTGTAGTAGCGGCATGCTATGGGTCTGAGGAAGTTCCTAGCCAGTAGAGTGAGAGAAAAGGCCTATTTATTTGGGCTTTGCTAAGTAGGCCCCAAAGAGAAGTGTTATTCAAGAAAATACCATGACTGAGAATGAAAGTCACCAGAAAAGCAACTGAACAGAGAGATTATGCCTGAGAGAAAGAGAACAGACATTCATAGATGGTTGAAAACCACTAAAAAGCCTGTGCTGGACAGATACAGTAAGGTAATCATAAGTTTGTGGCAATAGCGTTTACTGCATATGAAAAGCGTTTATTCCTTCAGGTGCCCACCATACTTTTGAGACAGAGTAGCCATCTGATCTACGTTCTGCACCCTGTTGACTGGGCTGGAAACATATTGAGAGTTATTGCACACCTGTGGCTATTTGGAAAGCTTGCATGGTTGTATCTGGAGAGAGTGACTTAGGGAGGATTGCTTTCACAATTGTCACTGTTTATAAACAGCTATTGGGAAAAGCCTACTTATATACCTGTGCCTGTTCCTGCTACATGTACTGCAACTCCCAGCATCTATTCGTAAAGAGAGACTTTATCTATTGTAATCAAACAAGCCTAGTCATTGACTCCACCATCATCATCCGGCCCACCCTTTACACCTGCTCTTCTGCTTTTTACCCCATTACCCATCCACCTATCATCAAGGGCACCCCAACCACAACCAGACAGAAGACCCTAAAAGTTAAAGGTGTGCCCCAAGGGAAGAAAGGATGTTCCCTCTCAACTTTGCATGGCCCAGGAAGTACCAGAATAAGAACTGCTACTGTGAGAGCTACCAATCTCATTACTACCACAACCACCCTCTTCCTCTTGTTCTCCCCTCCTGGCCTTGCTGCAAATTTATGTTGTGGATTTCCACCACAAATTTCAGTGGATTGCAGTGCCTATTGTGAAATAAGTGGCAAAACTGTAGCACAATCCAGAGCAGCAGAGATTTAAATGTACTGTATATATTACAAGTTTTACTGAACTATAAAACAAACTGCTCAGCTCCTCCTGCTGTATAGCATACTGCCTGCAGATTGTACTCAATTTTGCAGTAACAAGCCCTCTTTAAATATTTGAATATAATATATGGTTTGGCTTCACACTTTTAAATGGATATAGAGAGCTATATATAGATTGTGTATAAATGACCTGGGAAAATTGGACTAGTTACATTTCGACGTAATCTTTTTAATATCTATAAGATACGGTCAATAAAACCAAATAAAAAAAATGGCACATGAGCTATTAATTCCCAAAACTGTTCAATAGCAACTCAGCACAGTACAGTTTTCACCTTGAAGAAAGTGAAATTAAAGCAGCGCTGTGTTTGGTTGTTATGACGAACAAAGACAAAACTCCCTACACTGGACAGAGGGGTAGTAGTCAAAATTTTGACTACTATAGGTATTAGGTTACATTTGATGGGCATGTGTATTTTTCAATTTCAGTAACTATGAAAACATGTTATATTCGCAAGAATTGTGTCTATACACATTCAAAAACTAGACATTTATAGGTGAAACACATACTTGCCAACTCTCTCAGAATGCCTGAAAGGCAAAAAGGGGAGACCTCTGAGAGGAGTATGCAAATCTCCTACCCAGTGCATGGAAAAGCGCAAGCCCTCCATGAGCAATAACTGTGGAGCGCCCTGGTGTCCATACATGCTCTGAAAGTGTATATAAGTCTTCATGAAAAGGGGTTAATGTGTCACAAAAGTGTTGGGGCCTACACAGAAGTGTGTCTGGGGAAAAGGGACATATCCACGCCTGAACAAAAGGAGGACACTCACAAGCCAACTTCTAAATTTTGGCAAGCATGGCTTAAAGAGGTTGTCCGGGCTTTTTAATATTGATGACCTATCCTCAATATCAGATCGGCAGAGGTCCGACATTCGGCACCCCTGACAATCAGCTGTATGGGGAGACGGCATGTGCGCACATACAGCAGCAGACAAGAAGACAGAAGGGAGACAACACGTGCTATCTCCCCATACAGTGATCAGCGGGGGTGCTCGGTGTGGACCCCTGCTGATCTGATATTGATGATGTATCCCGTGGATAGGCCATTAATAGTAAAAAATCTGAGCAACCCTTTTAACACCATGGGGGACATTTCATAAGCCAGTCTTAAACTAAAGTGTGTGAAAGAAAAACTATCTATCTATCTATCTATCTATCTATCTATCTATCTATCATATCTAAATGAAGAAAAAAACTGCATGACTCTCAATTGATGAATAGAGGACAACACATTTGAATTGCAATTGAGAGTGCTGCAGATTTTTATTTTTTTTTTGTTCGTTTTGAATTGCAAATCATATCCACGGCTGCTGGCACACCAGTTTTATCCAAATGTACTGCTTGGATTTTTAATTCTTTTTATATATATCTATCTATCTGTATTGATGACTTTTTTTTCTTCTTCACACAATTTAATTTTTGTTTTAAAGAGGATTTTACCTCCAGTCACAGGAACATAAGTGATCAGGAATTTGTTAACGCGGATCTTCGGTGCTAGCCAGATGACTTTAGCAGAGTTCTCAGTAATGTCGGAGAAGGAAAGTCCTTTTGGAGACCCCATGGCTGCAGAAACATAAGAAGAGATACTTAGCAGTAATAGTTAAACCTCCCTTGGGCAGTTTTGGAATGTTCTAAAATATTCTGCTTACCGCCTACTTCTAATGACTAATAATTACAGGACATATGGTACTGTGCTTTGCATAATATTTGACAAAATTGGCATAATACTGTTTACTAGAGCTGGAGTAGCTGCCTTGGCATAGTTCCCTTAAATATTTCATAAGATTTTACCATTTAATACATTTTCATTTTGAGGCTGTGACAAATTTAGCTGTAATAAGCCACGCTTTAGACATCATATTTTTTTAATAGTTAAAGTTGCAAACTAAGTCATGAGCAACGTTATGTCTTAAAGAATAAAAATGTAAAAAATGTATCAGTTATATGGGATAATCTGTGAAATAATATAAATAGGTCAAAAATTCTGCTCTGGTTAATTTCTTAATATACAGTATGTTAAATGATTGTAGTTCTGTCTCTGTAATATAGAACTCCAAGTCATCTGTATAGACACAGAGTTAAAGGATGTAGGCATTTTTTTATAATTGCATTTTGCTAATTTTGAGCTACAAATTATTTTTCAATTGCCACTGTGTAGTTGTAGAATAGCAGGCATTCTGTTAACAGTGAGTCCAGTCAAATAGAAGCCCTTATCTCTGAATCCCTAACAGCTCATTAACACTTATTTAAGCTACAGTCTGTGCAGTTTGTTAGGAATTTAGCAATAATGAGTGTTTACAACCTGTCAGAATTCAGAAATAAGGGCTGCACATGTGTCACCGGAGCTTCTATCTGACTGGACCTAATATGAACAGAAAGCCTGCTATTCTGCAAATACAAAGATAATCAAATCTATTTGGAGAAAAGGGCTGACTTTTTTTTAAAGAAAATACCAACTGAAAAAAATAATAAATACGTAGAAAACAATCATAACAAAAATGGCCACAAAGGTGTCCAAAGCCTTTAAATGATAAAACAGCTGTAAGGAAAACTGCCCCAGGAATAAAGCTTCAGACCCTTTTGGAATAAGGTATTAGGGTTCAATTATTGTACTTATTTTTTATTCATTTAATTTTTAATTATTATTCTCGATGCAAATCCATGATGTTGCAGCTCTGCAGGAAAAGGATGCTATAAGTTCTGTATGTTCATTTAAGGGGTTAATTTGGCGATTCTTGTAGGAAATCTTTCTTACGTCACAGTCACCAACAGTATTCTCAATATCAAAAATTTGACAAGTGACAAGTGACATAGCCTAATGCACTAGGATTTTCCTTTTATAACTGTTACTGTTTTCATAGAATATTTTAGAAAATAGTTTACATTTTGCTAAATCTTCTCAATTTTGTACCAACCGCTACCGTTTATGGAAAGCACAAAAGAAATCCCCACCGTTTAGTAGTTAGTATGCAACATCCAATCCCCTCAGCCCTAACAACAGCCTAAGCTAGAATATATTTGTTTAATATCTGTCCATCGCAATTTGTTCTCAGTTCCACTAGATAGTTTTCAGCTTTCTTTAATCTGCCTTTAGATGAGTCTTTCGCAAAAGGGAAAAGACAGCTTTTTTTTCTTAATCTGCATAAATAGCCCACACAAGAAAAGTCCATTAGTAATGGCCGGCAAACCCAAACAAGCCACATTAAAAGGTTTGATGGAGAACTGCCAGTATTTCAGAACAGCAAGGGGTAAAATTGATTTGGAAAGAAGTAGTCAACAGTGAAACATACAAAAGATATTTGAAGGCTCCAAATCTTTCAGGTTAGTGCCAGAAGCAGAATAGAGAAAAGAACCGAGCCGAAAAAGAGACACATATTCAATGGAATAATGAAGAAAATAACCAAGTGTATGGAAGGAGGTGTAAATCGTTAATGTTCCACAGTTAATAAATTTAGAAGAAATATCTATTTATTTATTTTCTGAAGCATCAAAGACAGAAGACACCAGAATAGAGCACTCCTCATGTTATTTATTACGAAGTGCCAAGTGTCTCAGTGGGAGGGTACATTGGCATGAGTAGACGGAGGAGTAAATTAACTGGGAGACTAAAGTCTAGATCAGTTACAGCCTCTTAGTTATCTTAAATGTCTGCATTCATCAATTCCCCTCATGGCTCAGACCAGATGCTGCAGGGATGTTCTAATGCCTTTTGTGCAATAGAACTAACGCTAAAAAAATGCACTAACTTTTGGTAACTCGTGAGTCATTGTAAAATTGTAGGGGTCAATGCAGTACACTTAATCTAGGAGTAGCAACAAACCAATTCCCAAGACAAGGGTGTTGGTACCCCTAAAAAGTGCTCCTGAAATTACATTGTCAATATAAAGGCACATAAATCAGTGCACATTTGGGTTAACACCATTTCTATCCTGTATCTAGCATATTTTCTGCTCTGATTCTCCATCCATAGTATTGTTAGGCACTGATTTGTGTGCCTCTATATTGACACTATAATTTCAAGATCAATTTATAGGGGTTTCAATACCTTTGTCTTGGGAATTGGTTTGTTGCTACTCCTAGATTGGAAGTAGAGATGAGTGAAATTTTCAAAAATTAGATTCACCGGTTTGCCGAATTTTTCGGAAAAAATTAGATTAGATCCAAATATATTCATGGCGAATTCCGTTAAAAAGCAGCTATTTCCTGGCTGTTGAGAGCTTTTATAGTGGTGTATAACACTGTGCCTTGCAGTAACACGCAGAGAGAGTGTGCATTGGTAGTGAAATAATATTGTGAGTCCGTATGACATGCAGATGACAGGCGTCGCTCTTAGAATCACTGCATACTTCACTTATATGGGCAGTCATGGGGCCAAAACTGACCAAATAAGTATCAACTCAGCCTTACAGGTAGATATTAGTGTCAAGGAGAAGCGCACTCCTTTTACACCATTGTCAGCTAATTCCACATAGATGTCTACAGAACCTGTTCTATTAAACGCTTATAGAAGTAGAGCCCCCCCGACAGAGTGGAGAGTGTGTCAGCAGTAAGTTTGTGTTGACGTAGCAGATTAATTTCCCCCATTCTCTGATCCATCAGAGCAATTACCCATAAAAAAACGTATCCTGTCTGTGGAGCATATGCCTTCACTCGATCAATATTTGCTCAATAATCCATCAGTATTGCTAAGGGCAAAAAAAAAAGAGTGGATCTAAATCAGATTTGTCACGTGAATGGAATATGTGCATGTCTTCTATGTTTTCTACCCACTCCTGCTTTTGGCTACCAAATCATAAGCCACTTGTGATGGGACCATACAGGACTTAAATCTGCTACACAGACAGGAGACATTGTGTTTTTCCTTCCTTCTGATGATGTCAGCCAGGCCAAAAGCCAAAATAGGGGACCAGTCATGAAGAGGGAAGGGTGGGAAAAGCATGAGAAGTCAACAGAATGGCCCTATGACATAGTGGTGAGGTGGCGGCAGCATGAGTAGGCCACAGAGGGGCAAGGTGACATGGTGTGGAGGTGGGTGACAATACCAGTACCCACAGAAGATGGTGGGTGAAAGAAGGAGCACTTGGCATCAGATGTGTGCTATCAGGTGGGTGACAGCATCAGAATAGTAGCTGAGGCAGGTAGCCAGAAGAAACCTGTCTCTTTTGTCAAATTGTTGGTGTGGCACTATGGATGATCTAGACTGATGCATCAGGCATTGTTGTGTGGAAATCCTGGCTGATCCACGCCTGATTCATCTTGATGCAGTGTCCCATTATGTGCTATATGTGGGCACTTTAAACTCTTGCTAAATGTCATATCAAATGTATCATGCTGTAATTCCCTTTAACAGGCTGGCAGTGTCATTTACCTTTATTCTCTCCTAGGTGGTGCTGGCACCACTTATATATAGCTGGGGTGCTGGGGGCAAAAAGTTAGTGTGTTTGATGATAATGTAGAGATGAGGAAGTTAATGGAGGAGGTGGAAACTTGTATTTCCACCGAATTAATTCCAAAAAGATTTTACAGCATATAAGTGCAGCGCTTAATGCTGAATACAATTTTTTCTCCACTGAAATCATGAAAAAAAAGATTTTACTGCATATAAGTGCAGCACTTAATGCACAATACAAGATTTTTTTCCACTGAAATCATTCAAAAAGAGTGCTGTGTAGAAGCCACACAGGGGCCCCCACGCTGCATATTTACCATAGAGACATCGTGGAGATTTTACCCCAAGTAGATGCAGTGCTAAATGCTAAATACAAGATTTTTTTCAACCAAAAAATTCAAAAAAGATTTTTTTTTTTGCGCTTAATACTGAATAAAAAATGTTTCCACTGAAATAAGTCACAAAAGATTTCATCACATATAACTGCAGCGCAGAATACACTTTGTTTTCCAACGAAATAAGTCACAAAAGATTTTACCGCACATAACTGCAGCGCTTAACGCCAAATATCTTTTTCTTTTTCTACTGATATGCGCCACTAAAGGCTTTACCACATATAACTGGAACAGTGAACACCAAGTATATTTTTCTTTTTCCACATATATACCCCACTAAAAGCTTTTCAACACAGGGTTATAGGCTGTCAGTTTAAAAAGAACAGCGCCTAGGGCGTAGTTATCTGAAGTTAATGGTGCGTAGCGGAGGAAGTAACCAATACCGCAGATAGATGCGGGCTGGTGTGAATAAATTTGCATTTTTGTGCAGGGTTAGTGCATAGTGTGATCACCTGAATTGGTGTGCTGCTCTTATGGACGTCGCCACATAAGTGCGCAGTGTGTGAAACGTAAATACAAAATTTCACCACAACGTAATTCGATCCATACCACAAAAAGGACTTTCCCACATACAACTGCAGCGCTGAACGCTAAATATATCTTGATATGTCTACAGAAATATGCCACTAAAGGCTTTACCACATATAACTAGAACAGTAAACCCTGAATATATTTTTATTTTTCTACTGATATATAGTGTTGGGCTTGAATATTCAAATTAAACTGTTTCATCTGAACCCATGATCTCTCCCTGCTTCTTGCTTGTGGGCCAATGAGAATGGTGCAATGTCTTTGTCTGAGTTTAGCAACATCCCTAGCAACCAATAGGAAAGTTGACTACCCCTTACTATATAAGAACCTCCCCAGCAGCCATTTTCTGCAGTTTATTACAGTTCTCAGAGAGACAGCAATATTATTGCTGTGATCTTTGCTTTCCTGTGTCATAACATTACATAGTTAGTTAGTTAGCTTATATATATTATACAGATAGTTAGTGGAAATAGACATTGTAGGTTAGATTGTGATATAGTATAGCTGATAAGTTCCAGTGCAGGGATTTAGGTAGTGTGATAGGTTCTGCTGTCCATACATACATGCTACATACATAGTGCTGTAATGTCACAAGTTTACAACAATACTTAGTGCACCAATCAGTAATTTGTAGTCAGACCTACTAAAATGTGAAGTTGCACGTATTGCGCCAAAATATTCGCATCATTAGTGCCAATTTGTACAATTGTGAATATATTGGAGCACTCTATCTGCATATCTGCACAGAAATAACTGCAGAAGTAAACAGAACATATATTTTTCTTGTGGTACTGAATAAGATACTAAGATATCAGCCACTAAAGGCTTTTCAACATAATACTTGAAGCCCAATAACAAAAAGCTGTCATGACAGAGCTGTCTAATGACTATTTGGATCCCCAAATAATTGTTCCCTGCACTTGTAAATCACTTTCCTATCAATGTCCCTAACGCCTTCTGACATCTCTCCCTGCACTAAGATGCTGTGAAATGATTCCTCTCTATCCTTTTACTGCACTTATAAATCATTTTTTTTTTCTGTCTTTTTTTCCACAATCGTTTTACCACTTGCTGTCCCTAGTGCCTTCACACGTCTGTCCCTGCACTCTGAACGCTGGAAAGATGGCCGCCTTATTTATAGGGCTGTGACATCACAGGGCTGGCTGATGATTGGCTGCATGCAGCCATGTCAATCTGGGTGATCCCGCATTCCCAGACTTCCTTGCCCCATGTGCTCAGTCCTCACATGTCTAACTGCCATTTGAGGAAAATTGAGATTCGTTACCACGAAGCGCGAGGAAATTCGCATTTATTGCAAATCGAATTTTTCCTGAAATTCGAAACGAATTCCACTTCGTCAGCTTTAATCGCTCATATCTAATTGGGAGTGTTGCATTAACACTTATAATCCTGTCTACTAGTGTCTAACTAGGAAGATGATCAGTAGTGGTTGCCTGCATTGGGTGCCACTCCTATCTTAGATAGTATTTACCAATCAAAATGTATTATTTTCTTTTTAGCCTCTCTACAGGCAGTGATATTATTGGCCATGACATTGTGTATACTAGAAAGATAGATTACATGGTGGCCATATTTTACTTCCACTATAAATTTCAATATGTGCGTAATATTTTTTATAATTATTTAATCCGAAATTGATATGCAATTACATTTTTTTTTTATCCTGCATAAGTCAAGCGCTGGAGGTCTAAAGGAGTGCAACATCATATTATGGGGTAAATCTAGTGGAACTTAGCTCTAATTTTATTTTATCCTAGTTTTTAAAGTACCCACAGCTTTTACAGTAGCAGCAACGTGGATGAGATTCTACCGCTAAATCCACATATACCTTGGCATATGGATTTCACAGCATATCAATCTGTGATGTGGTTTATATAAATCTGCAGGAAATTTCTTGCACCAAAGAAATATGCTACATGTGGCCAAACCCCAAGTATGTATTTGCAGATGGTAGATTAGATCTAGAAATCTCTGTGACTAAAATGTTGTTCTATACATCTGAATGGGGTTGTTTCCAAAGCAGTCACATATCTTTTTTACAACCTCCCCCCCCCCCCCCATTCAGATAAATGTGGCAGATGCAGATATTTTGGCAACAAATCTACCTTGTATAAATATACAGTAATATTGCCATATTAACAATCCTCAAATGTAATAAATAAAGTTTAGAAGAGATGAAACTAATCTAAATAGGCAAACCTTTCATAATTTAACATAGCTATTTTGTCAAAATATCAAATATGAAGCAATTTTTTTTTCTTTCAATTTGAGCTGTATTAAGAAACTGGGTTCACTGATCTGGAAATTAAAACCTTTATCTAAATTCAAAAAGGCAGAGGAAAAATGTGATTAAAGCAGACGTGTAGTTCCTATGCCCCGACACTAATAGACAGAATGAAATAATCCTTTGTTTTCCCAATTCCTGTTATTATGGTGCATTGCGTGTATAGAACCATCGGGCTGTGCAGAGATGATTTTCACCACGGAGAGTAGAAAGAAAGGAACAAAAAAGAAAGAAAAACATTTAATTATATGTGCCTGGTATCCAGCTGCCAGAGAGTGATAGTTATATAGCCACCTGTGGAGGAAAATTGTATGTTACAAAAGCTTAAGACTCGAGAACAAAGACATGAAAAGCTTGGGAAGATTTCCAAGCAGTGATGGATGTTGCAACAAACAATGTGACAATTTAATTTATGTATATACAGGTAAGGGTATATACATACATATTTGTAGCCAACCTACAAATAAATAATAGAAGCATAGGAGCCATGCTAAGCCATGTGGTGTTTTATAGGTTAACATCATGCGTTCTTTAATGCTTCCTGAAGCATGATGAAGGAAAATTCAAAACAAAACATAAATTAAGAGGCACAAACATACAAGTAATTTAAGGACATATAAGCATGCTTGATACGAATCAGTTATGAACTTGTGCAACTTAAAGTTGTCAATCATTTTATTCTCATGCTCTCAGTGACTCCTGTCCACGTAACTCATAGTAATTGTCCAGATGCCTGGGTTCTTTCCTTTTTCCATGAGCAAGCCATAAATAGTGTGAAAAAGATGTATGTCTACTCTTACAGCTTAAGTAGAACATTTTATTAGATCATATATATTGTTTCACCTTTTTTTAAGTAGAGCTACTATGTAGCTTATTGATTTTCTAAAACCCAACATTATGCAAAAAAATATCAAATTTAAATTGATCCTAGTTGCACTTAAATTGATTGAAGAGACGTTATCTGGCAAACAGCAGATTTTAGCTCACTCTTCTCTGACTCACAGAAAAGGGGATGCTCTAGAGGAGGACCACACTCTTTGAAGCCCATATGATCTAATAGGACATATGAACTGAAACTGTCCCGATCGGGCAAGTTATTTAGTCTGGACTATGTTGAATACATGCTGGTGCCAACCACCACTGGCAAAGAGACCAAAGCTACCGAGGGCAACAGCAGAATCGAGCATCAGTGATGGAGCGGTTGAGGAGTCAGCGGTTAAATGACCCTATTATTATCATTAATTTAATATTGTAATAGCTTATAAACTTAACTTGTAGAAATAAAGATTTCAGCTAAAATGTGCAGCCTCTCCACATCTATGGGATCCTTGTTTGGTTTATCCTAGTATATAATTTATTTTACAGTAAAAAAAAAATCACAAATGATTGGGTAGCTATTTTGTCCACAAGGTCCTTGTTCTCCAGCATGGCCCATAACTCAGAATTTCCCTTACCATTACTGCACAGTCTACACTTTTTTCCTTGGTTGAAGATTTATCGGCTGAACAAAATTCAATTATCTTCACATTCCTGTTTAAAAATATCTTTAGCTGCTAAGTTGGAGGAAACGTAATGCTTCCCAAGATCCTCGAAACAATGAGCCTTTATGTTGATAAGAGCCACCAGTAAGACTTGAGGGCGCGTTCAATTAGTAAGTAATAGCAATGTTGTCACATTAACTTTTTACCTTCATGTCATAAATGACTAAAAGTGATATCAGGGTATTTTTCTAAATAAAGAAGAAACAACTTGGGCCTAAAAGAGTCCACCTATTAAACCAAATTTTACTAATATGCCTAATAGGAAAGCAGCCAACTATAATTATTCATTCTTTATGACTGTTTAATGACTATGTATTGCAGACTCTGTGTTTGCTAGGCAGTGCTTAAAAATGTTTAGCATGTGCCTAGCAACAGGCATTGCTGCCAATGGGTGAAACTGCTGGATTCTTATGTTATTTTGGTGATCTGGTTGTGCCACTAACTGTAGTGAGATTTTCAGCAAGCAAAAGAGAGGCGCTCATAGGGTAAGTTCATCAGGGATATGTGAATAAATCAATGAAAAAGCTGAATTTATCACCTCTATGTAGTTGCTCCCATGTTTAGGATGGAACTACGGTGGAGGTCAGGACTTGTGTGGAGGATCTTGTGATTGGTGCTGCCAGTATTGGACCAATCGCTCTAGGCGGGTGCCACCCCACCGATCGAGCGTAATGAAACTAGTTGAAGGTCACCAGACTATTGTCTGTCAGGCTTGTGGCCAAATGAAAGGAGGCGCACGTTCACAACCGGATCTCTTTATACACAGATAGTTATTTTATTATTTATTAAAGGACAATGCATTTCGGGGTACAGGCGACCCCTTTCTCAAGTCTGAAGTAAGATGGCAAGAGCATACGTTGGTCTCTAGCTAGACCGCATGTAGCTGGTATGAGCGGTGGTAGAAACGTATTGGCAGGCCTGGTGTGCGGCCGCAACTCTTAGCACGTAGTGGGACACCGTGGCTAAGAGTTGCGGCCGCACACCAGGCCTGCCAATACGCTTCTACCACCGCTCACACCAGCTACATGCGGTCTAGCTAGAGACCAACGTATGCTCTTGCCATCTTACTTCAGACTTGAGAAAGGGGTCACCTGTACCCGAAACGCGTTGTCCTGTAATAAATGATAAAAAAAACTATCTGTGTATAAAGAGATCCGGTTGTGAACGTGCGCCTCCTTTCATTTGGCCACAAGCCTGACACACAATAGTCTGGTGACCTTCAACTAACTGAGGAAAGGTGTTGCCCTCAAATCGACCCTTGATGTACTGTATTTGGTCATCCATTCATTATAATAGCATGATACATTATTATATTCCACATCCAATGGCCACTCTAATGCAGGACAGATAAATTAAAGGGATTTTCTGTGTCTGCAAATTTCAGCCTTAATTTATAGGAAACAACATATGTTATCACTTAGTAATAGGGATTGTGTACCTGGCTGTAATGCCTAGTTTTCCTGCACTCCATCGGGGTCATGTGCTATTTTCCACTGTGTTGTTTGCCTATCCCCATGTCATCATATCTATATCTGACAAGTAGTGTTGATCAAACACCAAAGTGCTCGGGTGCTCGGGCCGAACACATCGGGATGCTACCGAGCACCTGGATGTCACTGATATTTTTTGGATGTGCACACTTTACACAGGAGATGTGCCACGGATAATTCAACTGTCCGCAGCGGACACCGTCCACTGAAGAAGTACACTGTATGTCACTGATAAATTTGTTAAACGCACATGTTACACTGGAGATATGTCCCTGGTAATTTCACTGTTGTCAGAAGCGGACACCGTCTATTGAAAAAGTACACTGGATGTCACTGATATTTTTAGGATGCACACACTTTACACAGGAGATGTTGCGCGGATAATTTAAATGTCCGCAGCGGACACCGTCTACGGAAAAAGTACACTGGCTGTCACTGATATTTTTGGGGTGCGCACAATTTACACAGGAGATTTGGCGTAGATAATTTAACTGTCCGCAGTGGCCTATTAGATGCTATTTAGTGTAGGATGGGCTAAAAAAATATATATTGCTGCTGTCACACACAATAGTCCTTAAAAGGACTTTTGGGTCTCTGAAAAGTTTTTCTAATAAAAATCTTCCAATACCACTCCCTACACTGTCAGCTTTTTTCTTCTATGGTAAACGTTTCTGTAAAGTAATTGTTACTAAAAAAAAAATAACGAATCAAAAACCATTTAAGGTTTTGTAACATACTTGGCACTATGAAATAACTCAAAACCTTATTTGATATTGTGGCTGTAACTATAATAAGCTGTACAATATTGTCAATACATTATTTATGGGGATTAGTAAATTGCATAATTTTCCCCTTCATTTCCATAATATACTTTTCAGTGTTATGCCTGTAAAGTGTAACAGTAACTCTGAGGAAAATCTGTTAAATAATGTCTTTAGTAAAAGTTGTGCTGGAAGAGGGCATCTCCACTAACCCATATTCAACACACCTTCATTAGTATTCATATTAATAAGGCTGCTGGCCATACTTGGATCTGTGATATTGGAGCTGGGAGGGGAAGAAGAGACAGTAGACCTTTCCCAGACATTCTCTATGAGTCTTGCACTTGGATGTAAACACGGGCCTGTGGCGGTCGTTTAAACTGTTGTAAAGTAGAACTGGCTCGCAACCAATCAGATTCCATCTTTTATTGGAAACTCAAAGGTGGAATCTGATTGGCTTCTATGGGCGACTAAGCCAGTTCTACTTTACACCAGTTTAATACATCTAGAGGCAACAAAATGCACTCAGAACTTTATATAAATCATGTGATTTATAGAATGCAGTAAGGCTAAATTCTGGTGATAGATTTTTTTATGTGTCTAAGTGGAACACCCCTTAAAGTGTATGGCCAGACAGAGCTGATAATTGCCTATTGCCAGGGAAAGAGACAGACACCGTCAAAAAAGGGACTTGTCTTCATGAGAAGTAATTTTTGCTACATTATTAAACAATTTATGCTTATGTATAAGTTATGTATGATTATATTTCCCAAACTAATATGGAATAGGATCATAATTTTGAATAGCGAGCTAAAAAGGAAATGTTTGGACTATATGGTTTATATAAACAGATTATATATAGCTGATATATGGCCTGATAGAGCCCCCAGTATGTATGTTGGCTGCATATTAGAATATGTTATTTCCATTCTTATTCTTTCCAGCCAGCAGAAGGCATATGTTTATATCTAGGTAAATGACTGTGTTTACCTCACATTGCATCTAACTCTCTTTTGCCATTTATAGCAAAGACATGAAGGACTCGCTAACATCTGTAGCTTCTCTTGGTGAGAAATTATTTGGCCTTGTTCTACCAATGATATAAACATTAAGCACTTGCTAATATTATTTCATGTGTAACACGTTCATCATTTAAAATGACGTTCTTTCTGGGCTTTTCTGCTTAGTGTAACTTCACTCTGTCAAGCAACAGACTAACCAGTGACATCTTCAAGGGGCATTTTACTCAAGTATTCTAGAGCTTCACAAAAATATTTTTGAAACAGCTCATTTGATTTGGAATGCAATCCATTCTATTTATTCCTTTATTTGGCTGTTCACAAATTCAAAATGCATTTTAGGGAATGAAAATGTAATTTATAGTTTAGTGGACATTTTGTGAGGAAACACATTTGCCCCTTTTCTATGCAAAAAGCTGTGCAAAGTTTTAGAATTTTTGTTGCTGCATTTACAGTATTTCATTGCAAACACATTTGGTATTAAAGGAGCTGAAGACAACACCTGTTCTAATGGATGCTGCTACCAGTGTTGCTTCTAAGAACAAAGGTAAACAGGTTATCCATTTTAGTTTTTTTCAAATCTCCTCTCACCCACAGTGGTGAGTCTTACAAGAATTTCGTTATGATGATTTTTTTTACCTTACTGGGCAAGTGCTGCGCTCTCCATCGAATAACGTTACTGGCACTTCCAGAATCATATGCCATACATAGGACACATGATCCTAGCCAGTTTCAACCCACAATGTATGGGGTTTTCACCTGCAGAGTCAGGCAGCCTTGGATGCTGTGAGCTGTCTGTGCCCAAGGCTGACCTTACTGGGCGAGTAATGCGCTCCCCATAGAATAATGTTACTGGCACTTCCGGAATCATATGCCATACATAGGACACATGATCCTAGCTGGTTTCAACCCACAATGTACGGGGGGTGCTCCTGCACAGTTAGGCAGCCTTAGGCGCTGTGAGCTGTCTGTGCCAGAGGCTGCCTAGATGAAACCCCCAGTCTTTGTTGGTTGAAACAGGGCTAGGATCAAGTGCCCGATGTACAGCACATGATCCTGGAAGTGTAATAGCATAATTAGACAAGGGAGCACAGCACTTGCCCGGTAAGTAAAAAAAAAAATAATAATCATAATGTAACTCTTGTAAGACTCGCCACCGTGGGAAAGATGAGATAGTGGGAAGTCTTCTTTGGGTATATATTTTCCCTGTTTACCAGCCGTGCATTTGATATACTGTTAGTGGTTCCAAAGTCTACCGTTACTATGTCCTTGTGCCCTAGTGGGGCATTGGATAGGGGTTATAGGACAACCCGATTAAAGGGGTTGCACAGTCAGTACATATTGATGACCTATCCTTAGGACAGGTTATCAATATCTGATCACCGGGGGTGCCTGCACAACCCTTTTAAGGTTGTTTTCCTAACCATGCTTTCATTGACATACTGTAGCTATATGAGGTCTTGCTATTTTTCTACGAGATATATTTTTATGGCGCCATGTAATATTTTCCTACATTGAAATGTTACTTGTGTTTAGCTACTTTGCTTAAACTTGCAGTAACAAGCTGAAATAAGGAAGTTGTTGAATATTTTTCCCTTCCTATTCACAGTACTGCAACTATCAAGTGATAACCACCATGGTACCGAGTTAAAATACCTGTTGTTGCCTCTCCTTCAATTGATGGAGAGTGCTGACCGCTAGAAACGCCATGCAGCTCAATTTCATATTCAGTGCCATCTGTTAGTCCTGTCACAACTGTTGAACGTTCACTGCCTGGTACTGTAAGTGTAATTGGTTCAAACTGCTTATTGGTATCTTGCATTTTAATGATAAAGTTGTCGAAACCACTTTCGTCAGCTGTCCAGGACAGATGAAGACTGTGCGGAGTAATTTTGGAAACCACGAGGTTTCCAACTTCAGGTTCCGTCTCTGGAAAAAAAATATCATGGAAGGAAGAAGGAAATTGAAAAGTCTTGTTAATACTGTTGTCCATCTCTCTTCTCATAAGGTGCTGTGTGCTAGGCTAAAAGAGTAATAGCAAGGGTATAAAAGGAATATTCTGAAGACATATTGTGATGTTCTGTGCCTGAAAAAAAACTGTTTCATAGCAAAATATAAAAATACCACCTAGACATAGATTACAGAGAAGTATTGCAGTATGAAAACAATGGGGTACTTTTTCATAAATTAAAAAGATATTATTCATAATCTTGAGTCTAAATCCTAATGCACCCAATAGAACTATACTATAGAGTAGCGGGAGCCATATGGTACTCAGTGAGGACCAGTAGTACAAGAATGTTTTGCCATAGAAGCAAAATTACTAGGATAGAATAATAATCTAATGCGACTGTAATAAAATAATAAAAGGTTGCAAACTTACAACTTAATCCTCTATCTTTCTCAATGCTCCTGCTCCTGTCCTTACCTCCAGTTTCTGTTTACAGTCTGCAGCAATGACATAGCTGTATATTACACATGCCTTCTGCAGCCAATCACTAGCCATAGCAGAATATGACACAAGACTGCTGAAGCCAACAATATATGCCCTATATAGCTATGTCACCGCTAGGTGAAACGGTGAAACTGAAACCAGAGATGAGGACCAGAGCTGCAGTGCTAGAAATGGCAGGAGATTAAGCGGTTAGTGTGTGTTCTTATTTTATTACATTTGGGAACACAATGGTATCTTTTTTAAACTTTGGGCAGCGAAGCTGGATGTAGCAGAATTCAGCTGCGAATGCCCTATAAGATATTCTTTAATGGGGTTGTCCAGCACTGTCAACATTGTAGTGGAGGGAACTAACTACTACAACTCTGATCTTCTTGATGTCAATAGGATCATGTACTTTAAGAGTTTTAATTAAATCCAATGAAAGATAAAGCCCTGATGGTATATGGGCAGATAAAGAACTCTAGATTTCTATATTGTGACCAAGATAAAGATGAGCAAATCTATTCTATAGAATCAACTTTTTTGCACATTTCTTTCAAAAAAGTTTTATTCCATAGAATTTCAATTCTTGGTGTGGATTTGAGAAGAGAGACACTTGAGTATGTCCAGTATTCTGGGAAATGTCTGACCAGGTTTAATAAATGCCAAATCTATATAATCACTAAGGACAACATAAACAGTCAACAGAAAAAAAACAACACTTCCAAAGGATCGGACGCTAGATAATCTGTAATAAAGAAAAGGTATATCTGATGATGACTGGAATATCCAATACCTGTGGAAGCTGAAGTGCTAATAGGTTGTGTAGGTTGATCACGGACAATGCCATAGAGGTAGATGGTGTAATCAGTGTTGGGTAATAACCCTGAGACAGAAATATTCCTGAGATTGCCAGAGACATTTAATTTCACTGGCTCCAATAACTTTTCTGTATCAACAATTTCTATAACAAATCGATTAAAATCATCTTGTGTTGCTGTCCAAGACAAGTCAAAGCTCTTTGGTGTTACATTGGTGATGGACAAATTGTCAACTTCTGGCTTGTTTTCTGAACAGGAAAAAATGTAATTCAATTAATGAATGACTAATCTGGCTAAACCCACATGGATGCATGCTCAATAGTTCACAAACCCCATCAGAGGAAGAAAGCAGAAGTCTGAAGCATTTCAGTTTTTTAGCCAGAAGCCACAAACAAGTGAAGGGGCTCATCTTCAGCCTCAGTTACCCAGAGAAGCAGCTTTATATAATATCTTTTTACATGCTTAAATGTTTTATATAATGAATCATGCACTAAATAGTAGCAAATTTGAATGAATAAAGCTGATGAATGGAGAAGCTGTGGCCATATTGGTATTAAGCAACTTTAGAAATGCAATAGATGAGCCATAAGGAAAAGTTATGCTGATCAAATACTTTTGCCTTCTGCTAATTTAAATCTGCAATATTGCTGATTTTATTTTTACCTTCCTACTGGACAAAAGGACTAAAGCTCTAAGGGCCATTTTGATGACAATATATATTTTTTTATGACAATATATTCTAATTTTTGGTAGTGTGTATGGAAATGCAGAAGATGCTGGGAAGATGTAGAAATTGTTGTGTTGGATGATTTAGACTCACACAAGGTTCCAGGACAAACAAAATGGTTTATTGCAAGGCAAAACAGTTTAAAGAAGCACTGTAACAAAAAATGTATTCTGTGACCCGTTAGAAAGGTACATGATGTAAACTGTAGGGAAGGTAATCTTACCAGTGACTGTATATGTGAGTTATAACCTCCCTTCTAATCCTCAGCTGTGTCATGTGACCGACACTGACTTTCCAAATAACACAGCATGCTATGTGTGGACAGGAATCCAGTTTATCTATGTATTTCTATGGGAGACTCAAAGTAACTGACTTTCTGTCCTGTGTTCGTCAGAGATCAGAGTATTGGTCACAGGACACAACTAAGGATCAGAAGGGAGGATTTAACTCAGAAATAAAGTCACCGGTAAGAAAATTACCTTCACTAGAGTTTATATCATGTACCCTCCTAAAATATTTTGAGGGAGTGCTTTTTTAACTGACCTATAGACTATGAGTAGGGATAAACAAATTAACCAGAATTAATTTTGGTTCTGATTCTATAGAATGGGGTTGTCAGATTTGATTTGGTTTGAATAAAAAGTGCCCCGATTGTCCTGCAAAGTTGTGTAAAAGTTGGTTTACAGTTTTAAGGGTTTTATAACCTATAAAATAGTTTTTTTTCCCACGATAAATATTTTAACTTTGTAGTTTTTTCAAAATCATTTTTATAACTGGGGAAAAATGCACTTATGCACAGCAGTAGACAGCTTGCTTCAGTGAGTAGTTTTGTCTTTTAGGGCTAATGCACGTGATTAAATTGTACACTTTTGTCTCAATTTAATTAGATGTCATTGTTTGCCATTTGTTTCTCTATTGCTTTGCTATATAATATGTTGGAGCTAGAGCTTATTTCTATTTTTATTTTTTCAAAACATACTAATGTAATACTTTAGCAAGCTCAATGTGACTGTTCTAAGAGTATTTTTGCATGTGGCAGATTTGTTACATAAATTTCTGTATCCATCCACTTCATCTGAATGCCTTTTGTTGAAATCGGCACAGTTGCTGTGAAAACAGCCTCGTTCATATCTATAACATCGATTTTCAGTTGCAGATGTTTCAGAAACAAATCTATTGCATGTGAAGGTACCCTAAAGAAATAGTTGGAGAAGACAGCAGGAATACAGCTGATAAAGCAAGTGCAAATTTGTGATGATGAAACATGGATTTTGGACAGCGGATGGTGCAGTGATGGCAAGACCTTGCTGAAAAATTTCCAGGTACCTGTGACAGCTTCACCAAAGAGAGGCTTAGTATTAGATCCCTGAATCACACCATACAGAGTGATGAGATATTTTGAGGCCGGTTTCAGACCCGGCACTTCCAGAGAGCGAAGTTCTCCAGGGACCAAAATGGTTTGTGTATTTTCTTCATCTGCAGTGTCCTGAACCTGAATGACAAATTTCTCATAGTTGTTGTCTGGAGCTGCCCACGTGAGTTTGAAGGAGTCCCAGTTTACATGGGATATTAATAAGTTGCCCAGCTCCAGTGGAACTTCTGAATATGAAAATATGCTATTATTAGTCAAGGCATTTTGTGAAGGCAAAGAAATACTTTGTAAAAATATTCAGTTGAATGAAAAGAGCAGAAAATAATACCATAAGTTGAGCACACACTACACTGTACTATATCAGTTGGAAAGTCTTCAGACCCTCTCTTTCACTTTTTGTGTCCCATTTTATGTTGTGACCATGTGATGAATTAAAATAAGTTCAAGTTTTTCCCCATAGTGACAAAACGAAAGCAGAATGTTCAAAATCTTTTCAAATTTATTGAAAAGGAAAAACTTAAATATTGCATTGACATAAGTATTCAGACCCTTTACTGCAGCGAATACAGCATCCAGCCTTTTTGGGTATGATGCAAAAAGGTTTGCACACGTAGAGTTTGGGATTTTCTGCCATTGTTCTCTGCAGAATCTCTCAAACTCTGTTAGATGTTGACCATTGGTGGACAGCCATTTTCAGAGATGTTTAATTGTGTTCAAGTCAGGGCTCTTGCTGGGCAGCTTAAGGACATCCACAAAGGATTCCCTAAGCCACTCCTGTGTTGTCTTGGCTGTGTGCTTAGAGTCATTGTTTTTTAGAAGGTGAAACCTTTGACCCAGTCTGAAATCCAGAGCACACTGGATCATTTATTTTTTCTTTAGAATATCTCTGTACTTTGCTCCATTCAGCTTTTCCTCAACTCTGACTAGTCTCCCTGTCCAAGCTGCTGAAAAACACCCCTACAGCATGATGCTTCCACTACCATGTTTTACCGTAGGGATATTGGTCCGTATCTAACTTCCTCCAAGCAAGATGCTTAGAATTGCTGGAATTGGTTTTATCAGACCATAAAGTCCTCTAGGACTTGGTTTTTTCATGTGTCTTTAATTGAGGAAAGGTTTGTTTCTGATCA
Organism: Bufotes viridis; assembly: GCA_033119425.1. Taxonomy (NCBI): domain Eukaryota; kingdom Metazoa; phylum Chordata; class Amphibia; order Anura; family Bufonidae; genus Bufotes; species Bufotes viridis. The sequence goes on along the minus strand of CM065597.1, from coordinate 126,024,601 downwards.
CTCTGCCATAAAGACCAAATTGGTGGAGTGCTGCAGTGATTGTTGACCTTCTGGAAGTTTCTCCTAACTATAGTCAGGATCTTTGGAGCTTAGTCAGAGCGACCATTGGATTCTTGGTCTACATCCTTTCCAAGTCCATTCCCCCCCAATAAGTTAGTTTGCCAACTCTAGGAAGGGTCCTGGTTGTTTCAATCATCATCTGAATTTTTTTGTATCCTTTTACAGATATGTGCATCCACCAATCCTGTCTCTGAGCTCTACGGGCAGTTCTTTCCTCCTCATGGCTTGGTTTTTGTTCTGATAATAATTGTCAGCTGTGAGATCCTATATAGACAGGGTTGTATCTTTTCAAATAATGTCCAATCAATTGAATTTATCACAGGTGGACTCCAATCAAGTATGATCAAGAGAAATAGGAGGTCTCACAGTGCTAAATTTCAATTGTCATAGCAAAGGGTATAAAGACTTATGGCCATGCACACTTTTTGTTTTTTCCTTTTTATAAATTTACAAATATTTGTAAAATTCTGTTTTTATGGTTTCATTAAGGGGGGTTGAGTGCAGATTAATGGATGTAAACTTGATTATAATTTTTATATAGTAGCACAATGCTGCAGCATAATAAAATGAAAAAAGTAAAATGGTCTGAGGACTTTCAGAGGTGCTTAATAAACTGTAAAAATGCAATAAAATAAAAATAAAAAAACTTATTTGATTCCATATTGTGGTTTTTCGTATTCCTAGCTCATGTTGCTTTCCCTCACAGAAGGAAGAATTATTTGATCTTATGAATAAATAAACCTACACTTTTATGAACACATTCCGTCGTATCATGAATACCGGTATTGTGTTAAAACTACTCAGCTGGGATTCCCATGCCAGAATAAAATGTAAAATTGTCTTCCTTAAACACAAAGAATTGCTTCATACTTAAACTTGTTAAGATCGTCTTTAAATCTTAATCACTTTTTTCCACTTTCCGCTCTCTTAGGATTAGGACCCCAAGGCATGTTTCTGGAATAAGGATGGATGGATGATCAGCGCTGTTTGATTTGGATAGTCAGTATTTGTCCCACATGATGAATGCATCAAAACCAGATGAAAGAGATAAAATCACTAAACCACTCTTTGCCTTCATAGTATTTCCTTATGTTGGGAAATCTCGGTGTGATTTTGAAGCCTAAATCCACCATCGTTGCCATTGGTAATATTGATTTTATTTATCTTTTCAATTGACTTTTAAGAGAATTAAATACATTGGGAAAAGTGTATCTCAAAGTCATGGTATGAGTTTACAAAAAAATTCCTGGCATGAAAAAAGTTTTGCAGTAACCAAATAATTGTATTGGGTTTCTTCTCAATTACTTAGTGCTCTTATGTGACTATTCAAGCAAGTCCAGTCCAACAATGTCCCTCAAAATGGGAAAAAATTTAATACCATAAGTTGAGCACACCCTACACTGTACAATATCAGTTGGAAAGTCTTCAGACCCTCTCTTTCACTTTTTGTGTCCTATTTTATGTTGTGACTATGTGATGAATTAAAATAAGTTCAAGTTTAGCACACCACAGAACCACACCACAGTCTAGCACACCACAGAACCTGTATAAAGACGCACAGAGTTTCTGCAGCTTTATAATATTGATAAGTAGGCACTCTGTTTGCCAACATACGGTGCCGATTCTAGAATCAATAATTCAATGGAACATGCCATTTATGAAAACAGAGGAACAGTAAAGATCCATTAAATTATGGGATACTATTTTATGGCTCCAGATAACTTAGATGTTTTATAGTGCTGTAATGTAGATGTGCCTATTCATGATAAGTTGTTTTCCCACTTAAACTATGTAAACTTTCCAGAAAATCAGTTCTGGAGATTTACCAAAGTTAAACATTCCATGTCAGGTGTGTTCTGAATGCAAAGGTTCTGGGTTCCTAGACATGGGGTGGTACTTCAACACGCCAACTGTGATTTTGTAGAACATTCACTACTGTGTTCCCACATGTGCTCACTTGGAAAAAACCTGGATCTAGTACTAGGGCACTGGAAAGAATGCATTGACAAATAAAGCTCCTCCAGGTAAACTCCAAAAAATATATGGGTTACCCTGTAAGTGTCAATGGGGCTCTAGAAATGGGAGTCACTCAATAGATTCCAACAATTTGGATGGTTTCATAATGGTGTAATATTGTTTGGGTGTTAGAACTATAATTGGGTCATATTATGGCCATCTGAAATTGCACTTGGAGCCAGTCCCTGTCCCGCCACTTTGGCGGTTGATAATAAACAGTTAAGCTACAAAATCAAAGAATGAAATAACATTAAAGGACACTTTAAAGAAATGAACATTTTTCAACGTCATCTGCAAAGCAAAATTCAGATTAAAAGATAAAGGTACAATAAAAAAAGCAGGGGTTTACAATTCTTTGTACTTGCTGTAATGGAGACAATTGGTTTAGTTATATGCATAGGGTAGACAGCAGTAATTAGAAAAGAACGTGTACCATTTGAAATCTTCAGATATCCTGGAAACAAAATTGTGGCTAGAGAGGCAGGTTTCCTTCTTCTGGAGAATAGCTGCTTTGCATAATTTTTGCCAGTGAACATTGCCCACAAACTTCTTAAAAGCTGAATCTCCACAAGAAAAATCAGTACTTTCTGAGAGACTATGTTGAGTTACTTACCAGTACGCCCAAGTACGGTTGCTGGCTTGCTCTTGTGTCTGCCTTTCTCTGCAACTAGTGAAATGCTGTATTCTTTACCAGGTTCAAGCCCAGTTACTATGTAGGAACTGGCATCTCCAGAAACCTGGACTTCATTCTCAGAATCATCACCGCTGATGTAAGTAAGTCGGTAGAGATCAAACTTGGCTATAGGTTTAACCCATTGTACATTTAATGTAGTCTCGGTAGCATCAGAGACCTTTAAGTCCTTGGGGGCATCCAAGTCTGAAAGAGAAAGTTGACTTGCATAGTTACCATTTTTGTTTCCAATGCCATTATTATGTTCTTATGTTTTCTAATTATTTGCCTATAATTACTTGCTCTTACCAGTTGCTGCATTGATGGTAGCAGGAGAACTTTCTTTGTCCTGTTTTACTGCTGTAAGCCCTATGCCATATTCAGTTCCTGGTCTCAACCCTTAAAATCACAGATGATATAGAATGATTATAAACAGTATTATTCAAATTTACAAATAAATTGCACACACTTTAATTTAGCAAAATTGCGTAAGCAATGTGAAAAACTTGCTGACCTGTAAGGATAGCCTTAGTAGTAGCCTGGTTACTCTTGGGTACAGTTATCTCTTCATGATCTCCTCCTGATAGTGGGGCAAACTTGATCCTATAGAAGTCAATGTTGGCCAAGGTATTCTTCCATTCCAGAGTGATTGTGCTATCTGTCTGTGACACTTTTCTCAAATTTTTGGGTGTGTCTAAATCTATGTGAAGTAAAATATGTATTTTATGTTATTTTTTTTATATTCCAGAGTCTGTTACCAGAAAAATCATTTTTAAACCAAGCACAATACCTTGTAAGGATAGCTCAGTTGAACTTTATGATACCTACCATTAAATGAGCTGTTGCTTTATTCAAGATAAAACGTACTTTTAATCCACATGACCCATAAACAGTTAAGGGCACCAAGGGCAGGCTCAAACCACTCTGTGCAATCTTGATTGACGGACCAAAGTTCCTGCATAATAATATCACCTGGTCATAGCGGCTATCAATGAATAGAGGAAGAAGGTGGAGCAAGGGTGCAGAGTGGCTTGGGTTGACCCTTGGTGAACTTACCTGCTCATTTGCATATTGATCGAAAATACTTTTTCTTCAGAAAGAAGAGAAAGATCAATAAGTGAAAGGTATCATTACATTCAGCTGAGCTACCTTTACAAGCACTGTACCTGGTTCAACAGTGAATTTCATAGTTACAGATTTCTTTAGTTTCCCACTAATTAAAACAAACTATTTATGGTTTTTCCTTTATAAATGAACAATGATCAATTCATTGCAGTTAGCAGTTATAGTGCAGGAACATAGTTATTAATATACTATGCCTGGGTAAGATAAGACTAAAGCTTTGTGTATTGTATAATGTCTGCAAAAAATTGATTTGGTCATTTTATAGCCATTTGCAGAACATACTAGAGCTTTTATGTGGGACCAAAGAGTTACTCCATGAAAATTATTATCACCTATCCAGATGATAGGTGAAAATTTTTTGGATCTCTTGGGTTCTTAACACCCCTGCAATCCTGAGACTTAATCATCTCTGAGTTCCCTTATTTGAAAGGAGTGTTATTGTGCATATCACTTCACTTCTATGGGACTGATATAGACAGCACTCCATCAGTCAGATAGAGGTTAATGGAGCAGAGGACCAAGATATGCATTCACAGAAAAGTCCATTCAAACTCAGGGACCCTCCATTCTCAGGATTGCTGGGGATACCAGCATGTGGATTCTCCAGCAATCTAAGATTTATTACATACCATGTTAATAGGTGATAAATACATTTGTTGGATAAACCCTTAGAAAACCCATTCTCATAGATACTCTAATAGGGAAATACGCCCCAGATTAAGATCCTTATTACTTGGCCAAAAAGAAGAGCAGATACAAAGAGTGTCTCTCAACACTCTTCAACCCATTGCTTTGAATGGTCACTGTGTAATTCATAATTACTACTGTATAGGACTCGGAGCTGCTGGCAAATAAAACACCTATGGATTACAGCTCATTCCAAGGAGTCCCAACAGAAGGACACTTTTTGATCATCTTATCATCAAGTAATCCTTCTAACAAGTAGGGATTTTCTGTAGCAGATGATTCTCATATAGGAGCTATAGCTAAAATCTACTACAAAGATGACTCTTACTTTGAGGGACCCAGCAAAAAGTGGACAAAACATAGAAAGTCTATTTTTTTCAATGGTAACTGTGCAATGCTCCATTTACCATTTGTGTTTTTGTGGGAAATTGCATATTTTCTGTCAAACCCCCTGCCCCTGTCCCCTTCTCTTGAATAGATGACATCTGATCACTGTGGGTCTCACTAACAGACAAAGGTTTAGTCATTATGCATTCTAGTATACATACTGTGTAAACAAAAACAGCTAAAGTTTAGCTTTTTGTTACCTGTTGTAAAGGTTTCTGATATTGGATAACTGGTCATTTCTCCACGTCGAGCTATTAAAATAACCTCATACTCTGTATCGGGTCTTAAGTTGTTCATAGCATACTGGGTCTCATCTTCAGAAAGTTCCACTGTAGTCTTGGGCTCATCTCCTGTTCCATAGGTCAGAGATACTCCATCAATCTCAGCCAGAGGTTTTGCCCAAGTTATTAAGGCAGAAGTGTCTGTGATATCTTGTACATCAACTTCACTGGGGGCATCAAGTCCTAAAAAACATTGTAAGTTTCAGTGAGATATCCTGATGTTGTCAGAAATGAAAAGCTGTCAACAGTGATAATCTAAATTTGCTCATCTAATAGGTTATGTGAATATATATATATATATATATATATATATATATATATATATATATATATATATATCTTGATCCCATACATGTGTAAACCTAATAAAATAGCTCAGCAAAATCCAATTAATAATTATGGTAATAAGAATGACAACTACATTGTTAAGAGAAAAATTGTACAAATATGTGTGGAATGGTTGATCTCTGCCCCATAAAAGGAGGATTTTCATTTAAAACTTTTATAGTAAGCCTGTTTTTATTTATGTAGATTAGTCCTACAGGAATTCCAAGAACTGTGCATAGGGAGTTAAGGCAAAGGGTTTTGAAACATTCTGTCATAAAACATGATGGATTTTCCAGGCACTATTTATATGTTCTTGCCCCCACCTCTCACTAGTCCTAAAGAGTCATTGATTTATAGCATTAATTTTCATTCACAAGTCTCTGCATCTATGAGGGAGCAGACATGTTCATGTTTAGTCTGATTATATGGAATGTTTCTAATGCTGGAGAGAAGCAGGTTATGATTGATATTTTTACACTGTGTGACGAAGCAGCTGGCTTGACTTAAAGTATTTACTCCCTCTCTGTTGGTACTTATAATCATGTGTTTTCAATTGCATTCTGGCCTACAGTTCAAACACTGAGGTCTTTGTCACAAAGACCACTGGTCAGACATGATGTGGGAAGAAAGATTTCTTGGGTGGCATCATAGCATTTTCTATTCATTATTGTTGGTTTATGACCTAAAGTTGATCCAGTGAGAAAGCTCATCTTGTTGCATTCACAGATTTCTGTTCCCATACATAGTTATGGAGAAATCTAATTCCAACAATATCCTGAACTTATTAATTTATTATACTTTGTAGATGTACATTTGTAATCTAAATGCCTTTACGTAACCCCTTCCCAGCATCTGCCATACAAGTACAACAGATGTGAGGTCTGTAAAGGTAATGCCAGCTGAGTGGGTGCTATAGCCACCAGATGCCTGTTTTTTTACACAGCAGACACCTGGGGACAGAGTCAACTATTTATGAAAATGCAGATCACAGATTTTTAACCCCTCAGATCCATAATCAACATCTCCCCTGTAATGAGATTGAGTGAGACATTTAGTTGCTAGCATTGACAGCGTTGGTCCCTTTAAAGGCCTGATGTAGTAAAGGTCCTCCTAGATCCTGGCACTTGATAAGTACATAGTCCCATAGGCTGCAATTATAAATCATTGAAGTCTATGGGAAAAAATTAGAGGATGAAATGTTCAAATCCCATAGGGGGACTAAAAATAAATGTGAAAAAAGTTTTTTAAACATTGAAATTACTTTCCCCATTTTAAAAATAAAAATATATAAAGAAAAATAAAGATCATTAGCATTGCTACATCCCAAAATACCGCTACTATTAAAATATAATTTTAATGTGTACAGTATAACATACTGACATTTGAATAAAAACTGATCAAAAAGTCATGCATATTCCAAAATGGTATCAATAAAAACTACAGATTTCCACACAAAAATACACGCCCACACAGCTCCATAGATTTAACTATAGAAAAGTTATGTATATATTTGTCCCATGTAAAGGAACCTTTAGCCTCATGCACACAGTAAAGTTGTGTGCACAGAGCATGAAATTTAGGACACTGAGCTCTAGTGGCCTATAGGAACTTTGTTTGCCATTATACAGTGGCAACATATGGCACTGTGAAATGGAGATGTTCTTCCCTTGAAGCAATGCCTCTAGAAGATTATAGATCTGTAATACAGTATCTGAAAGAGCCCATGACATTCTCTTTTCTGTAAGATTCATACAAAACCCAGAAGAAAAAGATATTGTATTTGGAATCCGAGTCCTATAGTGGTACAGTCAGGCTCCATAGACTTCAATTAACGCCTTCATATTTCTACATACAGCCCAGTGATTGTACAGATCCTTAATGTGTTAGGGTGAACATAGGGTCATGAACTGACCTAAGCAGAGTAGTGCACATTTAGATATGTGTTTATAGGGGGCTGACAAGTAACTGCAAGTGGATTAGTCGGTTTACTATACCCATTTTCAATTGAAAGCTTGTAAAAGGAAATATCACCGTTGTACATAATGTATGATATCCCTGAAAATTGTAACCTGCTGTTGTAATAGTCTGTTACAGTATGCAATGTATTGACATTAACCACAGACTTCCATTGTCCCTTATTTCCAAAATGCCCTGCACTTTTTGAAATGATCAAAATAATTTTCCTTAAAAAATTTTTTTTACAATATGTCCACATTACTTGTAGTTGTAAGTTTGGTCAGTGCAGGTCCTAGTGTATTGTTCTTCACCACCTGTATTGATACTTCATACGTTTCTCCTGGTGCAAGTCCTTGCTGCTCAAAAGATGTTACGGAACTGTCCAAGATAGTGCTTATCTCACCATTTTGTTTTTTCTATAAAGAAAAAGTCATGTAAGAGATCTCAAATATGTTTGTTCATGAATATTTAGATATCCTTTCCTATGATCCTAATGAAAATAAGTCATTTTTAAGAAAGCTTGCAAACATTTTAAAACAGGTTTGTCCATTGGCATTTTAGGATTTTATGTTGACAAATGTTAAACTCAACTCTGATGTACTGAATATAGTATGTCACCAAACATTTGTGCAGTTATTAAAAAATAAAATGTGCCACTCAGTGCTAGACATCTGTTATATCATGTTGGGCAAACTATCTCAAAAGGACACATTTCATATGGAATGAATGGCTTATCATTTATGACTGAGAGAAGTAGAACTGACTGACAAAAATGCAGAGTATTCATGCAAAAATGTTACTTGTAACTGTTTGTTTCCTACAACCCAGTAAATTTCACACTATAAACTTTTCTAGACTTTTAAAAATAACATTTTGCTAAGTTCTGAAAAAATGCTTATCTACTAGAAGCCATAAACTCCTGAACAATATATTCATATTTTTTAGGCTTTGCAATGGAATTTGATTTTGTAATAGGACTGCATGGTTACTTTTGAAATCCAAAAACATAGGTATTTACTTTTATATAAACTGTTATTTATTTAGTGTATTTTATGTTTTACACTAACATCTTTTACATATGTACATAATTTTTGCTGAGACCTTACATAATTTTTGCTGAGACCTTTCCTCAAATCATGACTCCTTCCTTCTTTCTGATATGATTCCACTAATGCAGCCTACATTTCCAATTATGGATCTTGCTTGCCAGAAGCAAAAGGGGGGAGCACTACATGGAGTACTGTAGGGGGCATTATTATTGGGCATATTATGGAGGGCATTGATACTAATTAGGCACTATTACTAATCAGGACAGTCTGGAAACACTGCTTCTATGGGGGACTATCTGTCTCATTTATTTCTGATAGTATCATGTTTGTGAGCATAGGGGGTGCACAGCGGGCACAGTATTAGGAGTAGCAGCAGGATAACAGTGAACTGTAATAATTTGTGAGCTAATTTGAAAATCTGTTATAGTCCCCCATGTGCCATATACTAATACTGGTGCCATATTAATACATTGACAAAAGACTATACAAAATGCTATACAAAAAGTGAAAATAAATATGTAAATCTCTTACAATATTCTGGAAGATAAGTTTCCAAGCATCAAAGGAAATATCGAGAGGCTCCCATTCCACGTCAACAGTTGTTTCTTTTATTGTTTTAAACCTTAGATCATCGGTAGTAGGCAGGTCTGAAAGACAATGTATATGTTAATAGACCATGTTTTTTTTTCCAAAACAAAGTTTTTTTATGAATTAAATGTGTCATGACCCACTCTATTAACCATGGCCCAGTCACTAACAAACGACCATCCCAGCCACCTACTACTGGGTTGGCTATTCAATTAATTTTATTTTTCCATGCAGCTGTACTTGTTTACAATTTGACTCCACTTTGTACTTTAACTGTATTCCTGCCTGATTTATTAAATTATTATTTTTGGCTTATTACCTTTTCTGTTATGAATATATATATATATATATATATATATATATTGCAGTTGAAAGCATATCTGTGCATCTGCTACCATAAATCATTGACAGAAGGACAAGAGAAAGTGAAATTGTACTTACGTGTGGCAACCCTGGCGCTTACTGGGATGCTCTTCCGGTCCTTCAAAATGGCATATACGCGGACAAAATACTCTACTCCAGGTTCAAGTTCTCTAATGGTGGCTGTTGTTTGGTCTCCAGGAACTCTGAAGTCAAACTCCAAGCCACCAGGGCTTGTGGGAACATAGGTAATGAGATATTCAGTAACTTTGATTTTGTTGGCCCATTCTAAGTTCATGGTTTTAGTGGTTACATCTGTCACAACTAAGTCTTCTGGGGGTGATACTGGTGGATTGAAAAATGAACATTCGGTTAATAATGTTTGGGATTTTACCAGTGCTCCAAAAGTTAAAACTTGAAGGGAAAATATACTGTAAAAGCAACAATATGTATGATTTACCAAACTCAACTCTAAATAGTCATATTCTTGGATACCTATAGCATGAGCAGGATTTCTAACTGTTCATAAATTTCTGCCACAGTCCTTAAAGAGACATTTTTATCAAACTTTTGTTTTAATACATATTAACAATTCTATATATTTTTCTTTTACTAAAAAATTTTTTTTTTTTGTGGATATACTTTTTTGAAGTCACTCATTGTATTCTGCTCCCTGGCTCTTTAACTTCTTTTTTGTTTGGACTGTCTGACTTAATGCTCTCGTTCAGATCATCACTATGTCCAGATCAAGCCACACATAGTGACTTGATTAAAAAATCATACATTAACAAAAGGCTCTTCTGTGGGCCTCTTTATCCAGGCCTATCAACAGAATAATAGTGCTGGCATATTGTTGTACATTGTGCTTGGGTGCTCTGTAGAACACCAGAGCATCTCGTAGTGTTCTACTCGAGCACCAGACCACACAAGCACTTTGGTGCTCGATCAACATTATTCCAGACTTCTGTCTGTCTGTGTAGATCTGATTGTGACTGCCATGTGTCATTTTGCATGGGGTCCAGGAATCTTCTTGTCTTGTTCTGTGTCTTGCCTGTGACCACCATGTGTTGTTCTGCATGGGGTCCAGACTTCTGCCTTTCTGTGCCTTGTGTGCAGCTCTGTCTGTTCTCACAGTAATTGCCGCTAACTATTTCAGCATGGTGAGCTGCAGACATATATCACTTATAATATCTATAGGTTACTAAGATTTTACAATGCACTTTTAAAAAGTATATTGTCTATGAATTAGGTTGTCCAGAAAAAAAATTGGTTAACAACCCTGAACAAGCATTTATTGTTATAAACCTGATCCAAAAAGGTGGATTAGGTTTTGTATTGAACTACATAACAGGACCATCTCCCCTATAGGATATCTTTTCATGTGCCATTAGACTTTGTTAGTGTGTTTTATTGAGAGTACTCAGCATAATTGTAATTAACCACCTCAGCCCCCCGAGCTTAAACTCCCATAATGACCAGACCACTTTTTACAATTCTGCAGTACACTATTTTCACGGTTTATTGCTCAGTCATACAACTTACCACCCAAATGAATTGTACCTCCTTTTCTTCTCACTAATAGAGCTTTCATTTGGTGGTATCTCATTGTTGCTGCCATTTTTACTTTTTTTGATATTATTAAAAAATTACTAATATTTTCGCAAAAAAATGACATTTTTCGCTTTCTGTTGTAAAATTTTTCAAAAAAAAACTACATTTCTATATAAATTTTTCTCTAAATTTATTGTTCTACATGTCTTTGATAAAAAAAAATGCAATAAGTGTTTATTTATTGGTTTAGGGTAAAAGTTATAGCGTTTACAAACTATGGTGCAAAAAAGTTAATTTCCGCATTTTGAAGCAGCTCTGACTTTCTGAGCACCTGTCATGTTTCTTCAGGTGCTAGAATGCCAGGATAGTATAAATACCCCCCAAATGACACCATTTTAGAAAGAAGACACCTCAAAGTATTCGCGGAGGGGCTTGGTGAGTTCATGTATGACTTCATTTTTTTTCCCAAGTTAGCGGAAAATGACACTTTCTGAGGAAAAAATAATAATAATAAAGTTTCCATTTCTGCTAACTTCTGGCAAAAAAATAAATAAAATCTCGCACGGACTCACTATGCCCCTCAGTGAATACCTTGGGGTGTCTACTTTCCGAAATGGGGTCATTTGTGTGGTGTGTTTACTGTTCTGGGATTTTGGGCAGGGCTAAATTGTGAGCAACCTTGTAAAGCCTAAAGGTACTCATTGGACTTTACGCCCCTTTACGCACCTATGCTGCAAAAAAGTGGCACACATGTGGCATCTCCGTACTCAGAAGAAGTAGGGAAATGTGTTTTGAGGTGTATTTTTACATATACCCAAGCTGGGTGAGAGAAATATCTCTGTAAATTGTCAACTTTGTATAAAAATTTTTAAAAAGTTGTCATTTACAGAGATATTTCTCACACCAAGCATGGGTATATGTAAAAATACATCCCAACACACATTTCCCTACTTCTCCTGAGTACGGCGATACCACATGAGTGACACTTTTTTGCAGCTAAGATGCGCAAAGGGGCACAAATTCCAATGAGTACCGTTAGGATTTCACAGGGCATTTTTACGCATTTGGATTCCAAACTACTTCTCACGCATTAGGGGCCCCTAAAATGCCAGGGCAGTATAAATACCCCACAAGTGACCCCATTTTAGAAAGAAGACATCCCAAGGTATTCCGTGAGGGGTATGGTGAGTTCATGTAAAATAGTATTTTTTGTCACAAGTTAGTGGAATATGAGAAATTGTAAGAAAAAAAAAAAAGTCAATATCCGCTAACTTGTGCCAAAAAAAAAAAATCTTCTATGAACTCACCATGTCCCTCACGGAATACCTTGGGGTGTCTTCTTTCCAAAGTGGGGTCACTTGTGGGGTATTTATACTGCCCTGGCATTTTAGGGGCCCTAAAGCATGAGAAGAAGTCTGGAATCCAAATGCGTGAAAATGCCCTCCTAAAAGGTACTCATTGGAATTTGGACCCCTTTGCGCATCTTGGCTGCAAAAAAGTGTCACTCATGTGGTATCGCCGTACTCAGGAGAAGTAGGGCAATGTGTTTTGGGGTGTATTTTTACATATACCCATGCTGTGTGTTAAAAAATATCTTTGTAAAAGACAACTTAAAAAAAAAAATGTATACAAAATTGTCAATTTACAGAGATATTTCTCTAACCCAGCATGGGTATATGTAAAAATACACCCCAAAACACATTCCCCTACTTCTTTTGAGTACGGCGATACCACAAGATTTTTTTTTGGCACAAGTTAGCGGAAATGGACTTTTTTTTTTCTTACAAAGTCTCATATTCTACTAACTTGTGACATCAATTTTTTTTTTTTACATGAAATCATCATAACCGTCACGGAATACCTTGGGGTGTCTTCTTTCCAAAATGGGGTCACATGTGTGGTGTTTGTGCTGCCCTGGAATTTGAGGGTCTCCGGAATCATTACATGTATGGCCAGCATTAGGAGTTTCTGCTATTCTCCTTATATTGAGCATACGGGTAATGAGATTTTTTTTTCCGTTCAGCCTCTGGGCTGAAAAAAAAAATGAACTGCACAGATTTCTTCATTCGCATCAATCAATGTGGATGAAAAAATCTCTGCCAAAAAATGTGAAAAAAAAAAAAAAAAGAGGGGAAAGGACATAGGAGTGCTTGCGAAGTAAGGCCCCATTCACACGTCCGCAAAAATGTCCGCATCTATTCCGCAATTCTGCGGAATAGATGCGGACCCATTTAGTGTGAATAGGGCCGGCGGTGATGCGGAGAGCACACTATGTGCTCTCCGCATCAGCATTTGCGGAGCTGCAGCCGCGAACTTCCAGGTTTCGGCCCCGAAACATCAGGCAGCAGCTCCGCAAAACATAGAGCATGTCCTATTCTTGTCCGCAATTGTGGACAAGAAAAGGCATTTTCTATATAGTTTTGGCAATGTGCGGATCCGCAAAATGGGGAAAGCACATTGCCGTTGTCCGTGGATCCGCAAAACACATACAGACGTCTGAATGAGCCTTACAGGGGGTTGATTAGTGACAGGGGGTGATCAGAGGGGTGACATGGGGTGATCAGGGGTTAATCAGTGACGGGAGGGGGGGTGTTGGTGTGTGATGTGTGTTGATTGGTGCACTTACAGTGTCCTCTGGTGGTCCCAAGCAAAAGGGACCACCAGAGGAGCAGGCATATCAGACGCTGTTTACAAAACAGCGTCTGATATGCGATTCAGATGCCCTTTTTTTAACAGCTACAGCCTGCCAGCGCATGATGAGCGCTGGCAGGCTGTAGTTAAAGTTCCTGCCGTCACGATCCTGTGAACGCGCGCGCGTTCACAGGAAATCTTGCATCTCGCGAGATGACGCACGGATGCGTCAAGGAGGAACATCCCGGCCGCCTGCAGGACGCATCCCTGCGTTAGGCAGTCAGGATGTGGTTAAAGATAATATAACTTAACAATGCAATAAAGTGCTTACTCTGAAAGAACTGGCTGCACGAAGGACAAATGAAAATATATGAAGTACGTATTTTTGCTCTTTTGTATGTGGTTGTCTTCATTTATTACTTTTTATGTATACAGTGTTGGCAAAGCATTGTGTGGCCAATACATTTGTTCCCAATTATCTCTGACCCAGAGAAGTTTATTTCCTAACATTACCCAAATGCATAAACAGGAAACCAAAGTGCCCAAAGGAATCCTGTCTGAATAGATACTATGCAATCTCCAAACTGTGTCCTACCGAAAGCTAAGTCTGCAGTTAGTGTTGGAATGCAAAAATGTAATTAATTGGATTACTGAACAATTATCTCTCTCTTGGCACATTGACTACAACTAATTCTTTGATTTGAATCTGACCAGAGCAAAAGAAGCATGCAATTTTTTTCTTCTACCCAGTCTGGGGGAAAAACAGTTTTTCCTTGGCTTAGGGAGTATTAGAGGCTAGGCAATGCTCCCTGGGAGAAGGAAATTAAATATAAGTTGTAAGTACTTATCCAGGAAGACAAAAGCTGGATCTCTAGTGTTTTCTACCCATGAATGCAAGGTTTTCCTCCAGGTACTCCAATTTTTCCCCATGCCTCAAAAACATACTGAGGGTATAATGGGTTTTCAGTCAATGTACACAGCAGTGGCATTTATTGGAGGGATCTGTGTTGTTATAACACCCACATCCTTTATCGGACTTTTATGCTATAGAGCTCAGGGTGGGTTTAATTTTATATGGAGGCACTCAAACTATTTTTTTAAACAACAAATTATTAAGGAATCTGAAAATTTGGGGCCAGTCACAGAGGTTTTCTGCATTAGAAGTGTTCTAGGGGTAAACGTAGTGCTGCTAAACCACCATCAGACACAGAGTGCCTATAACTCTTTTATACAGAACTATAAGAACTCTGTGCTGCTGAAGTTCATCCGCATGACTTTGTCATGTACATGAGATCTAATAGTAGAGCAGTGGTGGGAAACGGGGGCATTCCAAACTTTTTGCAATTTTAAATACTTTCAAATAATTTTAAATTTAAAATACAAACCTTATATCACTAATTATATTTAAATAAAAAACAGTATTTGTTCTACAATAGGAACCACATATTTGCTTCAGGTGACATCAACTCTTTCCCCCCTAAAAATCATAATGCTGGATTTTTTATTTTAAATTTATATTTTGGTTCAACTACAACAAATGAGCACTGCATAAAACTCCACATGCTTTGGGAAAATGAAAACAGATGTGTTACACTGCAATTCAATATCAAATGTGTAAATTGCTTAGACCCCTGCAATGCTAGTTCCAGGTGTGCAAGCCATGGTTCAGAGATTTTTATCATCACTGTTTAAATGGAAATGAGGCAAAAGCATAATACGATCCACTCAACAAGCTTTAACAGCTTGGTGTGAAATTTCTGCTTTTCAGTTTAGCATGACCCATGCATATTAACTGAAGAAGCAACAATGGTTGCATTTGCAAAACTTTTGAAGTAAAAAAGTATGTTTGAAATTGAAAGATTATTTTACACAGATGGATAAACTGAACTCATTGTACCTTCAGAGCAGAACTCTCCGATGAATCCTTCATCACAGACACATTGTCCATTTACGCAACTGCCTTGATTGTTACAGTTGTTGAAGCAGGTTAGTTCACGGCAGTTGTCTCCTGTGAATCCTTCAGTACACACACATTGCCCATCAATGCATTGTCCTCTGTTATTACAATCGTCAGGGCAGCGAAGGTCTCCGCAGTCATCGCCCATAAATAAATTGTCGCATATACATTGTCCATTAACACAGCGACCTCTGTGGTTACAGTCATTAGGGCATCTTAGTTCTGAGCAATCTTCTCCCATGAAACCTTCATCACATATGCACTGACCATTAACACACCTCCCTTTATTGTTGCAATCATTGGGGCATCTTAGTTCACTGCAGTCCAGTCCCATGAATCCCTCATCACACACACACTGCCCATTTACACAGCGTCCTCTGTTGTTACAATCATTGAGGCACCTCAGTTCACTGCAGTCCAGACCCATGTATCCTTCATCACAGATGCATTGTCCATTTACACAGCGCCCCCTGTTATTGCAGTCATTTGGACACCTCAGCTCACCACAGTCCTCTCCCATGAACCCTTCCTTGCATATGCACACGCCATTCACACAACGTCCCTGATTGTTACAATTGTTTGGGCAACTCAGTTCACTACAGTCATCCCCAGTGAATCCTGCATCACACACACAGAGTCCATTCACACATTTCCCATTGTTGTTGCAGTTATTTGGACAGGCCAGTTCACCACAGTCTTCACCAGTATACCCTTCTTCACAGTAGCACACACCATTTATGCAACGACCACGGTCAAAACAGTCATTAGGGCAAATCAACTCGCTGCAGTCCTCTCCTGTGTAAGGCTCATCACAGACACACTCATTATCCACACAACGTCCACGGTTATTGCAATTGTTTGGACACAGGGGTTGGCCACAGTCCTCCCCGGTAAAGTTCTCTTCACAGACACATTGGCCATTCACACACTTTCCATGCTCACTGCAAGGGATGCGGCAAACCTCTTCACCGCAATCTTCTCCAGCAAAGCCATCAAAGCAAACACAGACTCCATTAACACATTTGCCTTGGTCATTACAATCATTCAGGCAGGCTAATTCACCACAGTCCTCTCCGATGTATTCTGGATTGCAAACACATTTTCCATTCACACATGTTCCTCTGTTATTGCAGTTTCCTGGACATTCTGCTTCTGTACAGTTGGGTCCTTTCCACCCAGGCTCACAGATACAGCCACAAGTGTCAGTGCTATAATTCCCACGTCCATTGCAGTAAGGCTTGGTTTCTACTGTACCTGTATAGATATAGTGGAATCATTAATATTCAATTTGACACAAAGAAATATAATTTTCATATTAGTACCACACAAATAGTATCTGCATGCAATAATGTGTCTAATGTGTTTGTGATTTAGCGATCCCAATGACTATATATAAACCTTCTTATTAATCCTAAAGGACTATTTTAACCATAGACATTAAATGTGTATCCCTAGGATATTTCCTAAACTGGCCTGGGCAAATGGTTTAGGTAGAGTAAGTGGCTGCTTATGGCACCATTGCAATAGAGGGATGCAAAATGTTGGTGCTACAGTACATCCACAAATGTTACATGCTTAAGAGAGCCAAACATGCATACTACCATTTGAACCAAGGCTGATAGCTGTTCATTGAGTGATTGTATATCACAGCATTATTATACTGCACAAAACAAATGACAAGTATAGTTATATTAGTTCACAGAAACATGTGAGTGATATCAGGACCTTGGTGGAATATAATCAGCTTGAAGGAGGGATATCTAACTTATGAAATGATGACAGTTTAAAAACTCTACTGATTCAATAGATGAAAACTACAGGTATTAGAAACTAAACGAGTCATCCGGTTTCAGGCAAATCTTTTTATAAAATGTGTTATATGTTGTTGTTGGGATGCTCTTAAGGTCTCCAAACACAATAGATTATCATGGAGCCAGTTCTTGTTGACAAGGCAGGCTGATTCTATACTGTGTGTAGGGGCCTCCCAATTCTCCCTCAACAGACAATGTTGAGGAAAAGAATGATCCGCTAAGGCTAGGCTATGTTCACATCTGCGTTTGGTAAATCCAGTGCAGCAGATTACTGGAATTACTATTTCTGGCATAGCTGGACACCGCTGGGACCTGCCAGATCCCCATTCAATGCAATAGAATCTGGCTTTCTGCCAGAAAAATACCACTTCCAGTATTTTGTTTTCTGCCGGAAAGCTGGCATTCTTGCCGGGAACCCAGTACATCTCATTATAGTGAATAAGGATCCGGCGGGCCACCGTGGTGTCCAGCTATTCTAGATAATGTAATTTCCTTAGTCTTGTGCTCTGTCAAAATAGATTACCGGATTTACCCAATGCAGATCTGCATGTAGCCTCATTTATATTTCAATGCTTGGTCCTTTTGTTCTGGCAGAAGATAAGCAACCATGATTGGTATCTGGCAGTGACTTTCTCTCTATTGTGTGTATGGGAGATGAAAAGTTGTAGGCCGAAAGAGCATTTGGCCTTCAGCTATTAAAGGTATATAGGCCCCCTTTATCTTATACAAAGAACCTTATCAGCCATATATTAGGCTTCAATATATACAGTAAGTCTGGTATTTTAAATGTATTCTATAGTATTAAATTTTTTTACTATGAATAAACTTTTACCAGAGGAAGCCAAGAGGCACATTGAAGCTGTTGATGCCAGTGAACTAATCTAAACAATTTGATTTGACCATACAACTGAATTTTTCCTTTCTTATGCCCCTTACACAAGGTTTTATCTCCTTACACATGTTAAATTTATATACAATTGTACAACTGATGCCCTGTGTGTAAAACAAGCTAACGAACAATAAAGCTGTTATTGTAATCATAGGAGGACACCAACTTAAAAACCAAAAGTTAAATCATGAATTGTTCTTCTGATGTATGCAATACTACATTGTGCAATACTTAGATAGTAGAAAGATGCCACCGCGTCTCAATTATTGTTTCAGTTCCTTTTACTTTAAGAAACAATATACTATTAACTGATCAATTTTTTTTTCCATTCTTGTGGTCACTCCTAATAGTTCAAGTCTAGTGAGAAGTTAAAACTCCACTGTAGATATTCAATTATTGCCCCCCCCCCTTTCCATATTACAAAACAACCACATGTGTCTGAGGAATACTAAATGTTCAACAGCATTTTAATTACAGAGTAGTCTATCTAGAAGCATGCAATGCTGTAATGGGACAGCTGTTATGACAGTTTTTCCTTTGCTACAAACCTGTGTCCATGAACATATAAAAGAAGAATCACCTCTCTGTGGTCCTACCACTGCTCCATTCCTGGGACAAAAGGCGGCTGGGAATGGAGCAGTGGTGGGACTGTGGACAGGTGAATATTCGTCTTTATGTTCAAGGGCACAAGTTCATAGCATAGGAATTATTAGCTCCAGACTGGACAACCCTTTTAAATAAAATCGGCAAAAAGCAAAAATAGCTGCCTAGCCAATGTAAACTCTATTCAAATGCCCACCTAACATATGCTATTTATAATACCAGTATCTTCTTATGTGGCAGAGGGGCCTTTAAGTGCCAGGGCCAGGTTATGACTGCTAGTTCTGCTTTGATGCACTTTAATGGGGTTGTCCAAAGATGTAAAAACATAACCACTATCCACAGTGTAGGCAATATTTATCCGATAAATGAGGATCTGACCACTGAGACCCCATTGATCATGAGAAAGAGGGTGCCAAGTTCTCTAAACGAATGGAGTCAAGCATGGTCATTGCCACTCCATTCATTCTTTATCAGACTGCTGGAGATAGCCTGATACAGCCCTTGTCTATCTCCAGCTGTTCTATAGAAAATTAATGGACGCTGTTTGCATGCTCGATTTGCCAATCACTTTATTTGGGATTCTCTCTGGACCATTCTTGTGATCTTTGGGAGATCGAACTGAACCTGTGGATAGGGGATAAGTTTCTATCTTGGAATTACACCTGTAAATGTGGTTCATTATACACCAAGTGTATATACAGTACTATGAACTGCCGTATTAGGCTGTTATTAGTAGATAATGTCAACTGAGAATTATTTGAAGTATTCTTAATCATAGATACTTTTTGTAATTCAATTAAACTCTGGTTGGCTCTGAATTTGTTGATGTCAGTATTGCCTTCATCCAATCATTCTTGTATTTCTAAACAAAAAAAATTTGTATATCATTCCAGGGGATATTCTCACCTTCAGCAGTCTGTGCATTAGAACAGCACCCAGCCCCTGTAGTACATTGTTCTCGGAGAGATGACACAAGGCCTTCCAACTCCTCCAGTCTGCTTAGAAGGTCCTTAATATCTGGAGCTGCTGCACATCCACAAGCACGCCTAGGGATGTTGATGCGATGTGTAAAAACTATCTGGTTTTCCCCATTTAAAGTGGTTTCCTGGTAATTTTTTCCAAGCTCTGTCTGTGGCTTTAACTCGTTTTCTTCTGTTCCTATTGGGTCGAGGTCAACAGAGCATAAGGAACCCATTGGTACTTTAATATTATACACATGGTTAAACACTACAGGCTGGTTGTCTTCAGGCAAGGTGATGTTTAAACCAGCGTCTCTTTTGTGTCGGATAACTTTTCTTATAAGTCCACAGTTCACTTGAAAGCTCAGCATTAAAAAAAGACAGGCAAAACCCTGTATGGGATACCCCATGGCTGTGCCCTTATTCAATGTTGACTTTTGTGCTTTTCCTTTGTAGTGTCACTTCTATGTAGCTTTATCTGTTTTCTTCTCCACGCTATTCTAAAGTAAAAATAAAAGATATTTATAAACAATTATGTTTAAAGAGATTAAATAGAAGATAAAAGACGACAATGCCAGAGATCTCCTAACATTGAAGAACAGTAACCAGCTGCTAAAAAGAGTGAATTTTGTAATGTTTCAGTGCGCGGGATATCCTGTTGGGTTTCATGCCTGGACAATGACTACATTCATTGGGGACTAAGAGAATTAATGACAATAATGTGCCTGGCTCATATTTCTTAGGGTTATTTCTAACAGCATACCTCAATGAGGTTATTCTTGGCTCCCACATACCATGAATACATTTACATTGAAGGGAATCTACTAAAAGCCTATAATATGAAAACCTATATAGGTGAACATGATTTTTCATTTTCTATTATGGTATCCAGCTCTGTTTTGTGCGGTCTCAGTTGGTTATCACACTTTTGTAGTTATTGACTCTTTAGGAAGACTTATTTGATATGAAAGACATACGGATTAATTAGTCTGGCTGCTACTTCACTTAATCTCTCAATTTTTAGTATATAGTTTTAATAGAACATGAACATACTAGTCCAGTCTTCAGACAAAAGCTTTACCTTACTGGAGATTTCTTTTACAGAAGGTGTACAATAACTGCTAACTGCTTGGCAACTAAATGCTTTCACCAAATGCATACATTGCCATAAAAGTTTAGCCCCATTTCCACCCTTATCTTAGCTCAAATTTGATTAAGAGACAGAGGATCCTCCGATTGGACCAAGCTCTAACAATAATGAACCCCTAATAAAACAGGGTCCTTAAGGTCCTATAAACACAGAGGGTGGGCCCAAGAGACTTCATTCCAATGCTGGACTGATGCTCGGATTCTAACATGCTAGCACAACCTTTGACAGGCTGCAACTCACAAGACAACCACTAGGTGATCACATATGGACAAAAATCTCATGGCACAATATCACAAAATCAGATTGTTTAGAAAAGCTGGTCATCTTGTGACACCCATATCAGGACTAGTCAAGCCAAGAGAAAATGTAAGCAAGTACTATCTGTATGAAGAATGCTGGCTCCCATGTTTGAACTTTAGCATTGATGATAGGAGACTTAAAAAGCTAATTTGTAGGTAAGACTTAAGTTTCCAGTAGTTACCTTAAATACAAAACAACTTCATATTTCAAGCAATGTTCTCCAAAAGTGGATCTTTCACTGATGCTTAGTTATAAAATCCATTTTTAATATACCCTATTAGGGCATTTTGATGAAACAGAGGGTTGTCAATTGTTTCAAATCTCCATCAATTAACTGAATGACATAGCTACTGCAAAGAGTCTCTCTCTCTATCTCTCCCCAAAAGCCCATTAATTTCAGTAGTGACTGTGATTTTTTTTTTTCACTTGTAATGGTGCTATGGGAAGTTAAACAATACCTAAAAGTTTCTCCCACACATTACAGCGAATTGCTGGATTTTGAGCACTGGAACAGCCTGTGATCAACTTACTTATAGGAAGACCTGCTAATAAAAAGTGATTGGCCAAAGTGGACAACCCTTATGCTGTCTGCTGTTTTCAAGCCAAAGCCAAAAAATGGGTCATGAATAGAAGACTCATATAATGCAAAAATAAATATTCGGACAGCATTCCAAGAAAATCAAGCATAGTTAGTGCACGCCCAATGGAGCCAGGTCTACTCTGGCTCCCAAGGAACAATCTAAACAATAATGAAGGCAGCACGCCATCTTGATTGCTAAGTGGAGAAAAAATTTAATCCATTGTAATCATTGGTGCAATGTTTTGGCTTCACAGATGCTTGAAAAAGTCTTGTTTAGTTTTAGGCCAATGTTCACATTGGTGGAAATAAATTTCTGAACCTTGGATACATTGATAAAAGCTCACAATTTTGTTGTTTGGCTGTTTGGTCTGAAGCTTTCATTTTACACCTGCACGCACTGAATTCCATCTGTTATCACAGCAATCTTCACCATACACAAAGAGGTGGTATTCTTGTCTGGTATTTCTTTTCATCGAGCATAATAATGAAACTTGAGGCCGATCCTTGAACTCTTTGTATACATAATAAATACGAAGACAATTCAAGCAGGTGAAAGGTATTTCTCCCTAATGAATGATCAGTAAACTCATTAAATCATTCTAATGTGTACTCAGTAATAAAATATTTGACCTTTTTTTGGGTAAAATGTTAGGAATTTATTGTTTTTGTCCTGTGCATGGCTACTATTAGAAACATATGAAATCTTTTTGATCAGGGTATTCTCTTCTGTATTTTCTTTATTTATTTTTCTCTTTTTTACCACTATTCTCTTCAATATATTTATTAATGATCTTGTAGAGGGGATGCACATAAAAATAAAAATTTTTGCAGCTGACACTAAACTTTCTAAAGTAATTCACACGGAAGAGGATGGTATACTGCTACAGATGGATCTGGATAGATTGGAGGCTTGTTTAGAAAAGTGGCAGATTGGGTTTAACACTGACAAATGTAAGGTTATGCACATGGGAAGGAATAATGCAAGTCACCAGTACATACTAAATGATAAAACACTGGTTAACACTGACATGGATAAGGACTTAGGAATTTAAGTGGACGGCAAACTAAGCTGTAGAAACCAGTGTCAGGCAGCTGCTGCCAAGGCCAATAAGATAATGGGTTGCTTCAAAACGGCATAGATGCCCGTGATGAGAACATAGTCCTACCACTTTACAAATCCCTAGTCAGACCACACATGGAGGACTGTGTAAAGTTCTGGACTCCTGTGAACAAGGCAGACATAGCAGAGCTGGAGAGGGTTCAGAGGAGGGCAACTAAAGTAATAACTGGAATTGTTTGGATTACAGGACACAGAAAGGTTATCAAAATTAGGGTTATTCACTCTAGAAAAAAGACAACTGAGGGGAGATCTATTTACTATATATAAATATATCAGGGAATAGTACAGAGATCTCTCCCATCATCTATTTATCCCCAGGACTGTGACGGGAGGACATCCTTTGCGTCTGGAGGAAAGAAGGTTTGTACACAAACATAGAAAAGGATTCTTTACGGTAAGAGCAGTGAGACTATGGAACTCTCTGCCTGAGGAGGTGGTGATGGTGAGTACAATAAAAGAGTTCAAGAGGGGCCTGGATGTATTTCTGGAGTGTAATATTGCAGGCTATAGCTACTAGAGAGGGGTTGTTGATCCAGGGAGGTATTCTGATTGCCTGATTGGAGTCGGGAAGGAATTTTTTCCCCTAAAGTGAGGAAAATTGTCTTCTACCTCACAGGGTTTTTTTTTTTACTTCTTTTGGATCAACTTGCAGGATAACAGGCTGAACTGGATGGACAGATGTCTTTTTTCAGCCTCATGTTACTATGTTAATATGTCACCAAAAACAGCAACAAACCCTTTCAAAGGGAAAAAAAAATAAAAACCTTTCCAATTCTTTGGCTAAAACTGAAGGGCCAAGAATTAAACAGATCATCACTAATGAGTGTTCAAAGTAACGCTTGTTAGCAATGATCGTGCAGTGTAAATGAACTGCCGATTACCCGATGAATGAGTGAAACACTCGTTCATCAGTTAATTGGATCCCTGTTTCCCGACATCAGTTTGTGCTGTGTAAACACAATCTTCTGCCGGGAAACAAGGAGTCAGTTTTGGGAAGAGCGATGGCATCAGTGACCGTTACTCCCCATATTCTAGAGGTGCTTGAGGAGATCGGTGCATGTAAATGAACCGCGCTCCTCCGCAATCGATCAGCAGATTGTCAGGAAGGAATGCTTCCTTCCCGATATTCTGCTTCAACATCATCCCATGTAAAGGGACCTTTAGCATACATCAGATTTAGGCCTCATGCACACGGCCGCTGTTCGGGTCCGCGTCCGAGCCGCATATTTCGCGGCTCGGCCGCGGACCCATTCACTTCAATGGGGCCACAAAAGATGCGGACAGCACTCCATGTGCTGTCCGCATCTGTTGCTCCGTTCCGTGCCCCCGTAAAAAAAATAGAGCATGTCCTATTCTTGTCCGTTATGCGGACAAGAATAGGCATCTCTATAATGGGCCGCGTTCCATTCCGCAAATTGCGGAATGGAACGCGGAGCAGCTTCCGTGTTTTGAGGATCCGCGGTTTGCAGACCGCAAAAGACCAACAGCCGTGTGCATGAGGCCTTAGGAGATTAGTTGGATTAGTTGGAGATCAAGGGGGAGATATATCATCTTCGTTGTTCTGAAAAGTGGTGTTAAAAAGTCACAAACTTTAGGGCACATTTATTAAGACCGGCATCTAAAACACCGATCTTAGTAAGGCCCTATACTTGGCGGTGTATCTGCCAGAGTTATTAAGAAGAGCAGGCCTCGTCATAACTTCCACAGATCCACAGCCGCTTCTAAATGTAACACAGCTTCTGTCCTGTCTTACATTTAGACATTTTCTTCGCCTAATACAAGTGTAGAAATTGGTAAATGAGATGGGCCTGCCGACCCGTCCCCTTCCTCGCCTACCTATTTAGACCTAAAATGAGAGGGGAGAAGTCACAGATTGCGCCGCAAAGTTTTTTTTAGGCCTATATCTGTTTAATAAATTATCCCCTATGTGTTTATGACTTTTTAACTTAAAAATAAAAAATAAAAAATAGTCACATCTGGCAATTTCGCCACCCTCAGCACTTTTCCTAAAGGGGACATGGCAAGGGTGAGAAGAGGGCGTGGCCACCAACTGGGAAAAATGTATCTTCAATTACACCAGAAACCTATGGATTTCTGTTTAGACGCATGGACTGCTGGAGGATACACTTAATTTAGGATAAGCATCCACCTCGTCATAAATTTGGCACATTCTCCAGCAGCACAGGGGATATCAAGAGGAAAGCACAGTCTTGATTTGGCCTTTTTACAGACCTAGAAAAACAGCTATATTACAGGACTTCAGCTATGAGAGCGATAGTAGGCCTCATGTCCCTGGTGTTAGGTTCCCAGGGAAATCATTAATTAGTTCTATTAATTTTCATATGACTGAAATGGATACCAGAGTACATTGGTTTGCATCAGTCTCCATCATGATTATTATTATCTTAACTCACCGTAAATGGAAGACGTATTGAACAATACTGATCAGTGACAATATCTGATTAGTAGGGGTCTGGCATCGTACCTGAGTAGCTTCAGAATCTGAGAACTACACAGCTACGTCCATTGTGTAGTGGATGTGAACAGGGAGCAGAGCTGCAGTAACCAGCTCCATTCACTATAGAATGGATAGACCTTTTTAGTTCTGGTGCCAGACCAACATATGAACACCTGATTGGAAAGAGTGCAGAGTAGCGTTGAACAAATCGAATTCCACAAATTTCAGGGAAATTTCAAATTGCTGCAAAACTGAATTTACTTTGATTTTCCATGAATGGTGGTAAACAACAACAAAAAACTATACTTACCTCATCCTTTTGCTTGCAGCGGGCCAACCGCTGCCATCTTAATTGAAAATCTTGCACAAAATCCCATGCCGTCATCACGGGCTGCGTGAGATTTCGCTCTAGATCTTCAATCAGCTTCGTGACAAAGTAATTGGTCATTGAGCGAATTTTTTTTAGAAAATCAAATTTTCAATCAAATCATCATTTTTGAATACTTTGCTTATCTCTTGTCGGGCCCTAACCAATCAGATTTTTATGGTTTTAGCTGAAGATAGGCTGTCAGTAGTAAAATCCTGGAATCCCCCTTCAGTTTGTCTTTATTTTTTCAATCAGATGCAGGGCGCTAAGAATTTAAAAAAAATCAGCTGCTTGCGTGGAGAAGATGTGCGGTAGCTTATCCTTTAGACTGCATGTCTGCTAAGTTACTGACTAAAGCAAAAGTATTTAAAACAAAGGATAAAGTTACACTTAGATTTAGGCTACAACGCAGCCAAGAGTATAGGATTGTGGTGATAAATGCAACATGTAAATAGCCATAGGGCAGATTTATGAAACCGTCTAAAATAATTATAAAAAAAAAAAACTTTATTGCCTATAACAACCCACCATAGCAAAGCTTTAATTTTTTAAGAGCATTAAATAAATGAAAGACAGTCTTTGTTTATTAAATCTTCCCAATCTGATTTTCTTCTGGTCTGCATGAATATTTTTGGGCATAATTATATTAGTAACATATAAGAAATGTATCTATGTTTCTATGCTACCAAATATCTCTGCATATCAATCGGTGTAGTTTTGTGAGCAATCCATACCTACATATGACTAATTGTACTTTTACAATTTTATTATGGCTTTGTGCAAGTTCCTAAGAGCGGTCCCTTATAGCAGTTTTTAGAAGGGCTCATTATACATGTGTTCGGGGTTGTTTTCAACACATCGTTAGGCCCAGTGCAGAAATGTAATCAGTGTCCTCCTTAGTGACCAGCACAGTAGTTTTGACCCCAGTGCCCACACATAATAGTTATGCCCCCTTAGTGCCCACACACAGTATTTATTCACCCCTAGTGTCCCCACACAGTAGTTATTCCCCAAACTGTCCCCTTCACAATTGAATGTTCCCTCAATGCCCCCATACTCTCACAATGAAGTGATGAAGCCCTAGTGCCCCCCACACACAAGGTATTTCCCCTTAGTTTCCTGAACAGTAAGAATGACCTTTTGGTGCTCCACTCCCAATAGTACTGCTCCTTACTGCCACCACACAGTAAAATGCCCCCTAAGTCACACTTAGGGGGCATTCTAAGTGTGCTCCCTCATTGCCCCTCACATTAGTTATGCCCTCTTAGTTTCAGTAGGTTTAATGACATCACTAGATCATGCCTTCCTACTGGGAAAAAAATACTTTTGTATCTAACTGTATTGGCATCCTCATGTGACCTGCTTCTGGTAGACCCGATACAGTTACACCCTTTGCCCTAAGGTTAAAGCGGTCCTGCATATGTGTTTTTTCCATTGGATTTCATGGTAATCAATCTTCTAAGCTTCTAGGGGAGAATATCCAGTAATATCGCATAGTGGGGATGCATCACGTAAGACAAAATATGAAATCCTTCTGACTCCATAGTACAAAGCCATAGAGCCACTCTGCATGCCATCTACGGGCTCCATCCATAGCACAGTACCTTGTTGTGAATACATTGGTCTATGAATGGCATAATGCTCATACAGCTATCCATACTGTAACTGAGCTATGCTATTGGCTTTATTCTTTTTTCTACTTTTGATATTATTTATTTTACGAACGTATATAGTGCTGACATATTCCGCAGACTTTACAGACATTAGCATCAAGCTGTCCCCAATGGGGCTCACAATCTAAGTTCCCTATCAGTATGTCTTTGGAGTGTGTAATGAAACCAGAGTACTCAGCGAAAACCCACGTTGGGAGAACATACAAACTCCATGCAGATGGTGTCCTTGGTCAGATTAACCACTGAGCCACCATGCTGCCCCATTTCAACTACCTGACATCTCCCAGGTCAATATCTGCAAACATCTGGGAGATAGCACTTTGAAGTATACAGTAGTCAAGACACTGTGCAGTCATCAGATGGTTTGGAGCTAAGCTGAGAGAGCTAAGTTGAGAGGGGAGTGTCCGACAGCAAACTTGTTGACTGTTTCTAATGGCAAGCAACAGAACTGTGAATGGTGCTGTAAAATAGTTTGCAACTTGTTTAGTACAATATATAATGTAATGTATTTACAAATATACTAACTTTTCTATGTAGATTGCATCTATGTATTAAATAAATACCTATTCAAAGAATTATATATTCTTTAAAATCGACTAATCCGGCAATACAGCCAGTACTTTACAGTCTAGACTAGTGTTGAGCGAATTGACTTCCATACAAATTTCAGGAAAAATTCGATTTGCCGCAAAGCCAAAATTCCTTGCAATTTTCCCTGAAATGGAGGTAAAAAAACATTCTCACCTCATCCATTTGCGCACGAAAAGGCTATCGCAGCCATCGTTATTGAAGATACTGCGCGGTGATGTATGACATCACCATGCCAGCCAGCGTGATGATGTCATCACATCACCACGCGAAATTCAATCAAGATGGCTGCAATGGCCCCTACGCGATCAAATAGATAGGATGAGAATTTTTATTTTTACCCTGATTAATCACTGAAAAGACTAAATGGTAGCCTCAGATGACGCGCCCCGTCTTTGTGCCCGCTACATACAAAGAAACACACTTCGTGATTAAGTAATTTGTCATGACTAATGAATCTAATTTCTTTGTTACATTTGGCGAAGCAACCGATTCTTCCCTCATCTCTAGTCTAGACTATTGGAAGCTGAATGTCTAATAGACAGCACGGTATATATTTGTTGGAACTTTGAGAGCAAAGTTGATTTAGGCTTCTGTAAGTACAAGCTATAATTTTCTTATTTATAAATTTCATTTTCTAGCTATGGAGCTATGGAATTTTCAGCCATGGGATGTGGTGTTTGCACATTCAGTAAATGGATTTAAAACCAAAAGGATGACAATCTTTGTTTCCAGGAAATTGCAAGTGTGGTTATAATCAGTAAATGCCATAACTGAGGTGATTGATCCAGGGAATTAGCTCAATTGCTATATACAAAATCAAAAAAATCATATTTCCCCCAGGGAACCGGCTGGCAGCTGGTTTGCTGCATATTTGCTTACCTTCTCGTAATTCAGTGAAGCCAGAAAGTATGAAACGGATTGATTTTAACTATTAAATGCATATTTAGCACAGCTGAATCTTTCATTTACAAGGTCATTTTCTACATACAAATAATAAGTTAATGTCGTAGGTTTCATTGCTGAATGAAAATCTCAGCACTGCTGAAACATAAAAGAATTCAACAAAAAAATACACGTCAGCTGAAGATGCAGTCTGCCATAGACAACTAATGGTTCTACGTCCCCCAAAGGAAAAAAAAAACTACTGTATTCTGTATATTTTACCCATTTACCTCTTTTCCCTCCTCTACATTTAGGGTCATTGGTGCTATGTTGATCACAGTATTTAAAGGAATTTTTCAGTAACAACAACTTATCCCTTATCCACTGTAAAAGGGCAAACTGTTAGATCGATGGGGTCCATCACGTGACTAGAGATCCCATGCCCCTAGTTTGAAGGGAATGGTAGTCGAGCATCTGTTCTGCTAGTTCAGTACAGTTCTATGGGCCAGAGGTAGCAAAGTACAACCCTGCTATTTCTAGCAGTCCCACAGAGATTAATGGAGGGGCAGCATGCACCCTTGACCACTGCTCCATTTATGCGAGCAGAAAAAAGGACCCCCATGCTTGTGATCGATAGTAGTCTCAGTGAATATGGGATAACTTTTACTTACTGGAAGGTTGTGAATGTTGGTTGTTCAGAGAATAGTTCTTTAGATAGTGTATACAAAAGCCAAGAAAGGAAAAAATAATAGATGGTAGCAAGGGTGGGAATCAAACAGCGGACATACAGCACTACAACACATATACACTATATATATTAAACACACATACATAAATACACTGTATGCTACAGGCACACAGAAATAAACCATATATATACACACTACACACATACTTCCTAACTTTTAGAAAGACTAGGTGGGCCTATGAGGCATAAAGCTTTTGAGGGTGAACAGCAGGGACGGGAGCCATTGGCTCTTGAACCCACTGGAGTCTTCACCTAAGTAAGTCACTTGACAGAGTCAGTGACTTACAGTAGCACAGAGCACTGAAAAGGGATTCAGCCTGTAACACAGTTCTCTGTTACGGCTGTAAAATCAGATTGGGAGAACTGGACAAAACTGTCTGGATATCATGCCTGGATTTAGAAAAGTATAGCCTCATAGTTGTCTAGCAGGGCAAAAACTATACCTAACCAGAGTCAACTTAGGGAGTAGTCAGAAACCAAATACTATGAAAACTTGCATAGACAGAAAGTGGTGTGCCCAGATCCAGATATCAAGGTGCAAAGGGATCAAACAGGTAGCATAGAAGCCAGACTGGATGCAATGCAGGGTATAAAACCCTAAAGCTGGAATCTAATGCAGTAACTTAATGGATTTATATAAGGTTCCTTCTAATGTGAAAGTCTAGGGAGCCATGTGTGCGGCTTGACTATCATCTTCTACCTCTGATAGAAGAGGAACTCAATAGAAATCTCGTTGTATAATAACTGTCATGTTCCTCTTTCCTGTATAAAGTCCACTATCTTCATATATTCTTTCTGTCCTTTCTTAGGCAACCAGAGTCTGTTAATAATTTCTATTGTTGTGGTGACCTTGTGGGAACCAGGGGAAGAAGAGAAGAGATCTATAGAATTGTATTTCACACAATGTTGTCAAGGACAGAACAACTCGGAGAGAACAGAGTTTGATGCATGAGTAAAATGCTAAGAAGGTCCTTGGCCAGAGTCATATTATACAGTACCCAGCCACCCCTTCAGATGTCACTGCATATATTTATTTCCTAATCTAATAATGAGATGCTACTAAAAACATCTCTGTTAAAACCATTCAGGAGAAGCTTTACATAAATTATGAGCTGAACGCCCAAGCAGTGTAATGATATTATAGAAAACAATCAGCTGCAGTAATAATTGATGCAGTAGGGGGTTGATTAAATTAGGATCTATCACTTCCTGTAATGGCCTGTGGCCACTGAGATGTTTCAGTACATGCTAATTGCTTTTAATATTGTAGAATAGATTTATACCAGCCATCGACATTTGCATGAAACAAAGACCGAGGAGGTAAAAACAAAGTATGTTCCCAATTTACCTAACCTCCTGCTGGACTTCCCCTCCAGAGTAATGACATTTCAAGCTGCTTTTTTCACTGCAGTCTTTTCCAACAAGGAAGATAGATTTCCTAACAAACATCTGACCATCTGGCTTCTATAGTAAATGTTGAAATGGATGAGGTTGGCAAACAGCTCACCTTTGTTCTGTTGAGCGGGTTATACTGTATCTATCTATCTATCTATCTATCTATCTATCAATCATATGTATTGCTCAATATCTGCCTTTAGTTTGATACATATGTTTTGTTTGTGTTACTATACAGATGTCTTTATCACTCATCTGATACATAGAAAGATCTATGTATCTTTCTGTCTATGTATCTTTCAATCTATCTATCTATCTATCTATCTATCTATCTATCTATCTATCTATCGATGTAGCCGAGCTAACCTGGCACAGTGTTATCTTGGTTATCTCGTGACAAAAGTAATTGAAATCCACTGAAAAGTTAGTTGCCATTCTAACTTAATGCATTAACCATCATCAAGTTTAGCTCAGCTGAATTTCTTTCTTTCTTTCTTTCTTTCTTTCTTTCTTTCTTTCTTTCTTTCTTTCTTTCTTTTCTTTCATCTATCTACCTATCTGTCTATCTTTTTATCTATCGGTCCATCTATCTATCTATCTATCTATCTATCTATCTATCTATCTATCTACCATCTATTATATATCTGTTAATGCATGGCAAAGTGTTATCTTAGTTATCTCATGACAAGTTATTGAAATCCACTGAAAAGCTAGTTGCCATTCTTACCTAATGTGTTAACCATCATCAAGTTTAGCACGGCTACATATCTATCTATCTATCTATCTATCTATCTATCTATCTACCTACCTTTTATCTATCTATCTATCTATCTATCTATCTATCACCTTTGGCTGCCATTGTCAAACATTACACTAGGGTACTGCCGAGTTCTGTTATCACATCAATATATCTTAACTAATTTGTGCAATCTTTTAGTCATATCAGATCTGAAAAACATACAATCTCTTTTAGGATGCCAATCCAGAAGAGAACAAATACAATTACCCAATAAAAGAGATATTAGAATTAACCTTGCTGTCATTATTACTATAGCTGTGACTTAAGCACTAGCTGCACACAAATTCTATAGTTGCTGTGTGTTCAGATTTTCAGCCAGGCGCTCAAGTTTCCTCCCTAATTTGAAGATGTACTAATAAATGATGTGGGTGTACGGTATGTGGGAGAGAAAACAGTAAGCTTTTTCCATGAGTAAAACTCGATATAAATATCTGTGTCTTAGAGACATAGCATGCCTCATTACTAAATATCCACCTACACACCACCCTAGGGTTCAGCAATTTCAGCAAGTGCTCATGACTCTTTGACACAGAGTGGCCAAGATAGTTAGCAAGTGACAGAAATACTAAATATATTCAGTCAACATAGCAGCACTGTAGAGCATTGCCCTAGAAATAAGACCACTGCCTGACATTGACCTCTAGAAATGTATCCGATTTTAATATTCAGCCTTGTATTTCCTGACTGGCATGATGTTCACATATTCCTAATTCATTGCAGAAGTAGCTAGTTTCTGAAAAGGTGAGAATGATGTGTAAAAAGTTACAAAAAATGTGTGCAGACTTCCAAAACCAAAGGGTAGGAAAGCATCATTTCCTTTCTTCCAAACCATTTTCCATCTGTGCAATACGTTACTACTGTGGTTTACAAGAAATCTGCCTTCTAAAGCAGAAAGGAATTGGATGAAAAGTGACCACATCAGCAGTAAAATAGGAACTTTTTATTTTATTTGAACTTTTCAGGTTATGTAAAACAAATTAGCAAAAATGTCCCCTTCCTAACCAGCTAAAGACCTGAATGTAGCTGCTTTGAAGTTTAATTATAAGCATTAACTAGTAAATGTGTATGTAACTGTCACAGTCTAATGGGAAAGGTCGTAAATAATATTTTATGGTCAGACCTCTGGCTCTTCATTACAAAGCAATGAAAATGTAACTGTAGGATTAAAAATATAACCAATCAAATCTCGGAAACAGTAAAAGCTTTACATGGATAGAATATACATTAATGCATGTGCTGTTATAGACAACATGAATATGGGAAATGCAATACATGAGCGTCACTCTAATTGTCCACTAATATTAAAATCAGAAATAAAGTTACTTTATGCGTCAGCTGAAAAATGTAGACTTATATTAAAGGGCAAATATTAAAGCAGATTTTGATGTATTTTTAAATACATCTTCAAAATGTTCCAGCATATCAAGGCATATCACAAGAGTTCCTTAAAAGGTTTCAGAATAGCCCTGCCAGAAGTCCTAGCCAACCTTTATGGGAATGTTTGCACGTAGCGGATATGTTGGTTGTCTTCTATACTTGTGGGTGGATAATGTGCAGCATGAGTGGAAATTCCACACTGTGTAAAAAAATAGGAGGTGACATGAGGTGTGGATTTAAATCTTCAGAATCTCAATTTTTCAGGGGGCTTTTACCATGGATTTCAATCCTTTCAATGTAGTTGGGTGAAGCCTGCAGTGAATCTACATCAAAATCTGTCACAAAATCTGCATTTTGTAGTTGAAGCCCTTCAGTATTTAATCTTTGAAGTACCACTTCCATTTAGGAACCATGGATACAATGAGTTGCAGTACCTTCATAACACCTGGATGACTGTGGTGCACTGCAGAAAGAATTTGTAAAGGACCTTGATGATTCACAAAGAGACACAGTCCATCCATTCTAGTAAGTTGTGGGAGTTCCAATGGTCATATTCTCATGGATCAGCAAGTGACTGCATATCACTAGCTTAAACTGTAATACCTCTTTATGTAAAGGTATTGAAGTTTTAAAGAGCATAGATCACCATGATCAACCCTAATAAACCAGGCATTCTGTCTGCTAGGGTTGATCGTGGTGACCAAAATGAGGCTTTGTTTCTGCAATTGGTATTACTGATACAGAGAAATTATTATTTTTAGCAATACACAAATTAGGTTTTCAGGGCATAGAGGGGCGGGCCTAGCTTCTCGAAGAACAATTTCACTCCCAGTGAAATTGTCAGGGCATAGCATCCTCAATATTCGGATGTCTGGCCCTGAAATTTGCACCAGCACATTGAAGATCTGAGAATGATCATCCCCGCATTGAGATCTTTACTGCACATGCGCCAATGACATTGCCACCCACATTTCAGGGCCAGACATTGGAACAGTGCAGATGCATGGCTCTGTTCATCTCACTGGGAGGGGCAGAGGCAAGAAGGAGAGACAGAGGTGAAATGGTGCCCCGAGGGGCTAGGCCAGCCTCTTGGTGCCCCTAGCACCTAATTTGCATATAAGTAAAAGAAAGTATTTTTTACCGTTGGTAATATCGATTGCAGAGAGATCAATCCTCCTAGGCTGTATGATGGGTTTATTAGGGTTGATCTTGGTGAGAGATGCTCTTTAATAGGTTATTGAACTGCCCAATAAGTCTACTGCTGTCCTGACCTAACAACAACTATATATGCCATGTAGGTATAGAAATTTTGGGGATTCCTTTTGAAAATATCTTCCTGCTCATAAGATTCTTAACTATTGTCTGAAAAATTAAATCTGCCCTGTTATATCTAATGTATCTAGCAAAATTATGTTTAACCTATCTAGCAAAAATTGAGATATTAAAGAATAGGAGCATGCAGTCGGGAA
Organism: Bufotes viridis; assembly: GCA_033119425.1. Lineage (NCBI taxonomy): Eukaryota > Metazoa > Chordata > Amphibia > Anura > Bufonidae > Bufotes > Bufotes viridis. The sequence goes on along the minus strand of CM065597.1, from coordinate 125,989,785 downwards.
AAGCTGTTGAGAGCTCTGTATTTGGGAACTATACATCACTTTTTAATCTGTACATATTTTTACATGGACTATATATATGTAGCATTGTAGAAAAAGTCATACAAATGATGCATTGGGTTTTGTCTGATTGTGCTTAGAGGCTGTGTAAAGTAAAACGCTTAAGAAAGCTTATATACCCTAAACATTTGTGACAACTGTGACCTCAGTGGCAAAATAATACATCTGTTACCCATTCCAAAACTGTAAAAAGAAGGGGAGGGTGCACTTTAAGAATACAATGCCCAGTAACCTAAGACAGACTAGTCTGCTGCCAGACTTTCTTAACCTTATATATTCTACCTCCTAGTCCTCAGGCTGTACACTCTCTAACAAGAGCATGTGTATGTATTGCTTTGCGGAATTTGTATTGTGGAGCACCTCTTGGCAGAACCAGACAAAATAAGCTGTTATTCTTAGAAACTTGAGCGTGTGCTGGGAATACCAGAACCTGGCTCCTTGCTTCTGTCTTACTGAGTGTCTTGAATAGGATTACCAATTCTTTTTTAATGATATATTTTTCTTATTGTGGATTCTATTGGAAGATGTAGCTTTATAGTAACAGCTGGAACCCTTGTCCCGAAATAATTAAGTTAAAGTAAATTTCCACCCCCAAATTCTTTTTTTTTTTAAATCTAATTACATTGTAGATGCTGTTTCATTTTTTATAAAAGATTTACAGTGGTCTGAACTGTGTTTTTGTATAGAGTTACATAGTTACACAGGCTGAATAAAGGTCCATCAAGTTCAACCTTTTTAGACCAGTTATACAACATTAATTGTTATATATCCTTCATTGCTGTTTGCATTTGGATAAGCATCTTTCCCTTTTTTAAATGCTGACATATGCCTTCTATTACTACCTATTGGGGTAGGGCATTCCATAGTTTAATTACTTTAACTGTCTTGATGTCTACATCGCCTTTCCTCCACTTATAATGAATGTCACCTGATCCTTTGTAAAGTCCTTGGAATGGTTAAATCCTATGGCAGTACTTTGTATTGACCACACATGTATTTACACATATAAATAAGATCACCTCTAAGGCATCTTTTTCCAAGCTGCACAAGCCCCTTATTTCAGTAATAAAAGTAAAAAATATATACGCAGTCATTGTTGCAGTTATTTGCGGTAAAAGTATTTAGTGACGTATTTCAGTACTAAAAGAAAAATACATTCTTAGTTCACTTCTGCAGTTATATGTGGTGAAAGCGTTTAGTGGCGTTTTTCAGTAGAAAAAAAAATATATATAAGGAGTTCACTGTTGCAGTTATTTGCGGTAAAAATGTATGCTGGCCTATTTCAGTACAAAAAGAGAAATATATACGCAGTTCACTTTTGCAGTTATTTGCGCTAAAAGCATTTTATAGCGTATTTCAGTACCAAAAGAAAAATATATACACAGTTCACTTTTGCAAGTTATTTGCGCTAAAAGCGTTTACTGGCCTATTTCAGTACAAAAAGATAAATATGTTTGGCGCCTTTAGGGGTGTTTAGATTAAATTTTTATTTATTTAGTTCAGCTAACAGTATATCAGACAGAGAAGTGCCAGGCAACATAAGTATTGTATGCTGTGGGCTCAGCTCCACTATACAGCGAGGTTGAGCTACTAGAGGACAGCTCCTTACCCAGAGACTGTTGAGGAGGACATCAGTGAAGTGCAGACACTACTCGATGATGATGAAGCCGATCGCACTTGGGAGCCGGGTGCAGAAGGGGCTTAATCATCATCAGGAGAAGAGGGTGTCAGCTTGCCCGTGAAGCAGCAGCGGAGTCAGTAAAGTGGTAGCATGGCTGGGAGTCAGCAGGGTGGCAGCAGTGGGAGGTCGGGAGCCAACTGTGCCCAGGGTTGACCACCTGCTTTGCAGCAGCCTACCTGCCTGGGAAGTAGTGGTGCAGGGGTTCACGGAGTCAGCGGCGGTAGCAGTCAGTCAGTGCGAACTGTTGGGGGGAAATCACCTACTCGGTGGTGTGGCAGTTTTTCCTTAAGTCGCCGGAGGAGGGGAACGTCGAATCTGTGGGAAGAAGGTGAAGCGTGGCCAGGGTGCCAATGTTGGCACTATGGCCCTGCGTCAACATATGCAGTGTCTCCATACAGTGGCCTGGGAAAACCGTGGCTCCGATGTGGTAGTCCAGCCTGCCGCAGCAACCGCTGCATCACACAGTGGAACGCACCGTGTTTCAGGCAGTCAAGTCTCCACCACCTCAGCCGAAGAGAGCTGTCTGTCATTCCCATTCCTTCTGCTGTTCCAGATGCTCCTGCTGCTATTACTCCTCGTCAGTAATTCTGTCAGCAATCGATCACCAAAGCGATTGCCAAGAGACAGCAGTATGGATGTACGAACATGCTCCTGTCCAGGTTGCTGGTGCTGCAGTCCCTCCCTTTCCAAGTGGTGGACTCTGCAACTTTCAGAGAACTGATGGCTTGTAGTGTTGAGCGTGAATATTCGAAACGCAAATTTTTATCGCGACTTCGAGAATTCGCAAATATTTAGAATATAGTGATATATACTCATATTTTCGAATATTCTTGATTTTTTGTCATCTGAACTCATCACAATCTCTTCCTGCTTCTTGCTTGTGGGCCAACGAGAAGGCTACAATGTATTTGTCTGAGCTTAGCAACATCCCTAGTAACCAAAAGGAAAGTTGACCAACTCTCCCCAGCAGCCATTTTTAGCAGTTTATTAGAGTTCTGAGAGAGAAAGCAGTGCTGTGCTCTCTTCTTCCCTGTGTCATTACATTACATAGCTAGTTAGCTTATATATATATATATTACAGATAGTTTGTGGGATCTAGTCAGTTTAGGTTAGATTGTGATATAGTGCAGGGTGTTGTGTGGTAGGTTCTGCTGTCCCTACATACATGCTAAATACACAGTGCTGTGATGTCACAAGTTCACAACAATACTTAGTGCACCAATCACTAATATGTAGTCAGACCTGCTAAAATGTGAAGTTGCATGTATTGCTCCAAAATATTTGCATCATTAGTGCCAATTTGCGCAATCACAAATATATTGGAGCACACTATTTGTATATAAAGCTTTTATTCTTAATAATAGCTTAATATTCTGCCGTGCCAACCATTTTCTCCTGTATCAGGAAACTTCAAGCAGTTTAAAAAAAAGTAGCAATAGTGACCCACGCCTGTATTGCCCGCGCATTGTGCGAATATTACTTTGCCGACTTTTGCAATCAAGAAAATAACGGCGAATTCGCAGATTCGGGAATTTATGGCGAATATTCGCCCAAATATTCAGGAAATATCGCTAATATGATTATTGCCCCTGCCGCTCATCACTAATGGCTTGTGCCGTGCCGAGGTAGAGAGTCCCAAGCCATCATTTCTTTGCGAAAAAGTCAGTACCAGTCCTGCGCAAATATGTGGAACAGAAGGTTGTCCAGTCCTTGAGCCTGTCGGTGTCTGCCAAAGTGCACGGCAGCACTGACGTGTGGAGCTGTATCTATGGTCAGGGACAGTACATGTCCTTTACGGCCCACTGAGTGAATGTAGTTCCTGCAGAGCCACACCAGCAACTTGGCCAGGTCACGCCGTTGGTCCTGCGAAAATGTCCCCCTCTGCCTCCTCATCCTCCACCATGTCCTTAGCCTCCACTGCAGGGACAAGGCACTGTGCCCCTCCAGCATACCACATGTGCATGTCCTTCGTCAAGAAATCGAATCCTGGCTTTCTCCTCAACAACTCAAAATCGGAATGATGGTGACCGACAACGGGAAGAACATTTTGTCTGCATCAAGAAAGGCTATGCCATGCGCCCTGCATGGCGCACGTGTTCAATCTGGTTGTCAAAAGGTTCCTGAAGTCTTCCACCCATCTGCAAAACATTCTAAAAATGGCCAGGAAACATAGCATGCCCTTTAGCCACTCATACACCACAAAGCACACCTTGGGCTGCAGCGGCAGAACGGCAGCCCCACAATAAGATGATATGTGATATTTCCACCCATTGAAATTCCACCCTCCATATCTTGGACCGACTATACGAACAGAGAAAGGCCATCAACGATTTCTTGATGATGCAAGCGGATAGGAGTACTCCCCAGTATAACTACGATGTCAGCCAGTGGCAGTTCATGCGTGACACCTGCCGTTTGCTCAGGCCCTTTGAGGACACCACGTTATTTGTCAGTCGCCAGGACTACCGGATGAACTAAGTAATTCCACTGCTTCATATCTTGGAACAGATGGTGGTAACAATGGCTGGTAATGGGGACTGCATACATGGCGCCTAGATCTCAAGGCCCTATGGGGGCTGAACTGGAAGAGGAGGAGGAGGAGGAGGACATTGGAGCACAGGCAATGTATAGGGAAATGGGCGGTTTTTCTAGCTTAAAGAAGAGGAGGAGCAGCCAAAGGAGCTACAGGGCGATAAGGAAGATGAGACAGAGGACCCAGACACACCGAGGAAGTATGCAGTGGAGATGGGTGACTTCTGGTTCGCCGCCTTGTTGGACCCTCGCTACTGGTCCAAAATGGGGACCTTTTTTACACCCGCTAAGAGGGAGGACAAACTGAACTACTGCAGAGACATCCTATGTAGTCAGTTGGCCGCTGCCTATCTGCGCCATCATTCATCCTCTCGTCTGACTGGGGGGGCCCTCTGCGCTCACGTCCCACTGCTTTGGCTGCTGGAGAGAGGTGGGGTGGCAGGAGCAGTACCAGCTCCATCAGCAGCAGCCTGAGTCTATAGTTGCTGATGAGTAGCTTTCTTCACCCATATAGTGAAGAAACTACTCACCAGCAACAGGAGCAGGACCTGAACCAGCAGGTGGTGGCATACTTGGACAGCACCCTGCCAACCCACATTGAAGATCCGCTGGACTACTGGGCAGCCAAATTGGATTTGTGGCCACAACTGGCCGAGTTTGCCCTGGAAAACTGTCCTGCCTGGCTAATAGTGTGGCATGAGAGCGTGTGTTTAGTGTGACGGGGGCCATAGTTACCCCAAGGAGAACTCGTCTGTCCACCAAAAATGTGGAGAGAATGACCTTTGTCAAGATGAATCAGGCATGGATCAGCCAGGACTTTCACCCAACAATTCCTGATGCATCTGATTAGGTCACCCATGCCGCCTCACCCAAACCTTGAAACTCTGATGCTGCCACCCGCCTGATGCCACACATCTGATGACAAGTGCTCTTTCTTTCACCCACCTTCGTCAGCGTGTACTGGTAATGCCATCCACCGCCCCACTCTGTCACCGGGTCACTTTGTGGTCTCCTGATGCTGCTGTTGCCATCTCCACACTATGTCACCTTGCTACTCTGTGGTATTGGGATGCTGCTGCACTCACCACACTTTGTCACTTTGCCACTGTGTGGCATCCTGATGCTGCTACTGCTGCCTTGTCCACACTATGTCACCTTGCCACTCTGTGGTATCCTCCTGATACTGCTGCTGTCACCACCTTCCGACTCAGTCATTGTGCCACTCTGTGGCCTCCTCCTGATGTAGCTGTTGCCGCCACCTCCATACTCTGTAATTGGGCCACTCTGTTGCCTCCTCATGCTGCTGCCACCTCCAGACTCAGTCATCGTGCCACTCTGTGGCCTTCTCCTGATGCTACCAACTCCAGGCTCTGTCTTTGTGCCACTTGGTGGCCTCCTTATACTGCTTCCACCTCCAGACTCTGTCATTGGGCCACTCATGGTCTCTTCATGCTGCGTCGACCTCACCACTACATCTCTGTGGACTTTTCATGTGACGTCAACACAAACTTACTGCTGACACTCTCTCCACTCTATCAGGGGGGCTCTACTTGTATACGCGTTTAAAAGAACAGGTTCTGTAGACTTCTATGTGGAATCAGCTGGCGACGGTTTAAAAGGAGTGCGCTTCTTCTTGGCGCTAACATCAACCTGTAAGGCTGAGTTCATATATGAGTTATTTTGTTTGCTTTGGCCCCGTGACTGCCCAAATAAGTGAAGTGTGCAGTGATTCTAAGAGCGACGCCTGTCATCTGCATGTCATACGGACTCACTGTATTATTTCACAACCAAAGCAGACTCCCTATGCGTGTTGCTGCAAAAAGAGGTCAGGAACCACCTGTGTACTGATTACAGATTTACCTCAATAATACAATAGTATGCAGTATACTCCCAAGCTCCCTCTAGTGGCAACATCAAGCAGCTACCATGTAATCTTTTAAATCTAGGTGCATGTAGTGGATTTAAAACTCTGCATCATAAAACCTGATCTCCTACTGCTATTAAAGGGATTCTGTCACCAGGTTTGACCCCTGTCAGCTAAACATATACTGACGCTCAGGGTCTCATCAGGATTCCTAATGTGGGCTCATCAATGCGATCATTAGCTTTATTTTGGCAAAAAAACTGGTTGTCACGGTCCTTGGCTCACCTGAGTCAGAGGACAGCCGGCTGGTGGTTGGAGTCCAGTGGCAAAGGCCCACAGAAGCAGGAGACAGGTAGCATAGTCGATCAGTCCGGGTCGGCAGTAGAGATGGCAGCGAGGTAACAGCAGGAGTAGACAGAGGCGTGGTCGGTGGAAGGCAAAGGGTCAATGCAGGCGGCAGTTCAGCGAGGTCAAACGGTCCGGGTCGGCAACAAAGGTAAATAGCAGTCGTCGTGGAGGAGCAGAGAGGAAGCTTGCTACAGGCTTGGAGGCACAATAACCAGCAAAGGTCTGGTGCTAGAGGCTGGGCTTATAAAGGGAAGTAACAGGTGCACGGAATCAAGACTGATGAACAAGGGTAGGCTGGAGCAAGATAGATGAAAGAGTTCAGCAGGAGGAAAAGTCCAGAAAGGCTGGTAGTCTAGTGGCTAGAGCTACCGCCTGGGACATGACTGGTCACAGGTTCGATTCCCGACAGTACTCCCCTTCCAAGGTGACCTCCGGGCACCATGGGGGCAGGCTTACCGGGTGCTGTTGGTGAAACTCTTTACCAGTCTGGGGGCGTGGACGTTTTCTTCAGGCTCCCAGGAGTTATCCTCGGGAGGGTAGCCCTCCCACCCAATTAGATATTGCAATTTTCCTCGGTGGATCCTGGAGTCGAGGATCTTCTCGACAATGAACTCTTCCTCACCTTGTACCCTCACGGGTGGTGGAGGGGGCGAGTGGCGGCCAGTGAAGGTATTCTCCACGTATGGCTTGAGGAGGGAGCAATGGAAGACAGGGTGCACCCTAATGGAATCCGGAAGGTCAAGCCGAACGTGACCTCGTTAATTTGTGCGGTGACCTGGAACGGACCCATGTATTTTGGGGCTAACTTTTTGGAGGGGACCTTCAGTCTGAGGTTCCTGGTGGACAGCCATACCTTGTCTCCTACATGGAAGCCCGGGTGGGTTTGCGGCGCCTGTCTGCTCCCTGTTTAAAGCGCCTCTGGGCGAGCTGGAGGTTGTCCATTATGTCCTTTGTGCCTCCTGTAGGGTTGTTAGGCGCTCGGCCACTGCTGGGAGGGTGGAGGCGACGGGCAGGTGGGGAATGAACACGGGGTGCGAGCCTGTGTTAGCAAAGAAAGGGCTGTGCTTGGTTGAGCTGTGCTCAGCATTGTTGTAGGCGAACTCGGCTGTGGAGAGATGGTCAAGCCAGTCATCCTGCAGGTGGGAGCTGAAACAGCGTAGGTACTGCTCTAAGGTCTGGTTAGTTCTCTCCGTCTGCCCGCTTGACTGAGGGTGGAAAGCGGAGGAAAGGTTCACTTTAACCCCGAGCGCCAGGCAGAAGTCCTTCCAGAACTTGAGGTAAATTGTACGCCTCGGTCTGAGACCACGTCGTCCGGAATCCCATGCAGCCTGAAGACCTCTTTGAGGACAAGATCAGCCGTCTGTTTGGCCGTGGGTAGGCCCTTGTAGGGGATGAAATGGGCCATTTTGGTGAGGCGGTCGACCACGACCAGAATGGTGTTCATCCCTTTTGAAGGAGGAAGGTCTACCACAAAGTCCATGGAGATCGAGCCCCAGGGGCGGGAGGGAATTGGGAGGGGTTGTAACAGACCCACGGGAGAGGAACGAGGAGTCTTATTGCGGGCACAGACCGTGCACGAGGAGATGTACTTCTTGGTGTCCTCCCTGTATGTTGGCCACCAGAAGGAGCGGGAGAGAAGCTCCTGGGTCTTTCTTGTGCCCAGATGGCCGGCCAGCTTGGAGTCATGGTTAAGTTTGAGCACTTCGAGTCGTGCAATTTCTGGTACATAAAGTTGTAGGTCCTGATGAAACCAATGACCATTTTTAAACGTGAGGCTGACATTCCTTGTGGGGTGGGCGAGGAAGGGGTCATTTTCGTATCCTTCTTTGATTGTGACTAGGAGTTCTTTAGAGTAGGTGGCCCCCACAACACTTTTCTCGGATAGGATGTTGTATTGGCCCTTATTACTCTGTGAGGGCTCCGAAAACATTCTAGAGAGGGCGTCAGCCTTGCCGTTTTTTGATCCGGGGCGATAGGTGATGAGAAAGTTGAAGCGGGAAAAGAATAGGCTCCATCTGGCCTGTCTGGCTGTGAGTCTCTTAGCGCTGCGGATGAACTCGAGGTTTTTGTGGTCAGTTAGTACGATTATGGGGTTGGCAGCTCCTCTAGCAGGTGTCTCCACTCGGAGAAGGCTTCCTTGATCGCCAATAGTTCTTTGTTCCCGATGTCGTAGTTCTTCTCGGAGGGGGACATCTGGCGAGAGAAATATGCACACGGGTGTAGTAGCATCTTCTCCCTGTCCGTTGTGACAGAACTGCCCCTACCGCGGAGTCAGATGCATCCACTTCGATAGTAAAAGGCAACTCGGGGTTCGGGTGGACTAGGATTGGAGCAGAAGTGAAGAGGAGTTTCACTTTCGTGAAGGCCTCCTGGGCCTCGGGTGTCCAGGAGAAGGGGACTGCCTTTTGGTGAGTTGGGTGATCGGTGCAATGACCTTGGAGAAGTCCCGGATAAACTTCCGATAGAAGTTGGCGAAGCCAATAAATCTTTGTACCTCCTTCACGTTTCTTGGAATGGGCCAGTCCAACACGGCTTGGACCTTCCCTGGGTCCATACTTAGGCCCTCTGGGGAGATGATGTACCCGAGGAACTGAGTGGTGGTTCGCTCAAACTCACATTTCTCGAGTTTGATATAGAGAGAGTTCTGGCGGAGTCTCTGCAATACCCTGCGGACATGTTCGCGGTGCTGTTCGAGGTCTTCTGAGAAGATCAAGATGTCGTCCAGGTAAACGACTACAAACAAATCCAGCATGTCCCTGAGGACATCATTAATGAAGTGCTGGAAGGTGGCGGGAGCATTACAAAGTCCGAAAGGCATGACCAGGTACTCGAAGTGACCATAACGTGTCCGGAAGGCGGTCTTCCATTCGTCCCCAGGGCGGATTCGACAAGGTTGTAGGCCCCTCGAAGGTCAAGTTTGGTGAAGATTTTCGCTACCCGGAGTCTCTCGAGGAGTTCAGAAATCAGCGGGAGCGGGTACCGGTTCTTAACGGTTATATCGTTTAGCTTCCTGTAGTCAATGCAGGGACGCAAGGATGAGTCTTTTTCTCCACAAAGAAAAAGGGGGCTCCTGCTGGGGAGGTAGAGGGCCGGATGAACCCTTTCTTTAGGTCCTCGTCCAGGTATTCTTTCAGAGCCTTGAGTTCAGGCTCTGAGAGGGAATAGATACTGCCAAAGGGTATTTCGGCCCCGGGCAACAGTTCTATTGGGCAGTCGTAGGGTCGGTGTGGCGGCAGCTTGTCTGCGTTTTCTTGTCGCAGACATCTTGGAACTCACGATATTGAGGGGGTAGTAGATTCCTGACGGATACTTCAGAGATAGTCGTGTCTTCGGATGGAAGGACGGCTTTGTGGGAGCAATTGAGCGAACAGAACGCGGACGGAAACCGTAAGCAGCGGGTTTCCCAATCCACCGAGGGGTTGTGGGTGGCCAACCATGGAATGCCCAGGATCACCGGGAACTTTGGAGAAGTGATCAGAGAGAAGTGGATCTTTTCACAGTGATTGGGTTCTATGAGGAGCTGTAGTTCAATGGTCTCGTGAGTAGCCGGCCCTGAGGAGAGCGGGATCCGTCAACGGTTTCCAGGTCAACGGGAGCTGCCTTGACTGTCAATGGAATATTCTGTTCACGAGCGAAGGTTAGATCCATGAAGTTGCCTCCTGCCCCGGAGTCTAACATCGCTGAACAGGAGAGTTGTTGCCCCTCAATGTCGATGAGGATGGGGATGATGAAATGGGATCCATGAGCTGCCGTGTTGTTATTTTCAAGGGCTGCTGGTGGGGCTGGAGTCAGTGGTTGCTCCTTTAGCTCTGTGACGGCAATAGTCTTTCGGATCTTATTGGGACATCTAATGGCAAAATGACCCGGCTCCCCACAGTAGAGGCAGAGGTTTTCGGCCAGCCGTCTCTCCTTCTCAGCTGTGGATAGAGACCTGCGTAGTGCGCCGACCTGCATAGGTTCAGTTGCTGGCTGGAGGTCGCGCTGGGCGGTAGAGGAGAAGGAGTAAGTGGGCCTGTGGTCCAAGGACCAGAGTCGTTCTTTCTTTCTCTCAGACAGCCTTTGGTCTATCCGGATGCATAACTGAATGAAGTCATCCAGACTGTCCGGGGCCTCAACTCTGGCGAGTTCATCTTTTATTAATTCTGACAGGCCTCGCCGGAACTGGCTCCTCTGTGCAGCTAGGTTCCAGGTGGTGTCCGTGACCCAGCGGCGAAATTCGGCGGTGTATTCAGCAACGGAGCGTCTCCCTTGCCGTAAACTATGTAGTCGCGCCTCAGCTGTTGCACAGCGGTTGGGGTCATCGAAGACTTGGCTCATGGCGGCAATAAAGTTGTTTAAGTCGTCCAGGAGCTGACTGTTAGTCTCCACGTATGGTGATGCCCATGCTAGTGCTTCATCCGTCAGGAGATTAACCATGAATAGCACCTTCTTTCTCTCGGTAATGAAGGGGCCCGGGTACATCTGAAAATAGATGCGGCATTGGTTTAGAAACCCCGATACTGGCGCCTGTCGCCGCCGAATTTTGATGGAAGTGGCATGCGAGTATCTGCGGCCGTGCTGCGGACGTCCAGGAGTTGCCTCTGAAGTTCAATAATCTCCGCCTGTTGGCTTCGGACAACGCCTTGGAGCTGGGCAAATTCCTCCTGGTACGTAGTACCGAATTCCTGCAGTTCGGTAACCTGCTTGCGCAGAGTGGCCATTGCGGACTCCATGGTATGGCTGGTTATTCTGTAACGGTCCTTGGCTCACCTGAGTCAGAGGACAGCCGGCTGGTGGTTGGAGTCCAGTGGCAAAGGCCCACAGAAGCAGGAGACAGGTAGCGTAGTCGATCAGTCCGGGTCGGCAGTAGAGATGGCAGCGAGGTAACAGCAGGAGTAGACAGAGGCGTGGTCGGTGGAAGGCAAAGGGTCAATGCAGGCGGCAGTTCAGCGAGGTCAAACGGTCCGGGTCGGCAACAAAGGTAAATAGCAGTCGTCGTGGAGGAGCAGAGAGGAAGCTTGCTACAGGCTTGGAGGCACAATAACCAGCAAAGGTCTGGTGCTAGAGGCTGGGCTTATAAAGGGAAGTAACAGGTGCACGGAATCAAGACTGATGAACAAGAGTAGGCTGGAGCAAGATAGATGAAAGAGTTCAGCAGGAGGAAAAGTCCAGAAAGGCTGGTAGTCTAGTGGCTAGAGCTACCGCCTGGGACATGACTGGTCACAGGTTCGATTCCCGACACTGGTATTACTAACCTGTCAATCAAAGAAATAAGGTGCCCAAGGGGAGGTCCAGGGATGCAGGGCGCCCGGTCGCACCCATCGCTGTTCGTGCCCAGCGCCTCCTCCAACTTTTCTGTGCCGCCTCTCCCTCCCTCCCCCTCCTCCTGCTGTAAGATCTGGTGCGTGCGCACAGGGCGCATGTGCACTTCGCTTGAGGAAGCCAATCCAAGAAGTCCACGCGTGCGCACAGGGCTCAGCCTGATGCGCACGCACGGACTTCTTGGATCGGCTTCTTCAAGTGAAGTGCGCATGCGCCCTGTGCGCACGTGCCAGATCTTACAGCAGGAGGAGGGAGAGGCGGTACAGAAGAGTAGGAGGCGGCGCTGGGCACGAACAGCGATGGGTGCGGCTGGGCACCCTGCATCCCTGGACCTCCCCTTGGGCACCTTATTTCTTTGATTGACAGGTTAGTAAAACCTTTTTTTTCCAAAATACAGCTACTGATCGTATTGATGAGCCCACATTAGGAATCCTGATGAGACCCTGAGCGTCAGCATATGTTTAGCTGACAGGGGTCAAACCTGGTGACAGAATCCCTTTAAAGTCAATTAATAAATGAATAAGTAAAAATTTTCGTACCTGAAAAGGATATGAAGATAAATGGTGGACATTCACTAAAGTGTTGGCTTGTTTATCAGTAAATTGGCAGTGGCAATAGTTTTTCAGAATAGATATCTGGAATGCATAATTCTAAACACAGTTTGGATCTAATGCTATATATAGAGCTTAAAACAAAAAATTTAAATTGAGCTGTTTTTCTACCATATGTAGCTTAACAGATATGTATGCAAATTTGTACTTGCTCATGTAGCAGATGTATCCCACCCACGCTATTTAATTATCCATCTTTCTAAGTAAATGAGATTTGGCTTACCTTTCATTTGAAATGGTGCTAAAAAGATATCTAAAGAATTTTTGCTCCAGTGATAATTTATGTAACTAAGAATTTCAGTTTAATTTTACAGCACAGTGAAAATGCATTCACCACAGGCAGCAAAGCTTGTTTCAACTGATACTAATAATGAAGTTGTCGTGTCTTTACTATTTGTTTCTTTTTTTTTTGCGTTTTTTTTTTTTGCCAAATCAAAGTTGAGGAACTTTGTAAGATAATAATTTTTTCTGCTAGTGCAGTCCTTTCAGTACAAATCGGTAGACATCTGAAATTGTGTTAGCTAGATTTCCTTACACTTCCTTCCCCTTTACCATAACCAGAAACTATAATTGCTCATGTAATCCTTTTCTGTCACATTCTAAAATATTATATTCAACCAATTCCTCTTCTTTTTTGGGTAATACAGAGACAACTCCTGTGGAAACTGTAAAAGTGGCCATATTGTTTTGTACCTAGCTTTCTGAAAGACACATTTACAGTAACTAAGTGCTAGTCTATTACATTTTAACAAAAGGACAAACTAATTAGGAATTGGTGTTTCATCAAACCTTTCATAACTAAATAGTACCATTAAAGGCAAGATATGTAATAATTATAGTTAATAATAATATATCTTCTTGGAAAAAAATGCCTAATTCTCAACTTTTCTTTTTATCCTCCCCCTGATTGCTTTAGTAATCATTCCCTGTCAATTCAAAGGTAAAATCCATCTGGCTTAAGGTAGATGATAGACAGATTTTCAGCATCACTGAGGGACCAGGTTACAAGTGTAGTCCATAATTGTCTAGGGGAGAAGGAAGCTACAATGAGAGAGACACACAGAAGAAGAGAGTCTATTATTATACCCAGTGGTGGATTCATAGTTATACTGCTCATTTCTTCTGCATAATGTCCTTTATGCTGCGGCGGCTTCTGCTTGTGTAAGACATAGGGGAGCAGATTCTCCTGTTTTCTCTGTATGCAGTGCAGGGGAGACATTATAGCTAATAGGGATGAGCGAACCTGGTGAAGTTTGGGTTCAGGACCCGAACTTGACCCGAACACCGAACCCGGACCCCATTAAAGCCAATGGGGACCAGAACTTCACTTTATTATTTTCCGTTATAAACATGGTTATAACGGAAAATAATAACATTCTTAAGACAGAATGTTAAATAAAATGGCCATTGAGTTGTTAAAAATAATTTAAAAAAACTCACCTCCTCCACTCATCTTCTATCTTCATTAAGCAGGACCAGCAATGACGTCACCATGCTCACCACGCGGTGAACGCAGTGATGTCACCTCAGGTCCTTTTGCAGGTCCTGAAGAAAGAAGAGGATACCGGCTGCATGATTAAGTAAAGGAAGTGAGTTTTTTAAATTATTTTTAACCCCTCAATTGTCATTTTAGTTAGCATTCTATCTTAAGAATGCTTTTATTTTCCTTTATAACCATGTTATAATGGAAAATAATAATATCACCCGAACCCGAACTTTAGTGAAAAAGTCCGGGTACCCTAACTCCCAAAGTTTGGTACGAACCCGAACTTTGCAGTTCGGGTTCACTCAACCCTACTAATAGTCTCTATCCACTAGTTGAGGGAAAACTGAAAACTAGAGATGGAGCCTGAAGAGGGGAACATGGGGAAAATGCAGAATATAAGTCACTAATATTATTTTAATAAATATTTATTAATTAATGTTAATCCTTATGTATACAGATATGACAGGTTGATAAAAGTACTAAGTTTTTTGTTATTTAGAAAAAAAAATTGATAGGAGTTATTTTTTGGTAGTCATATCATTAACAATCATTAGTACAAGCATGGATATATTTAAAGTGGTACCAGCAAGAAAATGCTTCATATGTGTCTGGAGTGACAGGATCCATCTTTTTAAGTACAGTTTCAAGGAAGTTAAACTCTTTTTTTTCCATTTTGAAAATGGTAAGAATGTTTGGTATGTGGAAGCAATGCAATATAAAAATGGAAATACTGTATTGTAGCCAGACATGTCGTCATGCACCCACCATTAAGCAATGCATTTATATATTGCTGATGCACAATATTTTCGTGTGGAGGAAAATGTGGGATCACGGCATACTTTCTCCATTTATTCATGAACACTCAACCTGCATGTGAATGTGTCCTTTGTTCAGACAGTCCTTGTTAGCATCTGAGACTGTATATTGTTTAATCTTTGCTTTATAAAATGTCCCTTAACTTTGGCAGCAAGGAGCCTTTTTATCAGAATTTCTTTCTTCTGTGATTTTGTATATAGTAACTATACTTAAAGGAATCTGTCACTGAGGACAGCTTAGTCTAGTGACAGACCTGCCAATTTCAGTAGTCTGTCATGTCTGTGATGGCTTTCAGTCATTTTAGTGTACTGTCCTGCCAAAGTGTACAGCATGCTCCAGCACTTTGAAGAAGATGAGTTTTGATGCCCCTGCCCTCAATCCCCTGGACAATGATAGCAGTGTTCCTGTACTGGTGTACACCATCAGGGATTGACAGCTAACTTTCTATACACACTTATACAGAGAATACCATCAATCACTGATAACATTGCCCCATCTACAACTATCAGTGACTGACCATTATCTCTGTATATGCACTGATACAGAGAATGCTATAAATCAATAATAGCCACACCCATCTACAATTATTAGTGACTGCCTGCTATCTCTGTATACACACTGACTCAGAGAATACTATTAACCATTGATAACACCTCCCCCATCTACAACTATCAGTGACTGACCGGTATCTCTGTATATACACTTACATAGAGAATGCTATCAATCACTGATAACACCTCCCCATGTACAGCTATCAGGGACTGGAAGCTATCTTTATATACACAAAAAATGCTCTTAATCACTGCTGGTGACTGGCAGCTCTCTCTTTATACACAGAGAATGCTATTAGTCACAGTTAACACCCCCCCCCCCCCCCCGTGTACAACTATCAGAGACTGACTGCTATCTCTGTGTATACACATACAAAGAGAATGCTATCAATCACTGATAACACCTCTCCATCTACAATTATCAGTGACTGACAGCGATCTCTGTACACACACTTACACAGAGAATGCTATCAATCACTGGTAACATCAACCTCATGTACAGCTATCTGGGACTGGCAGCTATCTCTATAGACACATTTACACAGAGAATGCTTTCAATCACTGAAAACACCTCCCTGTGTACAACTATCGGTGACTGACAGCTATCTCTGTATACACACTTAGGCGTCTTGTACACGAATGTGTGTCCCCCATGGCCGCATTGCGGCCCTCATACGGCGGGTCCACAATACACAGGGCACTGGCCATGTGCATTACGCATCACGGATGTGGACCCATTCACTTGGTCGATAAAAAAATAGAATTTGTTCTATCTTTTTGCGGAACGGACGGATCGCGGCCCCAATTCAAGTGAATGGGTCCGTGATCTGCATGAGGCTGGCCCACGGTTGCTGCCCATGCATTGCGGACTGCAATTTACGGTCTGCTGCATGGGCACGGCCAGCACACATTCGTGTGCAAGAGGCCTTACACAGGGAATGCTATCAATCACTTATAACACCTATCCATCTACAATTATCAGTGACTGACAGCTATCTCAGTATAAATCACTGATAACTCACCCCATTGTAAAATTGAAGTAAGAAAAAGCAGAGATACAAAATGTATAAATTACAAGTTTTACTGAATCTTTTCCCACAAAACTATATATTCATCTTCTTCTGTTCTATAACATACTGTCTTTTAACAAGAGCCAGGTATGGGGAGAAATATCCAATTGGGCAGCTCCCCTTTGACTTCTCCCAGCTTGGCTTGCTGCATTGACACTTATCCCCATACCTAGCTCTTTTTAAAAGTATGGGTGGAATTTATTATTTGGCGGTATGCTAGTTTTATAGTGTACACAAGTTGCAAAGTTTTGCTCAAGCCAAATTTTGGGTGAAAATTTGACTTTTTACAATTTTTGCACTTTTTTTAAAAGTGACGGAAAATGTGTTCAGGTTAGTAGAGGAGATGGGGCCTTCAGCAGCCTGATAGATTTACCACAATTTATGCAAATCTACAACTGCTAAGAGCATAGCATGAGAATTTACCTTTCTAGTGCATGCACACCTGACAGATATGACAATTTGATTAAGAGTTGTGCCAATGTTCATAATTTTGAAGCATATTACTCCAAATGATGAAACATTGGTCTTAATACATTTTTCATTTATTTTCACTAAAGCATTGTAGTAACGTTTCTGAGTAAAGCATAGTTCTTTGTAATGAGGGAACTTGTTTCATGCTGCTCATGGTTAGGGTAGCATGAAACTGAGTTTACTTTTTAGCATAAGGAGGCCTGTGAGTAATTTTGCATTAGTACAATTTTTAAACCTCATATTTTGATCAGGCTTAAAGAGTTCACATAAATAAGACTAAGGGTACTTTCACACTTGCGTTGGTGTGGATCCGTCTGTATTTGCACAGACGGAACCGCACCTATAATGCAAACGTTTTTATCCATTCAGAACGGATCCGTTTGCATTACATTGAAAGTCAATGGGGAACGGATCTGTTTTCAAATGCACCATATTGTGTCATTGAAAATTGATCCATCCCCATTGACTTACATTGTAATTAAAAACGGATCCGTTAGGCTCTGCCTCTTCAGACGGACACCAAAAGGCTGCATGCTGCGTTTTGGTGTCCGCCTCCAAAACAGATCAGAAGCGGAACGGAGCCGAACTGATGCATTCTGAAAGGATCCTTATCCATTCAGAATGCATTGGGGCTTAACTGATCCGTTTTGGACCGTTTGTGAGAGCCCTGAAACGGATCTCACAAACGGAATCCAAAACGTTAGTGTGAAAGTACCCTAAAATTGATGAAAATAGATGACTTGGTTTGGTCAAATATAACAACTAACAAATTTGACAAGTTTCAGCTGATCAATGATAGACTCTTGTCATGTAGAAAGAAATCAGTCATGATTGAACAAAAGTTATTTTACTCTTATAAAAATTTGTCACCCACAAACAATCTTTCTTTAAAAGAACCTTTTTAAAAATAATTTATAAATCATCTATTACACAACATCATTAAAAATTTTTAGCCAGTTTGATCCACTGTATCAGCCAATATAGACTAAAATGTGTATGGAGGGCTACCAGATGATCGGTTGTTAAACAACTGTTCTCCCATCAGCCTTCTTCTATCAACTGTGTGGAAATTCCGGCTATATAGAAGCTCTTTAGTGAATGAGCCACACTTATTATCACCCACATGTTGGAAAATATCAAATTTTATGACCTGGTGGCATGAAGAGGATGTCTTAGGATGTCTCACTTTTCACAGGTGGACTTCCCACCATGTGTGGCTGGATGAAGAAAGATAAGCACTGTCATTTTATTCATTGTTCCTGGCCACCCACACAGACGTCACATATGTAAACAGTATAAGCGTAAATGAGCTCCTTACAGTTGTCCAACGTTTTAATCCCTTTGGCTTAGTATGTTTCTAAGTAGGGCCACAAAAGAATGTTAAACTTGGATATATAATTTTACCAAGCCATCATCATTCTGACTTTTAGGTAGGTGTCTGAAAACTATTTTTCATTTACCATTTTACTCTGCACTATTCTGGCTATGTGAGGCATTTTTATTCTGGGAGCTTCAAAGTCAAATGTGAGTGATAGTGATATAGCTGCATACCAATAAACTTCTTCGACAGATAGACCATTCCACGGGGCACTTCTGTATAATATGTATAGGAAGGCTTTCATAATCATGTTTCAATTTAAAATAAATAATATGGACAAGTGAACTAAGCTTAATTACTCCAGAATGAGAGTGTTAAAAAAAATATCAATGCAAAATGTTAACTACACTATAAAGTTACTGAAACTTTCTTTTTAAAGAAAGTATCCACATTTGAGAGAAATTTTATTAATATATATAATATATATATATATATATATATATATATATTCTAAAAAAAACTCTAACTTTATAATTACATTTATTTATTCTAAACTGTTTCTGAATTATTTTGCAGAGCCGAATTCTGCTGCTCATCGTTGGAAACAGTCAACAGCAATGAATGCTGGGAGATTTCTGTTCAGCAGAATTAAGAGTACACCTCTAGACTATAATATAGACTGTAACTCAGCATCAGTGCAATGAGTCTGGAGTAAAATACGGTACCTGTTATAGCAGCAGCCCATGCCCACTGCCTCTACAATCCTCCTGGTGGGCATGGTCACTGCCTTTCTCACTTGCTGTGCAGCTCCAGGATTCTGGCAGTCTGGTCCCACGGGACCCCTCTCTCCCTGCCTGTTGGGCCTGACAGATGAAGTAACACTGTTCTCCCTCAACTCAGGTTGGGGCCTTCTTCCTGCTGGTAATGACACTTATGCTCATAGGGTGCACATGCTTTCTCTGGGTCTTAAAAGGCCAACTTATACATTGATTTTGCCCAGCCTATGGCTGGCCACCTTAAGGTATTTAGGGTAACTGTGCAATAAGTCCTAGTACTCCTAGTGTCTGCTTGTTTACCTGTTCTATATACTGACTTCTGCCTGATTTCTGTATTTTACCCTTTGCTGCCAGACCTGACCTCAGCCTGATCTCTGTACTAACCCTGAGCTAACCTCCCTGACATAAAACTATTTATTAGGTTGCAGAAACTCTGCCTGCTCTAACCTGTCCCTGACTAGAGTTTTGTAAGATCCTTTGGTGCTCCGCACTGGTGTCTCTTGATCCCCTTGGGTTATAGGTCAATTAGGCAGAGACTACTCCAATAGGTAGCAGTCTGTCAGTTCCTCTACAATGGAATCAAAATCCATATGCAGGGGTTAAAGGATAAGGAACATAGGATCTACTTAGATAACACCCTTAGGTGTAGTCCAAGCCAAATCTGTACAAGTGACACAACAGAACCATATATGCTTTGTTGCAGTACCTTATAGGAGGAACCAATCATATTTAAAGTTATCTTGCTGTCAATCAAGTGCAAGAATCTATCCGTACACCAATTTGGTCTCAATTACCACAATTGTAATTTTCTAATATGGAAAATGATCCTCTTACTGTTCAAAGGTAGTACTCCTGCTGGATCAAGACATTCTTTATTTGTGTTTTGTTAGCTAAGAACAGGGAACAGTGCTTTTAACTGATCAGCACAACAAACATACATCAGACATATGGATTTTTATATAACTATTAATTTATATCTGATGTTGCTTTTACTTTATGCATTTGATTTGGTCACTTTTCATGTAAGGACTTTATGCATTTAGTCACTTTTCATGTAAGAACTCCTTTACAGAAGCTGCAACATAGTAGTTATAGGGCCCACCCATCTACCTCATTTGTCTCCGTTTTGCCCATCTCCACCCTTGAAAAAACAGTACTGCCCCTTAAAAAGTAATTGCAACATTTTTATATTAATGGCCTATCCTCAGGATAGGCTATCAATATCTGATGGTAGTTTGGCATCCCACACCTCTGCCAATCAACTGGTTCAGGGTAGCTCAGGTGCTGAAATTATACAGCTCCACCCATAGTGCAGTGGACAAGAGTAGTAACTACAGTGGCTACTCCCATTCTATTCAATGGGAGGAGTCTTTCATTGGCCTTAGATACATAGTTTCAGCTCCAACTTCCAACTCCAAAGCTACTCTGAATGAGATGATCAGCGAAAGGGTAGGGGTCAGACCCTAGCCAATAACAAATTGATGGTTTATCCTGAGGATATGCCATTAATGTAAAAATCCTGGCATACTCATTTAACCCCCTCTCACCACAGGAATTCCTTTCTGTGAATAATAAGCTTAATTCTGCCTTGTCGTCATAGCAGGAACTCCTCTCTACCCCCAGTAATTACGACAGTCTTTCTTCTCCTCTATTAACAACTCCCACAAGCTTCCACAAATCTATACATTCCATTATTTTTGCCTCAAGCAGTTTGAGTGAATCACTGCAAAATTTACAACCATTGTTATTGGATAGTCTCTATGTACTCTCTCTGTCCAACAGAAGTGGTCTATGGCCATATATGCCAGGAGTTGATGGTAACTGGCACTCAGCAGCACCCTTCTAACTTAAGTATTCATATCTACAAATGATCCAGGGAGTTATTCTGATTGCCTGATTGGAGTCGGGAAGGAATTTTCTTTCCCCTTCTGTGGGGAAAATTGGCTTCTGCCTCACAGGGTTTTTTTTGCCTTCCTCTGGATCAACTTGTAAGAAACAGGCCGAACTGGATGGACAAACGTCTTTTTTCGGTCTTATATACTATGTCACAGTCCCTGAGTGCCTAATGGAAGATCTGTCTTATTTAAAGTGGAAAACATACAAACACTTTCTGACACAGCAAACTTGTCCTTAAAAACGAAGAACAAAAAATGAAAAAGAATCTGTTGAATCAGGTAGTTGTGTCCTCCTAGCCAAAACTGAAGTTGTAACATTGTGGGCATCCCTGTAACGGGCACACCTTCTGCTTACTGCATGGGAAAAAGAAGGAATTTTTAGAAGGTGCCACCAGGCCAAAGACATCACACACCCAGAAACTGGGATTTCCTTCCAAGTATTTAAGCTTCGTCTGTTAAATTACTCTTTCCATTTTCACTTACTGCTTTGTTTCCAATGGCAGACACATGTTTTATAGAATTCCCATTCAGTTTATTAATTTTTTTTTTCCAGAAGTTCATTCTTCTTTCAAATGGATGTCAGAAATGGTTATTACATGCGATACAGACAGACATTATAGCAGCAAATGACTGTACAAACATGTGTAATGTCACTCTCCTTGAACATTAAGGTTCTGAGCTGAACATATAAACACTTGTCCTCCATGTCAAAGGGATTTCTGACAAATTTAGCGAAAGAGAAATTGGATATATAAAGGAAGATTAAGTGTCTGTAACTCTGTGCTACTGTATTTGCTGGTCTTACAAACCAAGCTCCTAAAAGGAAGGTGGATCAGCTGTTCAAACAAAGTTACTTCTGCTTTTGATGCCTTAGGGATACAACTTGTAGACACTTGTGGGACTAACCTAATTCTTATGCAATGTTCTCTAGAACAGTAGTAGAGATGAGAGTCTTGGGAAACTGATGAAAGACTTTATACAAAGTATGGATAGGTTGTAAGCTTTTTTAATAGTAGTGTCTAAATCTCGCAGATACGCCCTATAGTAATTGCACGCAGTAGTTGAGCTATAACAAAGCAAACATGTAGTTCTGTACATTCAACTTCTAATTATTTCTTCTTTTTAATTAACTGTGTATGTTCCTTTCATAAGTGGAAAACACATTTGAAACTTTGAAACTAGCTTAACTTCTTTCAATGCAGTTTATTAGGCATGAGACCCAGGTGTTTCGTGCCAGGAGGGTGTCAACAAGCTACTCTGCCTTGGCCAAAATATTTTGCTACAGGGCTAAGGTAGAAAATTGATTCTTTCTCCAGGTGAAAAAAAAATCTTAGCAGCAGTATGTCTCTGTTGTATCTGCATTTGCTTTCACAGTTTAATACGTTTATTGGTGTTACTGATGGAGTGTTTAATGTAGTTACTAACAGAAAAATCCTTCAAAATGTTTAACCCCGTGATTTTCTACTTTATTTCACACTCTTCAAGTTTCCAAAGTCTCCAAAAACATTTACACCCATATGTAAGGATGATATAAAGCATGCCATTATTTTTTTATTTTCATAAAATAGTGCCACTCTTGCCTTTTGGCTTTGTCTGTTATTTTAGCTCATTTCTGTAGCACTATCATATTTCATAGCACTGTATAGGTTCTTGGAGTTTTATATAGATTGTTTACCAATGGGATACGATTTAGTATAGATAACTTTGATAATAGTTTACAGGTTCTCCACTTAAGTATTTATAGGCAAGTGAAGACGGACAATCATTGTTTTAAATGTACTGTATGACCTTGATTTTTCATGCTTGCACTTCAGAATTCTGGCTTCAAAAAATAGCAAAATGGTGCTTTTCCAACTTTTTGGACTCACTTGCGCAAAAGTTTTGTAACCTTTTGCATTTTAGACCTCTCACTCCACTTTTGAAATGTGGGTGCCGTTAGCTATTTTAATTAGTTTCACTCCAGGTTTATCACTGGGGCTTTTTTGTTTTAAAGTCACAAAAAAGTTGCAATCTCACTCCAGTAGGAGGGTGGAGTAGGAAAAGTAGAGGAGCTTTCCTAGGCAGGTTTAAGGATAAGACAAATGTATCAAACAACACGTGACATTTGATAAATATGGCATATAATACACCAATATAGACTCAAGCAAAAGTGACTTCAAATATTCCCCTCATGATAAATTCCCTCCCCCCCCCCCCCTTCCTATCTCTTCTTGATGATCTATTTATAAGATGCCCATCATTTTCTTTTGCCAAGATGACAAGGAATACATATCCAAAGTAATCAGACTCAGGGAACCACATGGATGGTCCATTGCAGTCAATGGCTCTCAGGAGCCAGAAGGGTGCCACTGCCACTCTATTCTAGTCTATTACACCAACTTTTCCCCTGTCCACAAGATAGGGGATAAATGTCTGATTCGACCACTGCAGCCCCCGCGGATCACTAGAATGGGAGATTTTATTAGACCATTTGAATGTAGCAGTGGACACGCTTGCACACTGCTGCCTCATTCAACTTCATGGTACTGATGGAGATAGCTGAGTACAAGGATTACGCCATCTCTAGCAGCCCCATAGAGTTGAATGAAGCAACAATGTGTATGTGTACCCACCACTGCACTGAAACATATCCCCCAAACAAGTGATCATTGGGGGTGTAATGTTACATTTTCCTACTTCGTGAGATTTCTCTACAGGTTGTCTGCGCATTATATAGGGTGGTCTGCCCTATATAATGCGCAGAAAACACCCATACATATATTTTATTAATTTAACAGAAAAAATGTCCATCAGATCTACCCTCGGCGCTTGCGCAGTGCGCCATAATTTTTTCCTACCCCCACACTGCACAGACGCGGAGATCTGATGGATTTTCTGGAGTTAGCCGCGCTTGCGCACTGGGCCGTAATATTTCCCTACTGAGGCTCTCCGGCGCATGCGCAGTGTCCCATGTGCAGCCGACTGAGATTTTTCCTACAATGTCCTTTTGCACATGCGCAGATCGTCACAATGCCAGGAACGCCTACTAACGTCACTTCCGGTGCGACCGGTAGGGAAAGCTCACGAAGTAGGGAAATATAACGTTACAGGGGCCCCAAAGAGCAAACTCCCATGGATCAATCATCAGACACTTATCCCATATCCTGTGGATATGGGAATAATATATTGTAATGAGACAACCCCTTTAATACAGTCAGTATCTGTAACAGACATTTCATTCTGACCATTTTTCTTAATACAGTAAAGTTGAAATACATATTTCCATATTATTACAATATGTTTTCATACATAACTCATTTGGTAAACATAATGTTGAGTTGTATAGTTTGCAAAGAGATATCTCCCAGCAAAAGAGAACTGTCTTACTAGTGCTACCTTTTAGAAGCAGCTTCTTATGAATCAAAGTCTAACTTTTTAACAAGCCTTGGAACATGACAAAGGAATATAGCTAAGCCAAATATCCATCCAAAGACAGCTGTTTCAGTATGTTTCCCCTCATCAGTACAGAGTATGATTAAAGCTGGCTGAGTGAGATTCCTTGGATGCAGCTTAGGGGGGTACTAGCTCTCCTTAAGAAGACCAGCTATGTGTAGAGACTTAGTGGCAATGCTCTATGGTAAAATAATAAGCACAGTAGCTCAGTGGTTAGCCCAGATGCCTTGCAGTGCTGAGGTACTGAATTTGAATCTGACCAAGGACAGCATTTATATGTCCTCACAGTGTCTTTTTGGGTTTCCTCCGGGTACTCTGGTTTCCTCTCACACTCCAAATGCATACTACTAGGGAACTTAGATTGTGAGCCCCGTTGTGGACAGTGTGATGCTAATGTCTGTAAAGTGCTGCGGAATATGTGACTGCTATATAAGTGAGTATAATAAATAAAGAGGTGTTTCTCAGAGAAAACTGTCTCTCTAGCTCCACCTTTTGGAAGTGCCTCCCTATGAGTTAAAGCTGTGGGACATGACAAGAGAAAATCACCAAGCGCTAGTTAGTCGCTTTTCTCCTCCTGGTTGATACTTACTGTATTTGCATATTATTTTTTCAAACAGCATTGCCATTAAGTCTCTATACACAACTGGCATCCTTAAGCAGAGCCCTTACCATACCCCCCCCCCCCCCAGCTGCATCCAAAGCATCTCACTAAGGCTACTTTCACACTGGCGTCTTGTGTGGATCCGTCATGTATCTGCACAGACGGATCCGCACTGATAAAACAACCGCATGCATCCGTTCAGAATGGATCCGTTTGTATTATCATGAACATAGGCAAAACGGATCCGTCTTGAACACCATTGAAAGTCAATGGGGGAGGGATCCGTTTTCTGTTGTGTCATATTGTGTCATTGAAAACGGATCTGTCCCCATTGACTTACATTGTATGTCAGGACGGATCCGTTTGGCTCAGTTCCATCAGACGGACACCAAAACGCTGCAAGCAGCGTTTTGGTGTCCGCCTCCAGAGCGGAAGGGAGACTGAACGGAGCCAAACTGATGCATTCTGAACAGATCCTTATCCATTCAGAATGCATTGGGGCAAAACTGATCTGTTTTGGACCGCTTGTGAGAGCCCTGAAACGGATCTCACAAGCGGACCCAAAAACGCCAGTGTGAAAGTAGCCTAAATCAGCCAGCATTCTACTCTTCACTGATGAAGGACAAGTACCTTGAAACAGCTGTCTATGGATGGCTATTTGGCTTGGATATTTTCCATTGTCGTGTTCCAAGGCTTGTTAAAAAGTCAGACTTCGACTAATACGGAGCCACTTTCAAAAGGCGGCACTAGTGAAGTGGTTCTCTTTCCCTGGGAGATGCCTCTTTTGGTATAGTTTGATATGAATTTATTTAAATAGCCCAGAATCACATGGGTAGGAGAAATCATGGAAGCTATAGAACAAAACTGTGCAGGAAATATCATCTTCTTGGTAAGTAGCCTTGAGAGTTTGATTAGCTATATACTTTAAGGGAAGAAACTGAAAGAAAGAGAAGGAAGTAAAGATGATTAAAGTAATAAAAGAAAGGGAGAAGCTAAAGGTAGACCAACAGGTGACAAGATACACTGCACACGGTTTTACTGAGCAACTCTGCATGATTTATTCACTCTGAAAACGACACAGTTAAGCTATTGATAAACCAGATATACTATCTATTGTCTTGCAGAGATGTCCATGCCTACTTGCCAGAGTGGAGGGAAAAGGCTTCATTCTATTGGCCTCTTAATTGCCTACTGTTTCTGCTTTATGAGAATCCTGGGCAAGTAAGTCAGGAAATCCCTGCACCCAATCTGTAGCATTGTTCTCATGGTCATCAGAAAATATCCTAAGACTAGAGCTATCAAAAAATTTGGCCATGCACGTTAGAAGTTGGTTGATGGTCATACAGCAGTCGAACAAGCAATGATCTGGTCAATGATTCTGATGAACTTTAGACAAATATATATGGTCACCTTAACACTGTAGCAGTTCCAATCACATAGAGTCATTAAGATTTATATTATAGACCACTGAGGTCCAACCTGTGGATCTCCAGTTGTTGCAAAACTATAGTGACAACGATATACAAGTTTTACAAGATCTATATTGCAGATCTATATTATAGATAATTATAAATCAGGCTCATAAGAAAACTTTTTTTTAACACCGGTTCTGCACCGATTCACCTTACCTTTCCTCAATTTTTTTTATTAGACCTCAATTTTTCATGATACAAAATTCACTGCATTATTGCAAAATTCTAGTAAGACTCTACATTTCACAGCCACTGGGTGGACACATATAGCATAAACAACTCCCAACAAAATATTGCAAAATCATTTTGTTCTTTCAAAGTTTGTCATTTTGCATCAATTCATTCCAGAATATGTTAAACTACAAGGAAATGCAAGAATGACAACGTTATAAATGGTGCACTTTCATGTCTGACAGTCTCATTGCTAGTAAAACACTTTCTACCAACCACAGTCTTTTTAACTGGGTTGTCAGGAACACATGTCGAGCAATTAATCAATCTTACTTAACTTAGGTCTTTATCTTAAAACACTGAACTAAAGGCAGAAAAGTGGAAATTAGGGGTGACATTACCAGACTATAGCTTTCTATCTTTCTACCTAAGACATCAACCATGATTTTTTTTTTTTATAGAAGTAGTCAGAGAATGTCTTTAGAAGGACACACTACTGACATGTTGATTTTAACATATACCTGTTTTCCTAATAAACTAATAGTTGTGAAAAACATTATTATTAGTACAACTCTGCCTTATGTCATTCCTTTGTTATTCCACCTGGAAATTTATGAATAAATTGTGCACTGGCTCTTACTGCTCCACTTGTGAAAGGGGCATGTCCCTACACAGCCTGGAACTGATTGGGCAGTGTCAGAGGGTGTAAGGATGCACCTTCAACTGGAAAAAAAAAACAATTCTCAATATATTTATACATTTTTAGAAGAAATAATAGCTCATCACAAGAGTTGGAAGAAAAGAAGCTCCAGAATTATTGTATGGTGGGGAATGCAAGTATTTAATCACACAGGAGGGCGGACAGATCATTTTTCAAATCAGTATTTTGGAGAATTGCTAATTTTTCCTTTACTTAATATACTTGATAAACTTTTCTTCATGTTTAGCAAAGATTCAGTTTGTTGCCTTAGCCCTGTTTTTAAATACTCTGGGCAAAATAGTGGCTTGTTGATTTCTCCCTTGCTACCCAGCCCCTGAGGCACATGCCATGCCAGTCCCCTCCTTTTAGTTACACCCCTGCTTAAAACTTTTGTGTACAATGCTCCCAAACCAAAGGTCGTCGAAATCGAGAATTCGTGATCTCCAGGCATTATTTATTTGATTGCGAAAATCGGCAATGTAATATATTCACAATAAAATTTAGCAATTAAAACATTCGCTATCAACAATAAGGGGTAGGAAACTTTTCTATTGGTTGCTAGGGGTGTTGCTAAGTGCTGATATTGATGAAACAGTAAAGAAACAAAACTGAAGTTCCTATGTACATAATGCTGGATCAGTTTGCCCAGAGTTGATGTTATACCTGTTTTCACCCATTACAATCATCCCATATCTACATACTGTGGCTTAGGTAGAGTGGCTATTTGGCACTCTTGATACCCAGCATCCAGCATGTCCTGCCAGCTTCCATCTAGATACACCCATGGCTTGCAGAAACATTTTTAATTCTCAAGTTTTTCTTTAGACCAATCAACCAGATTGTCATTAAACTGCATGTAACTTATAATTTTTATTAAACAAAAGTGAACAAAATTTTAAAAGCAGTCAACTTTTTATTATGCATGCAAAAGATAATTCACAGAAAAGTCAGATAAGCCCAGAATTCTACTCACATGGCATGAAAGAAGATGCTTCATATATGATAGGAATAGTAAAGAACATTGAGCTATATTCTAGATGAGAGACAAAGGTCACTGACCAGCCAGCTATTAACAGTAGAAGCAAAGCTGCAACTGAATCACTCAGAGAAGTGGACCACAAGGAGAGCATTCCAAAAATAAGTTTGAATGAGTGAATGATGCGTGACTTTCAGAATGGTCTGCCAGTGGTGCACTGCTCACTGCTGCCTTGCTTGTACAAGCATTATAGTGTCTATTTTCATTGAGTTTTATAGCTTCCACAGGATATCAAAGACTAAATAATCCCATTCTGTATACAGTCATTATTAAGCTTTGTAGAAACATTTTTTACAGTCACAATGAGAAAAGTTTATACCAGGTCCATGGCAGCAGGAGAGAAGCACTGGTTACCAAAGACTCTAAGATCAGAGTTTCCCCACTTTGAAACTACTTAATATACAGTAACTGAACTTTTATTCAAAAATATACTTGAGGGCACAAGGATCTCTCCACGTGCCTTAGAGCAAGAGAAAAATTCTCATAGAACAAAGCATCAAACTGCTGTCTGGAGTGTCATGTCAGTGAATGGAGCTCAGACAAGCCACTGGAGAAACCTACAGACCATCAGCTCACTTTTTAGCACATTTCAAATGGTTGACATAACCTTTTATGTAGGAAACAGAACAAAAAGTTATTAGCCATATTTGTACTGACTAGCCCATGAACCACCCTGGAATTAAAGTTCAATGATGGAGAGGCTGAGTAAAGAGATTTCATTTGGAAAATGTCATTCAAGTACACCCAATTATGCCAAAGCCATTTAGCAACTACACTCCCTAGTGAGACTGATCTCTTTATCTAAATGCCAGCCTTGGAAGAGGCATTAGTGCCACCCTCCTGTTCCAGTAAAAGGCTTTCTGGTGAGCATACAATGAAGGAATAATGTTCTTCTCTTGAAGCTTAAGTCAAGCTGTTTTAATTAAACTTATTTCCTCAAGACTTTAAGCACACCACAGACATGTCACAGGTATGTATTATCCAACATCACAATAGACAAGAAAGCGGAAAAAGCAGCTGCGCAAGTTCAAGACAGAATTTTCCGTTGTTTGTGGATTCTATAATAATAGCTTACTCTAATTGATATGTAGGTAGACAAAAAGAATTACATTAATCTTTAAAACATGCTGAAATGAACAGAAAAGACAGAAAATATCCATAAATATTCAATATTACAATATAACAAAAAATAAAAATCTAATCGTTTAAAAAGTATTGTGCGTTTTGTCTAGATATTTTAGGAGAAAAGATTGAATAAATGATCATTTTTATTCAAAAATCTGCATTTCTGTGAACGATATAAAAGACTTACCTTGAAACCTGTAAGATGTTAGGTCCTACTCAGCACAGCCATTAGATGAATGCAGGAGGGAAGCCCAGTTTATCTCCTACTGCTCTGATAAAAAGTTTGGTACAGGAGTAAGGTGCTTGAATGAGTGAGATGCTGGGTAGGAAGAGGCTTGAGTGCTGAGCACATGCAGTCAGCTCAAGCTTTATATAGTTAGGCTGCCAGTCCTAGTGCGTCGTTCATTGCTTTGTAATGGGATGCCTTAAGGCAGGCTTTCCTTTCTTTATTAAAGGAACAGCTTCTAGTTGGAGCAGCTCAAGCTTTCCAGTGTGGGACAGACATGCAAAAGGTATTTGCAGCTTACCATGTAAGGATACAGCAAATGGAGTTTCATTTAAGAAATGTAAATGACTCAGCTGTGGAACAGTGACACAGAGAAGAAATACATTTTCTTGATCAAATCACTAAGGCATTTTGCATCTGTTAGAGTTTTTGTGTGTTTTCCTGAAATCCCCCCCCCCCCTTCTTTGTTCCTGTAATCATTTATGATATTCTTTATGCCCTACTATGAAATCATCCAGGGAAAAAAGTTTGTCTTGGAATGAGAGGACAGCTGCTATGTTCTGCATTTATACACCACACCTTGTTAGAACCAATTTACAAAATTGCAATAAACAGTGATGGTTTGACATGAAATAAAGTATTGTAAACTATGGTAGGTGTTAATGTTCTCTGGCCCCTATATATAAGGCATTTGGACTGCTTTGCAAACTTTTAATTGGCATTCTATTGGTTCTGTATAGAGTACATAGTCCCTACTTACTAACGTAATAGAAGAACAGATGGGTTCTTGCTGGCTCTCTCTCTCTGGAGCATTACAGAGTCAATGATGTGCAGTCGTGTAATGTCTGATTGTTACCCCTTTTACTCATTGTCTCACAATCTGTTCTCCATGGATGTTTTACCAGTAGCAGTGGGAGTGTCAGAACTACTATTCATCCCTTTGTCTGATATTGGGAATAACTAGAGTATGGTTACGTTGTTTTCTTTGAAGGAGTTGAAGCTGAAAACTCAACATAGACAAACTATTAGCGTATATCACCTTACAGAGAATATCTCTTGTACAAAATTTTTAGTATGATTATTTAGTAGGATTAGGCAGATATGCTGTAGCCAGTGAAATCCTCAACCATCTGGCTTTCATAGAACTAGCAGCAGGACAGGCTGAGACATATAGTTCTACGAAGAGCTGCCCTTTATTTCTTTTACCAAATAGCAGATCATTAAACATTATTTATATATATATATATATATATATATATATATATAAATTTGAACCAATATTAATACTGTCCATTAATATATCCTGAGCTCCTAGGGTCTTATTCCACAGGATGATACGGGGACAATAACCAATCAGGTCAATGGGTACACATACATAATACAAACAATTGTACTAAGCATGAACAGGACGAGTTACAAACTGGTAAAGAAGGAGAGAGGACCCTGCCCACTAGGGCTTACAATCTAAATACATGTTTCCCCCCAAAAAAGTGTGTAAAAATAGCAGTGCATCTTATGAAGCAAATACTAATAAGTGCCTCCATTATGGAAGTGCTCCATAGAACACAGTAGGATCAAGGAGCAGTGAATATAGCACCCCTAAAGCTGGTTGTACTGACCATTGCCTGGTCTTATGCTGGCAGGGGTGTAGCTAACAGCTCATGGGCCCTGGTGCAAGAGTTCTACTTGGGCCCCCCTTCCCTCAGTGCTTTATGTGTCTTCTTATGTGGCACAAGGGTCTTAGGGCCCCCTCAGGGTCCTGGGCCCAGTAGCGACTGCTACCTCTGCACCCCCTATAGCTACGCCCCTGTTAATGCCGGCGATGTGCAGCACTGCGAGCAATGTTAGGACATTGTGCATGTAAGCGCACTTTGTGAACTGATGCTGTGGGATGTCAGGTCACAGTGCAGGTCTGCAGGAAGAGCACACTGGATCTTCCAAGTGATGGCTCTATCCAGAGCAGGAGCGGTAAGTCTTTTTATTTATTTTATGTCTTATCTGAGGTCTTATGATGTTTGGGGGTCAGGTTTGGCTGTTTTACCTGAGATGTGGTGAGGATTGGGGGTCTGAACTGAGTTCTGATGGAGATTGGCAGTCTGATTAAATGGTCTGCTCGGAGTTCTGATAAGGATTGGGGGTTTGATATGAGTTCTGATTAAAATTGGGGGTCTGATTTGGGGGTCAGATCAAGATTGACCGTCTAATCTGAGGTCTGATGAAGATTGGGGGTTTGATCTGAGGTCTAATGCATACTGGAGGTCTTATGAAGATTGTCAGTAGGATCTGAGGTCTGATAAAGATTGGGGAGTGTGGTTTTGGGGGTCTGATCTGAGGTCTGATAAAAACCTAGGTATGTCTTATGGTCAGGTGTGTTTTATAGAGCTAAAAATACAGTAAGTCAAATGGCACTTTGACAGGCCTTTCACATGATCCGATGCAAAGTGAAAGTGGGACAAATGATTATTATTGTGATTATTCTTCCCTCTTTCACTTTGCATATTGTTGGTCACATGAAAGATGTGATAACCGGACACACAGGAGTTTGCTCTTTTGTCCGGTGATCTTCAGCACTTTTACATGGGGCAATGATAGGGCATTAGTGTTCGTGCAAATATACCTTCCCAATAATTGTCCCAATCCATGTTTATTTCGAAATGTATTGGTCTCAGAGTTTCCAAATATGCTTTATTGCAATTATAACTAAACTCATTGGAAATTTTGTAACTTAGTTCAGGTCCTACTATATCCTCTATGAAAACTTGTGGCCTGTTTATAACTTTAAAGTGACAGAGATCTGCTTTTACATGGATACTGACAGACATGGAGGTGCTGCTGTACGTAGCAATTGTGTATATAATTATATGTGTTCTTCTCCTCAATATACTTCTATTTACCTTTTAGATACCTGGGCAGTTAACTTAAAGCCAGGTCACATGATACCTGAGAGGGTCACGTGATGGCTCACATGACTTATGCCATGTTTATTCTTATCCAGCTCTCCTATGGATGCATTTTACATGACTAAAATTGGGCAAATCTTTTTTTTTTTTTTTCTTTAGGGAAAGCTTACTGCATGGATATAATAAAGGTCTGCAAGCAACATCTTAAGTGATGTATATTAGAAAGTTGTTCAGCATAAGTCTCTAACTAAATAAACATAATCATTAAAAACAGAATGCCCCTATGTATTAGGTCGAGTTCACGCTTCAATTATTTAAAGCCAAAATAAGTAGTGAAGCCTACTGAAAGATAAGATATAAAGTAAAAAGTTTGTGTGTTTTTGACCCGCACCTGGTTTTGGTCCACTGATGGAAATAACTTACCGAATAACTGAAGTGTGATCTCAGTCTTACAAGGTTTCTATTGAATTGAAATATTGTGCAATTCAAAAAGATGTTAGGTTATCCATGGTGAGAGAGCTGCCATTCCAGACAACCACTAGAACATAAGCTTTCCATGTGTAAGAGGAAAGATCAATCAGCATTTTTACCTAAGCAGTAGAGGGCACATCATCTATTAATGTTGCACAAGTAAATACAGTTTTACATGGCTTAGCTTCAACAGGCTACAAATTAATAGGTACCAGTGAGCAGAATATTGTGGAAACCAAATAGTTAAAAGAGCATTCGATCTCTGAAGTCTGCTGATGTTGGCATTGCTATACCTGTACATCTAATGTTTCTGCCCTACAAGATTTTCTTTTACCTTCAACAATTAGAATTCGGCAGATTGTGTTTTTGTAGCTTTTTGTATTTTGCTTATGATGTACATTTTGTAAAAGCAGACATACTAGTTCTCAGTTCAATATTTACACTACATGGAATTAGTCAATATATTATATCCGCAATGTTTGGCCTGGATCATGACAATCGGAATCCTAAAATATGTTATGCTTAGATCTATTTTCTCAGCTCCAACAGTTATTCGATCCATCTGACTGTCATTGTTACTTAATAAAAGGAAAGAAGAGAATTAAAGGGATTATTCAGCAGTATAACTTTTTTACGTATCGTTCAGAGTAGATTCCAAATAAAAAAAAAATCTTTGTCACTGTCACTGGTCCATATTCAATACGCAGAAAATACCTGTAAAGGCTAATCAGTGACTAAGATGAATCTCCAAGCATTCTATATGTTGACGTGGGAGCAGGAAAGAGAGAGCAGTAGTGATGGGAGAAGTTACCTGTTATATACTAAATATATTGCTGATCTTTTGTACATATCTGCTTTATATTAACTATGGAGTCATATATATTAGAGATGAGTGGGTTTCTTGATATTAGTTAGACGTCCTATTCTTTGAATTTTGATTTGTGCCCGAATTGATTCTACACAAATCGAACTTTCTCCAATTGCCCAGAAAATATGCATATAACACCCTTCTAGGACTTCTAGGACTCTTATAAAAATATGTCTTCTCGATTTGTTAATTTTTTTTACAAATTCTTGCATTCCCCTTGACATAAATAGCTAAGAGTAAATGCATGTTTGACGGTGTTAAGAAATAACATATTTAAAACACACTGCACTATCATAGGTGTTATGCTTTTTCATATTAGAAAGCTTCCAAAAATTGTCTCTTATTAAGAGTAGATGGTGCTTAAACACATAGTGTTATGAGAAAAAGACAGTAGCTTGTTGTGAGCAAGTATCCAAAAATTATGCCTTAATCGGGCAGAATGCCTGCTCATATTTCTGTAAACACAAATCGTAATTGTCGCAAGAATAAGTGGGTTGTTCTGAATGAACCTGGGCACATTTTCCTTTTGAATTAGGAGCAGTAACAGTACAATGTGGATGTGGAAGGGGTAGGGTAATAGTGCGATGTGACTGCAACAGTAGTGGCAGCAGTAGCAGCACACAGGATAGTGGTAGTAGTAGTTGTAGTGACAACTGTGTAGTAGTAATGGTAGTGGCAGTGGGGGTAATGTAAGTGACAATAGGGGGACTAGGAGCAGGAATTGCAGCTTTGGAAGTGGCAGTAATGGCAACAGCAGTCATATGGTATGGATCATGATAGTATGCAGCCAGTGACAGAATCATGATAGTAGGCAGGCAGACAATGGCTGTGGCATGATGGGGCACCATTAGTGAGGCAAATCTATTAATCGGCCTTAGCTGAAGTAGCGTGAAAATCCTCACAGATCCTTGCCTCATTCATTTTCACAAAAGTAATGTTTTGGACACTGGTGTAAGACATATTGGTCCGTTTGGGTGTCACAATGATTCAGATGTGGAAGTGTGCCTCATCTAGTTTATTTTTATTCAAGCCTTTCTATTCAAAAGTCATAGTGATGGCTTGTGAAAGAATACGACCCAGAAGATTAAAATTTGGGTCAAGGTGCGGAAGTGCACCACAAATGTGGAACAATAAGGCACTTTTTACTCATGCCTGCCCAATCAGAAGTCCAACAAAGTGCATATGTTTTTTTTGTAAAGGCACACAACTGCACCACCAGCAACTTGGCCAGGTTAAATTTCAGCTTGTTTACTCAGCTAGGTTGCTGTGCTCGTAGAATTGTTTTCTGGCCACATATTCTATTATTTATCACTGACCGCAGAGCAGAGAAGGAGGAGTCTGATGATGACTACTAGAGAACAGAATTAAAATTGGGTAAAGGCGCAGAAGTGTGCCACATTTACCACAACTAAGTCGTACAGCAGCAACTGCACCTCTAGCAACTTGGCCAGGTGGAGGTTCAGCATTCACACAAGCCAATTTCTGGTCGAGAATAGTTTGCACATATCCCATTATGAATGTCTAATGATAGAGTGAATGACAAGGAGGAGGTGGAGTCTGAGCAGGAGAAGAATCAGCTGATGACAAGGACACTGTACTGCTTGGGGATGCGGGCTGGTTGCCACAAAGAAGACCAGGAGAAGGAGGGCACACTTGTTCTGATTCCAAATGCTGCGCAGTTTTATTTTGCCACTGGATTCGGTCATGCCACCTCGCGCTACAGTAGAGTCCTGGTATTTATGATAGTGTGTAAATGCGCATAGCTTATTTTAATATTGCATATCTTGCACATAGCTGTGAATTTGTGTGCAGGCTTTGGGGAGAAAATCTGCCATGACCCTCAGTTCCCACTTGCGCGTTTTACATCGCGTTCGAACGCGCTGTAAAACGCTCAACAGGAGAAAACTCATGTTTCCCTATGGGCATGGTTCTCACCTGAGCGTTTTACAGCGCGTACGAACGCGCTGTAAAACGCCCTACGCTCAAAGAAGTTCTTGAGCTTCTTTGGGGCGTTTTGTCGCGCGTTTACACCCATAGACTTCAATGGGAATGCGCGTAAAACGCACGTTTAACACGCGTTAAAGTGTAGATATGCCTTTTTCAATTGGTCTCCAGAGTCACGAACGCGCGTATGACGTAAAAACGCGCTGTAATACGCTCGACAAAAACGCGCGTCTCAGAAACGCTCAGGTGTGAACCCAGGGTAAGGGAGTTGCTCGAACAGAGCTAGAGGCAGCCGAGCTTGGTCTAGGCCTGGCACATTTGGAGCCAGTTCTGTCATTATCAGTAGCATCACCAGTTCCTGACCAGACCACAGTAGAAGTAGATCTGGCTCTTCTAGTTTTTTGGGAGTTTCTGGCTGTACTTTGCATCTGCTATTTATTGCTGTCGCTGCCACCAGCCTACTCCTCTGACGTCCTCTCATCATTAGCAACCAGATACAGCTCCCAGGTCCTGTCCAACACACAATCATCATCATAGTCCTCACCCTCCCTGCCACTTTGATCAGACTGTGATATGCCATCATGGGCTCCTTGGCCCACCTCCCTATTCCCTGCTCCTTATTTGCCCTGACTGCCACTCTTGCTACCATTTCTCCTATCACCACCACAGTGGCTACAAGTGTCACTATTACTACTGGCTGAATGGATGGTGCTGCTACTACCACATCCTTACTGTGGGAGGACTAGGCATGGGTCTTTCATTTTGTACTCTTCCATTTTCCAAATATTTTATTATGAGGCCTATGAAAAGTCACAGGCTTGGTACAAACAGATTATTAAACAATACTAGCAACATTGCAAGTGTTTTTCAATGGTAGTAATGGCATTTTTGCAGTGAAACATGCTTAAACTACACACTCTGAAGAAGCAATACAGGCCCTTTACTAAATCACTAATTGACAATACAATTTTTTGTGACAGTTTTTTTGTAGTGATGCCAGACATCTTTTGAACTAGATGCTGTGATGTAGTTGCCTACAGTAAGGCTAGTTGAACACTAGTGCTAAACTGTCCAGTAGAGGAACAGTCTGCTGGAGTTCATTGCATTTACCACAGCTGGAAACTGCTGGGGCACCATCAGGCACCATTCACTATAATGGGACCCAGCAGGGATCTGGTCTGATTCTGGCATAAGTTCAGGTTTTTATCTGGACAAATACCAGTGCAAGCAGCATTTTTTGTCTGAAATAAAATTCCGGCACTAATGCTGGAAACAGGCCGGATCCCTGCCGGGTCCTATTAAAGTCAATGGTCTCCAGCGTGAAAAGGTAGTATCTGGCTATGCCAGATAAGGTGAACTCCTGCAGGCTGTTTCTCTACCAGAACAGCCTGCCAGAACATTTTAGCACTAGTGTGAAACTAACCTAACACAGTTATAATTTGTGTTACTGATTTGAAATCAGTATGCTACTTCTGTACCCTATCCACCCCTTATCTTGCACCAATGTCCATGTATTTTTTTTATTATAGTAAAATTATTGAACTCTTTTTTTAAAAGAATACCACAAGTTCACTAAAAATCATGCATGACTGACATTTTTTTTTGCAGTGATGCCAGACATCTTTTGAACTAGACCCTGTGATACAGGTGCCTTCAATTCCATAGATATGATTTGCGTTACTGATGTGAAATGCTTATGCTGCGGCTGTACCCTATCCACCCTTTATCTTGCAGCAATGTACATGGTCAGTAACATAGATATAATGCACTGAGATGCCCAATTGCAAACAGTAAATAGAAACTGGTTTCTAGAAAAAAAGGGACTAAATGCCTAAATGCCTGCACCAATATAATGAAACTTAAAATAAATAAAAAATTAACTGCTATAAAGGGATCTGGACTTCAGTGCAGAGAATCAACCAGGCTTCTAGGAGTAGTCCTGGCGTTGTTGGCTGTGGACTCAGGGGGATCTGACTCACTGGTGCAAATCACCAGTGATCACCAAGGGATCAGGCAAAAGGCATAATCTGAAAACAGTTCAAAGTCAGGGCAGGCCTATTCCAGATAGCAATTCCAAGGATAGGGTAGGCTGAGAACTTGAGTTATCCAGATAGCAATTTCAAAGTTAGGGTAAGTGGCAAGGAGCTGAATTGGTAGTCAGACTAAGTACAATACACGGGTAGTCAGACAAAAGATCACACCATCGCTGGTTAATAGACACCAGAAAACTTGAAGCTCAAGCAAGAAGATAGGACACTCTCAGGTTGATCACTAGTGATGAGCGGCAGGGGCCTTATTCGAATTTGCGATATTTTGCGAATATATGGGCGTACATATTTCAAGCTGCTAGAAGTTTACCGAGACTGGAGATAATGGTTGGCACGGCAGAACATTACAATAGCTTTATATGCAGGTAGAGTGCTCCAATATATATTCGCGATTGCAAAAATCGGCAATTAATGATGTGCATATTTTTGGACAATATGTACAACTGGGTGACATCACAGCACTATGAATGTATGGACAGCCAAACCTATTACACTACCTAACACTCTGCACTCGATCAGCTACACTATAATCAATGTAACCTACACTGACTGTCTCCCCCTAACTATCTGAATTATATATCCAAGTTAACTGTCTAATGTATATACAACAAAGCACAGAGCACAGCAGTGACACTGCTGTCTCTCTCAGAACTATATAGTAAGGGGTAGGCAACTTTCTTATTGGTTGCTAAGCTCAGACAAAGACATTGGAGCCTTCTCATTGGCCCCACAAGCAAGAGGAAGGTTCAGATGAAAAAAAAAAAAAAAAAGTAGAAAATTCGAAATTACAAATATATAACACTATATTCTAAATATTCGTGAATTCTCAAAGTGACGATATTCGCGATAAATATTTGCGATCGAATATTCGCTCCCAACACTACTGATCACTACCTTAGTCAACTGCTGGACAGAGAGCAAGAGGGTAGGATTAACTTCAGTAGTGCTGTATGGAAGTTCACAGAGTACTAGTCCCAATATATACAGATTGAGCGGAGCGACCCCTGCCCGGGAAAGTAAGAAAGTGGCAGACATGGGCCATCAGTGTAACATCTCCTCAGTAAAAGACACATGAAAGCTCACCTGCAAATTGCATACAAGCACCTAAAGGACTATCAGACGGTGAGAAACAAGATTTTCTGGTCTGATGAATCCAAGATCATACTTTTTGACATTAATTCTAAGTGTCATGTCAGTGGTCAAGCAGATACTGCTCATCTCCTGCCCAATACCATCCCTACAGTGAAGCATGGTGGTGGCAGCATCATGCTGTGGTGATGATTTTCAGCATCTGGGACAAGCAGACTGGTCAGGTTTGAGGGAAAGCTGAATGAAGTAAAGTATAGGGCTATTCTTAATAAAAACCTGATCCAGAGTGTTCTGGATCTCAAACTGGCCTATAGGTTCACTTTTCAACAAGATAATGACCCAAAGCACACAGCCAACAATGGATGTTAAAACGTGACACAACAGACAAGATGGTACTGGTGCCACTTCCTTTAACCTTTGTCTGCCATTACCAATTTTTATCTTGCAAAATTGTTAAGACCCCGTGATTCAAATTCCTCACAAATATGATTATAAACTTTAAATGTATAGAATACCACTATATTGTTTGCAAACATTTATTCGGTTGAAATTGATATTTGGTAAGCGGTTGCGGTCTTAACCTTTGTGTTAGATCTCACATTTTGTTCAGTTTACCTTCTTTAGATTTCTCCACAACCCAATCATAATCACACCTAGTACAATTTGTGTGGCTCCTTTTTTATGTATACATAAGTCTATTACACACAGTATGTTCCTTCAGCTTTTTTCTACATCAGCAGATATTCTGCTATTTGATGTGTGACTGGCAGACGTCCGGAGCCACACTCACAATATCTAAGCATCTTTGTGGTTGGCCACAGGTGTGTCTTGTGAATGAACATCTCTGTGAATGCATCATTTTCTGGTGTATGTAGCTTAAATATATATATATATATATATATATATATATATATATATATATATATATATACATATATATACACACATATATTAGTTATAATACATGAACTGCACTTTCAGAATATGATATTCCCACTATACCCTAAATAATACTTTTTTTTTAATGTTACTTAATCATTTAATATTCATAGTGACAAAGCCACATGACAGACGTATAGATAATTTATTTTCATGTACTATATATATCCCCACCTGTTAAAAACATAAGGATTTTCTTTGGCAGAGAAAAAAAAAAAAAAAAGAAAAAAAAAGGAAAAACCCCTGTCTGCTCTATAGGGATATGATGACGAAGTACATAGCATGCGACCAGTTTCCACTCAAAAAAACCACATGCAGTCAGGAAATCTAGGAATTTGCTTTATAGCTGGCTGGTTTGTGGAGAGGTATCTATAAGCTGAATTGTCAGCATCTCTTTATAACTGATTAGAAGGGAAGAAAAATGTGGATTTCATGGAAGAGCCAGACAATGGAAACTTGTCAAGCTGTCTGGGACTAAGCAGTTAAATGTACAGGACTGATTGAATCTGTCAGAGTATAAGTCGGTATTGGAGATGTCGTATAGAAGCCGTTTTGAAAACAAAGGATTCTCAACATGTCATTTCTTGATAGAAGTATGAGATGAGAATGAGAAGTTGATGAGTAAGAGCCAAAGTAAATTTCTAAGTGCTAATAAAGGATTTACAGATACAGTAACTTGCACGTGTCAGCAAAGATTCGATATGTTGCTTTATGGTATTCTAATCACTGCATAAACATATTATATTTCCATTAAACAGGACCTGTCACCTACCCTGCCATGTCTGTTTTAGTAACTACTTAGATTCCCCATGCAATAGCAATTCTGTGCAATTATTGTGCTATTCCTCCAATCAGACTGTCCAAAGACAATTGTAACACTAGACATGTTGGCAATTCATTCATAAACTTCTCAGAGCAATGGCACAACATAGAGTCATAAGTATAGATGCTCCAGAAAAGCTATCACATGAGGAATGCTAGTCCAGACATGTCAGGAGAGGTGACAAGAAGAGTTGAGCGAACACCAGGAAGTTAGAGTTTGTCGGGTTTGGCCGAACTTCGTAGCAAAGTTGGAGTTCGGGACCCGAACTTGACCCCGAACCCCATTGAAGTTAATGGGGCTAGAGGGCTGCAAAAGGAAGCAAAATGGGGTAAAAGCTGGACTATTGCCCTGCAAACAAATGTGGATAGGAAAATGGCTTAAAATAGCATAAAATACATAACAATTAAAAATACTAATCTTAAACTAGAAGGAGGAGGTCCATATGGAGTAGGATGTTGAGAAGGCGGTGGATGTGGCGGTGTAGGTGAAGGTGGTAAAGTTTTATTTAACTTTTTTATTTTATTTGGGTAGACCCCAAAACATTATGAAATATAGAAAAGAAAACAAAGCGAAAGTGCGCTAGAGTATAACAAAGGTTGGGTGAGGCCGGTATACATGTCTATTCTGCACAAGGTACGGAATAGTCCTGTGGGATCCATGCCTGGTTCATTTTAATGAACGTGAGCTTGTCCACATTGTCTATGGACAGGCGGCTGTGTTTGTCTGTGATAACGTCCCATGCCGTGCTAAACACACGTTCAGACAATACACTGGCTGCAGGGCAGGCCATCACCTCCAAGGCATAAATGGCAAGCTCAGGCCATGTGTCCAATTTGAAGACCCAGAAGTTGAATGGGGCAGACCCATCAGTCAGTATGTGTAGGCGTGTGCACACATACTGTTCCACAATGTTGCTGAAATGCAGCCTCCTGCTAAGACGTTCCATATCAGCTGGTGGTGCTGGCTGTTGTGGCGTGCTGACAAAGCTTTTCCACATTTCGGCCATGCTAACCCTGCCTTCTGAGGTGCTGGCGGTGACCCAGATACGTTGGTGACTTCTTCCTCCAGTGCAGGGATAGTTTGAAAGAAAAAAGGAGTACAGATCACCCAACAATCTAAACGCATCTGAATTTACAGAATATATTTCCCAGTCAGGTATGCAGTGCAGAGGTAGTTTGAAAGAAAGAAGGGGTACAGATCACCCAACAATCTAAATGCCGCCGAATTTACAGAATATATTTCCCAGTCAGGTATGCAGTGCAGGGATGGTTTGAAAGAAAAAAGGGGTCATGGAGCGTCCCAGTCATCTATTCGCCATGCTGAAGGATTATTTTGAAAGTGTGTAGAAACCACATGGGGCCCCCATGCTGCAGACTTATAAGGAATAGTGTTGAGCGCGAATATTCGAAAAGCGAATTTTTTTAGCGAATATCGGCACTTCGCTAATTTGCGAATATTTCGAATATAGCGCTATAAATTCGCTATTTCGAATATTCGTTTTTTTTTTTTTTTATTTTTTTTTTTAGTTATATTTTTTTCTTTCCTACTTCCCAAAAGTAGTTCTTACCTGTCCTGAGGATTCCTGGCTTCCTGGCTGCTCTAGTCAGTGCCCGTTGCCGCTTCTGCCGACTTCCGTGCTCATGTGGAGCGTCCCCATCCATGGGAGAATCTCCATATACTAAAATGTACTGTCGGATTTGAGGAATTACGTTGAAATCGCAATGCGATTAATTCAAGTTATATTAATCGCATTGCGATTACAACTTAGCACTGCTATCTTACATAGGCTAGAATTAACGAATATGGAGTATAGCTATGCACTAGCAGTGCTAAGTTGAAATCGCAATGCGAATACTTTAAGTTAAATTAATCGCATTGCGATTTCAACTTAGCACTGCTGCTATATTCCATATACGTTAACTCGTTAATTCTAGCAAGCTGACCCATTATAAACCCAGCTCTAAGTTGAAATCGCAATGCGATTAATATAACTTGAATTAATCGCATTGCGATTTCAACGTAATTCCTCAAATCCGACAGTACATTTTAGTATATGGAGACGTTCCCATGGTGATGGGGACGCTCCATGAGCACAGAAGTTATGGTTGGCTTGGTAGAATTAGCGAATAGCGAATATGACGAATGTATTCGTCATATTCCTCAAAACGAAGATAACGAAGTATTCTACATCTTCGTTTTAGCTACCTATTCGTCTCGTCATCGTCCACTTCGCTATTCGCTAATTCTAGCAATCAAATAGGAAGGTTGACTTACCAGACAGCTGTGTTAAATTAGCTATGCGATTTTTTTTTTTAATACAATAATTATATTACTTGATAAAATTATTATAAGTATTCTATTTATTAAAAAAAAAAATCGCATAGCGAATTTAACACAGCTGTCTCTATAGTCAACCTTCCTATTTGATTGCTAGAATTAGCGAAGTTGACGAATAGGTAGCTAAAACGAAGATGTAGAATACTTCGTTATCTTCGTTTTGAGGAATAGACGAATACATTCGTCATATTCGTCATCCTCGCTAATTCTAGATATGAAACCAATAGGAAAGTAGCCTTAAGTACAAATCGCAATATGCGATTATTTAAATCGCATGTTAATCGCGATAACTAGAAAAA
This sequence comes from Bufotes viridis, assembly GCA_033119425.1. Lineage (NCBI taxonomy): Eukaryota > Metazoa > Chordata > Amphibia > Anura > Bufonidae > Bufotes > Bufotes viridis. The sequence continues at coordinate 125,946,527 of CM065597.1, read as the reverse complement.
ATGACGAATATTCGATTTCGACGAATATGAAACGAATATTCATTCGAATATTCGCGAATTTCGTCGAAATCGAATATGGCACCTGCCGCTCATCACTAATCAGGAAGACATCATGGAGAGTTTAAGGCATATAACTACAGCACCCAACAATCTGAACGCTGCCGAATTTACAGAATATATTTCCCAGTCAGGTATGTAGTGCAGCAGGAACACACCCTCCAAGCCACTTGTGAATTACTGGCCTGATAACCGTGGAAATGTCCACCCACAATCTAAGAGCTGGATTTACTGGTTATATTTCACTCTCAGAAATGCAGTGCAGGCCGCAAATATACTTTATGGCAAAAAAAAAAAAATTGTCCCCCCAGAATCTAACAGATGGATTTACTGAATTGATTACACTGTTTTATATGCAGCACAGGGGTACTTTACAGAAAAAAATGTGATAAATGTAACCCCCTGGGGCCCTGAACTCACAGATAGAATAACCTATATTATTTTCCCTTCCCCTGGCACATATGCAGTGCAGGTGCACTTAAAAAATGGGTGTATGTCGCCCACTGAACTATAAGAACAGGATTAAATTATTGTCCCTGGCAATATTGTCACTTGCACAAAATGGCCACCGACACCCAGCTAACTAACAGGCGGATTAAAACTTATTTTCCTGTGTCACTGGGCTCAGGGCAGGGTACAAAAATGCTGCGTTGCACCCACAAAAAAAAAAATCACTGTGGATCGCAGACTTAACACCAAGCTCTGATATCAGATTCTTTCCTAATCTCTCCCTCACAGCAGCAGCATCCTATCCCTACACTAGTAAGAGCTGACGTGATGTGCGGCGCTACCTGACTCCAGCTTATATAGAGGCTGGGTCACATGCTGCACTGGCCAATCACAGCCATGCCATTAGTAGGTATGGCTGTGATGGCTTCTAAGGGCACACATCTTAAACGCTTGTTGATTGGCTGCCCTGCAGCTTTATTAAATGGCAGAACAACAAACTCGAACTTTTACAGAAATGTTCGGGTACCAAAAACCCTAAAGTCCGGTACGAACCCGAACTTTACAGTTTGGGTTCGCTCAACACTAGTGACAGGTCCTCTTTAAAGAGAGTTACAAAATAATGAAACAATTTAACACACACAATATCTACTGTAACGTGTGGGTACTGGGAATATACTTTATGGAAAGACGAGCTCTAAAGGAGGGGAGGCAAGGTGACTAGGATGCAAAAAGACATCTTTTGCTGTCTGTTAACTCCAGAACCAGAGTAAGTGTATATGATGCCAGGTCAGCTGAACTTTGGCACATTGTATTTCAGTCTGTATCAAAGTCTAGGACACAGACTATCCATGGTGATAACATGGCACACTTAAAGGAGTTTCTGGTTTTATGTATATAATGGGTTTTTATGTAAATAACTTGTTTGTTGTCATTGAATGGGAACATAGCTGGGCATACATATGAGATAACTGTCATCTCTCCCCATCCTCCCATACATATGTATGTAGGGCTCGACCAAACATTTATTATGGAGAGAAAGTCACTGCCAGACACATAGGAGGTCATTTACGGACTGACAGTTTTCTGGCGTATATCTGTCACAGATTGTGGCACAAAGATTATTTCTTTATAATCTGTGACATTTTTGCCCACTCTCATGCCAGATCTAAAAAGGGGGCATGGCATGGGCGGAGAAGGGGGTGGGCCTTCAGGTCCACCTCATTTATAATTTTCTACGTCTGTAGAAAATGTTCTAAATCTAATCCAGCAATAAAGCTGGCATAGATTTAGACCGATGGTGGATACGCCAAACTTATGTAGAGGGCACAAGGGGTTATTAAGACCAGTGTCTAAAATGCCAGTCTTAATAAATGACCCCCATAATTGCTGTAGAATATCACAAGATTACTCACACTCAATTGCAGCAAAGTATTATTTTTAAAATGTCAATGATTTGAAAAGCAAAGATATTAGAAAGTTGTAGAATTTTTCATTTATGCAGTGATTAAGCTTTATTTATGGTAAAATTTAAGAAACCCTTTCAGCTATTAAAAATTGTATTAAATTGAAAAAACACCCGACTATTCAACCCAATCACAAGCAGATACATGTCTAAGAGGTTTGCAAGAATTGATTTGTCTCATCGAACAGAGTTCTGAACCTGTTATGGGGTATCCCTAAAGCTGAGGATGATCAACCTTCCGCTTGATTGACAGGGCTGGACATCTCAGCCAATCCTGACAATCTCGTTTAGCAGTACAAGTGCAGAGTCCCTACTTCTGGGTAGCGGTGCATAAACAGTCTCTGCTCCAGTAGCGGAAGCAGAGCTTCTGTGCTTCCACTGCTACTCGAAGCAGCAGTGCAGGAGCAACATGTAAATCAAGCGGCAGGGGGAGCATCCTCAACTTCAAGAACACGCCTCTGTAGGTGCAGAACCTTGCTTGATGAGACAAATTGATTCTTATGAATTGATTCAATACTTGCTAGTGTGTATTTCTCCTCCACTAAGAATTCAATAAAAATATTTCTGAGTGACATGTCCGCCAGCTCAACCAACTGACTGTGGTGAGAGAAGTCTTTCAGTTTGTGGCTACAGCTTATGCTCAGACAGCACAATGCCGCTGTCTGACTGTGAACTACTGAAATGGAGGACATCTCTGCATCAGTCCAGGTCTTGCACCGGAGAGGGGAAGGGAGCCAGAAAACTGTCCAGGCTAAAGCCGAACGTCTGCCCACCCTAGCGATGCATGAGTTTATGTATAATTGTGTAACTACAAGGAGAAACGTTGTGGCACACTGCTTATTCCCGCCACTGGAAGTCGGGTTCCCACCCCGGTAGAATAGAAAGAGGAACTCCAGTTTGGTTGCGGTTAGAATTTTTTTTTTAATATTTATTTTCAGTTTTTTGGCAAATGCGGCAAAATCACTTGTCTTGTGACGTTTCGGCCTATTTCCGGCCTTCATCAGACTGTAGCCGCTAATGTCATCTGCAGATGACGAACGCGCAGACCGTCTCCTTATCTCTCCACATTAGCGGCTACAGTCTGATGAAGGCCGGAAATAGGCCGAAACGTCACAAGACAAGTGATTTTGCCGCATTTGCCAAAAAACTGAAAATAAATATTAAAAACATTTTTCTAACCGCAACCAAACTGGAGTTCCTCTTTCTAATTGTGTAACTAGCCAGGAAAGGGCTTCTAGTCATTTTAAATTTTAGGGTAAATTCAATGCTGTAGTTTTAGGGCAATGCACTCTAAGGGGCAGATTTATCACTCCAGAATTCTGGCTTCAAGAAGTCGTCAAATAGGGCTTTTGCGACTTTTGGCACTCTATTGCACAAAAACTTTGAAACGTTTTGCATTTTTACACCACCCACTCCAGGTTTGCAATGAAGGTGGAAAAGTGGGAGTAGTTATCTATGTTAATGAGTTTCACTCCAGATTTATCATTCAGACTTCTTAAAAAAGTTGCACAAAAACTCGCAATCTTACTCCAGTAGTGGGGTTGAGCAGAAAAACTAGAGTAGATTATCTGAACAACATGAGACATTTAATAAATGTGGCATAAAGTACGCTGACACAGACTCAAGCAATACTGACTTCAAGTATTCCACTTATGATAAATTCCTCCCCAATTCCCCCCTAAGTTCTTACAGTGAATGAAGTCATTGCTTCTTTCATAAACAGGCTTGTGATCTCATACCTCGATGGCTTATTGCTAGGATATAACACCAATGTCAGATAGGGGAGCGTCCCCCCTCTGGGACCTGCTTCTATCTTTCGTGGCATGAGTGCTCTTTATTCACTTCTAAAGAAGTTCTTAAACTAGCTTATTGAGGGCTCTTGGTTATTTTTGGAACTTAGTCACGATAAAATCACAATGTCCCACAGCAATCCCATTCCAGTTAGTATCAGCAGATGGCTACTACCAACTCACCACTATACAGTAGAACAACAAGAATGGAGATAAGTTCCTTGGCACAGTCCAAGAAGCCTCGCAAACTCGCAATTCTTCCTCAGAAAACTGCAAGTTGTAATGCTGATCCTCCAGGCTCCATACACAGGTGATGTGCTGTCCCCGGTCTGATTTTCAAGATGTAGATGTCAAGAGGAGTAAAGCACAAATAGTATAGACTGCAAGGAAATTTAACAATGGATGGCTTTTATTCCATACTCACAAACAAATGTCTATAATCAGCATATACCATATTTTTCACTTTATAAGACACACTTTTTTCCCCCCAAAGTGTGGGGAAAAAGTCAGTGTGTCTTATAAAACAAACCTGCCCAGTACCATAGCCGTAACATTGCAGGCTGATATCCAGAGGGGCACCTCCGCGTTAATAATATATCATTGGAGCTGAATGCCGCCAGCCCACATGTCCTGTGCTGTGCAGCCGGGTCCCGCTCCTAGGCAGAGTAGAGGCATTCTCCTCTGCACTGCTTCCCTAAATGTTGAGCTGATTGGTGAGGAACATGGCAGGAACTGCTGCTCCACCACCTCCACTAATAAGCTTAGTCATTTATCCGACTCTTCGTGGCTACTGTAAGTGAAAGAAGGAAGGAAGGAGCTTTACTTACCCTCTGAGGCCCCCAGTCAGAACTGCTTTGGGCTGTCTCCCACCTGAAGTTCTAGGGTGAGTGACAGCCTGGATATTAAAAAGGGGAGCTCAAGGGCCGACCTGGACAAATATATATATTACATATGACTAACCTCCCCTCATCCATAGGAATACACCCATGTACTGCAGTACATGGGTGAAATCTTAAAGATGAGGGGATTATAATCACATCTAATATAAACACTTTCCAGGGACTGTACCATTATTGGCCTATATTTGTATTAAGTGTGACTATAACCCCCCTCATCCATAGGAATACACCCATGTGCAGCAGTACATGGGTGAATTCCTGTGGATGAGGAGGGTTACAATCATATTTAATATAAACACTGTCCAGGGATTTTACCATAATTGACCTAAGTGTGTATATTAAATGTGACCATAAGCCCCCTCACCCATAGGAATACACAATGTTTATATTATATGATTACACCCTCCCCCCCATCCATAGGAGTGCACCCATGTACTGCAGATATTTTAGCACACCTTTTGAGTCAAAATAATTTTTCTTATTTTCCTCCTCTAAAACCTGCGTCTTATACAGCGAAAAATACAGTAATCAATTAAACACGCTGTTCATAGCCAAACCAGGGTTTTGCCTATTTCTGGCTTCAATCAGGGCATGCTGCTTTGAAATATAGCATGTGTTTGTCCAAGGAAAGTTTTAAAAACCCACCTGTATTTGTGTGGGGGAGAGTCTTTGTGTGTGGTGCTATGCTATGACATTGAACCACAGCTCCCTGGATACCAGAACTGATGCCAACCTCCACTGGCAGAAGTACCCGAAACACATCTTTTAGTGACATGAGTTAAGTGTTTAAGCAATTCCCTTTCTTTTACCTTCCTTTATATTGTTCTTTTTGTAACAAAACATAAATGCACAGTAATAAAGCAGACTTGGGCAATCGTGGTCATAGTACAAAACCAAGTGCAGGGGATTTCAGCAAAACATAACCAAAGTATAAGATCAGATATTAGATGCTACTTTGTAGGACATTAGTTTCTGTAAAAATAATAATTTCCATTTCCATAGAGGAGAACAGCATGTAGGATATACATTATGTACAGTTCATAATGTCCAAGGCAATTTCAAAGCACCAAAGCTTTGTTTAGTAAAAAATAAAAATACATTAGTGCAAAAAATCCTGAAAACAGGATGTCTCATCACAGACATTGGTGAATCATCCCTAACATATGCAACTTCATTTAGCCTTTCTTTAAAAGCAGTTCATAATTCATATGGTCATCTGGAAACAACTGAGCGGACAGCAGATGAAGTGTCACAAAGCTTTCCAGTACTACCGTCACTTAATTCCAGCAGTCAGATCCTTGCCGATTGGACATTGGTAGCATATCCTAGCAATATGTCACCGATGTCTGTGAAAAGAAAACACCTTTAAAGGGGTTATATAAGAAATATTATTTATGACCTATCCACAGGATAGATCATCAGTATCACATCGACAGTGGTCTGAGTCTCAGAACCCCTGCTGATCAGCTGTTACGGGACGCTACGGTTCTCACTGGGCACTTACCAAGTACAGCTCTGCTCATCATATAGTGGCAGAGCTTGGTATTACAGCTCAGCTTCATTTACTTGAATGGGGCCGAGCTGCAACTAGGCCATGTGACGGATGTATGGTAACGTCACATGGCCTAGGAACAGGCTGATAGCTAATTGGTGGGGGGTGGGGGGTGGTTGGTGTTAGATATTGATGACCTATCCTGAGGATAGTTCATCAGAGATGAGCAAAGTTGCAGAAAATTCTATTTGGCTTCTTCTTCAAATTTTACAAAGAAATTTTGCTTTGTGCCGAATTACTTCCTCACGAAGCGCATTTCCTTGTATGAAGCGGACACAATGATGGGGACCTGCAATGCTGCATTCATCGCGGCACTTGAGATTAATATTGAGGACTTTCATACCTCATCTATTTGTGCGTGAAGAGGCCACTACATCCATCTTGATTGAAGATACTGCGCCAAATCTTGAGCAAAGTGATGTATGACATCACCACACCGGCCGGCATGATGACATCAACACGTCATTGTGCGACATTTCACACATTGTCTTCAATCATGATGGCTGTGGTGGCCTCTACGCAATCAAATGGATAAGGCAAGTTTTTTTTTTTTACCAGATTAACTCCTGAAAGTCCTCAATTTAATCTCAAGTGCTGCGATCAGCGATGAACGCAGCATTGCTGCTCGCCATCATTGTGCCCGCTTCATACAAAGGAATGCACTTCGTGAGGAAGTAATTCGGCACAAAGCTTCAATTCATTATCATGAAGCGCAAGGAAATTCTGATTTTTCCTGAAATTTTGATCACAGTAAACTTTGGATACTTCAAATCATACAATAGTAGTCATCAATACTAATTCCTGAATAACCACTTTTTTTTCAATAAATGAAGATATAAAAAATATATGTATAATAATGTCAATGTATAACTAAAATGAAGGAGACCCGATGAGTAGTCACGGACTTTTGAGATTATTAAATCTTAATCAGTGTGGTGTGAGATTTTGAAAAGTCGCTTTATACATAAAAAGCAGGTGAACTGCAATAAGCAAGTGATATCATGTACTGAGTACATATATAAATTAGCAGCAAAGTGGTCAAGCCACGTGTAGAAGTGCAAAAGTCTTATTGTCCTCTGATTCATCCCCCCACTGGCTCTGTGATGTTCCGTAACGGAAAATTACATAAATTCATGAAACACATTCATTCCTCTTCTGAGGGTGTCAAAGGTTGTCATGAAATCTTACTCCTCGATTCTCTTGTTTCTCTTGGACTTGAAAGTTCCTTTCAATACTAGTTCTTTCATGTCTGTGATGTTGCAGTTATAGCTACAAAAATGATTTGCCATCAGCGTGTCCATATTTTTTCTTTTAATGGGTGATGAGAATTTCTTCTTGCCCTAAACTTCGTTCATCTTTCGTGCAACAGATGTAACAGACAATTAGAGGAGACTAGGGAGTACTGTAAACCACAAGAATAAGATAATATATATATATATATATATATATATATATAATCAGGAGCTATTCACACGACCATGTCTGCAAACCACGGATCTGCAAAACGCAGACACCAGCCATGTGCACTCTGCATTGCGATGCGGGCCCATTGAGTTTAGTGGGTCTGCAATCTGCATGTTGTGGACAAAGATAGGACATATGCTATATTTTGCGGCATGGCTGCACAGACCCGGAAGCCCATGGAAGCCTTTCAAGGCATATATATTCGCCCGAAACAAATCACAAGAAATTTGGGACGAATTCCAAAATTGGTAGAACTAATTTGCTCATCTGTAACTGAGGACACTGTTGAACTCTTTTAGGGAGCTCACCATCACCACCCTCTCAGGCAGAGAGTTCCATAGTCTCACTGCTCTTACAGTAAAGAACGCTCTTCTATGTTGGTGTAGAAGCTACTTGTCTGCTAGATGTAGAAGATATGTCCTTGTCATGGTCACAGTCTTGGATATAAATAGATCATAGATTTCTCTATTGACCTTTAATTTATACAGGGTTATTACATCTCCCCTCAGTCATCCTTTTTCTAAACTAAATAACCCAAATTTTGATAATCTTTTGGGTACTGTAGTCCACTCATTTCAGTTATTACTTTAGTTGCCCTCCTCTGAACCTTTTTAAGGTCTATATCTTTTTTGTGCACAGGTGCCCGAAATTGCACACAATACTCCATGTGCAGTCTGACTAGATATTTTAAAGTGGTAGAACTGTGTTCTAATCATGTTTCACTCCAGATTTATCACTGAGACTTTTTTTAAAAGTTGCAAAAAACTCACACTCTCACTTCAGTTGTTAGGTGGTGTAGGAAAACTAAGACAAATTTAACAAACACGCGACATTTGATAAATGTGACAAAGTACACAAACACAAAACCAAGCAAAACTGACTTCAAATATTCCCCCCATGATAAATTACCCTGTGTTTTCCCATTGGAACGCAGTGCATAACTTTACATTTATCAATATTAAACTTTTTTGCACTTCTCTACTAAAATCTCCAACCTATCTGTAACAGTATACTATCCCAAGTGGAAAAGAAAAAATCATTGTAAGAAGCTCAGTGCCTTCTATAGCCACTCACATCAGTCCCTGTCCCAACTGGGGCTCACAATCTAAATTCCAAATAAACCTACCAGTAGGTTTTAGCATGTGGAAGTCAACCAAAACACATGACACACCAGGGGTTAGTTCAAACTCATTGCAGATGTCTGACTTGGTTAGAATTTCACCCAGGACCCTTCCCTATGTCATCAAAAATTTCTTATGGGTTTGAATCAAAGAAATAGACCCTATAGGCAAATAAGTGTGCCCAAAGATAGCTACAAATGTTTTTTTTTCTTTTATCCTTGACTTTTGGAGCCCACTATTGCATCAGAGCTTGGGCCCACTGGAGTATCTTCTGGTACTCTGGTGGGCCAATCCAACACTCTGACATAGAATATGCATCCCAAGACATTATGGGATTGCCGGATTATAGCCATCTCCAACTGTGCTAAATGTTTTCCAAATTCGATGAACTTATGGACCTGCTGGGGGTCTCTATATATGGAATATGGGACAGATATGACAAGATAGACAAGAATGACTTTTCTTGCAAATTTTAGTTTTATTGAAACAAATATAATATATGCAATGTAAAATAGCAAAAAAATAGGAATGACTTTTCTATAGTACATTCGAAAATACAAATAGACAAATCTACTGTACCTCTGATAAAACAAATGTGTAGCTCCAAGAAGTGAACATGTTGGTATTGAAAGGAAATTTGAGGTCCCAGAAAGATATAAGAGTCTAGGAATCTAAACTCAGGGCAACCTTTGACACCCAAGAAACAAGAATGAATGTGTCTTGTGGATTTATGTAATTTTCCAATACTTAAAGAATGTACATCACAGCCCTAGTGGGGGCATCACAACCATAGATCAACCCTCAATCAGTAAAAAATAAAACTTTCACACTTTATCTATTAATAGCTTGATTTACTGTGCCCTCTTTGTGCATAAATCGGTGACTCTTCAAATTTTATGTTACACCAAACCTAATAGTGACTTAATAGTTTCAAAAAATTTGGTTTGATTTTAATTGGTCACAGTTTATCACATACTGAGGATATTACTTTTTATCTTATCTACTGGAAAACGCGGCACAAAATAATTATTTTTGCTAAATACTGTAACTACATACAATGGAAAATTGTTTTACTTACCATTAAGCCTGGTAATATATCCTGCAGGCAGTTTATCATGTGAGTCAGGTGATGATATCATGAACTATAAATCAGGTAGGCAGACGTGATGAATGTCTGGATTTGTTTCCATCAATTTCAATCTGGACAAAAAAGTGACCTCACTCACCTTGTATGTGCATGCCTTTAGATGCTAGGTGTGTAGGTTTAAGTAAGTTGAAATCATTCTAGGTAGGCCATGCAAAATATTTTCAAAGGAAAATGGAGGATTATGCAAAAACAATTTAAATAAACTTCAGGCTGCCATTTGGACTATAATCTCTCAGAGCTTTAAATAACAGTCATAGGTAAAACAGTATAAAGAAAAGTACAGCACGGCGGCTTGCAGCACTGAGGTTCTAGGTTCAATTCCGACAAAGGACAACATCTGCTTGGAGTTTGTATGTTTTTCCCATGTTTGTGTAGGTTTCCTCCGGGTACTCCAGTTTCCCCCCACACTTCAAAAACATACTAATAGGGAACTTAGATTGTGAGGCTCATTAGGGACAGTTGGATGCTAATGTCTGTAAAGCGCTGCAGAATATGTCAGTGCTATATCAGTGCATAAAATAAATAAAAATAAATAAACTCTAATGAGCTCTTGAGCACAAAAATGTAACACTGGAGAATTGTTACATAGGTTGATAAAGAAAAAAGTTTATCTTTTTTAATCCCAGATAGCTGACCCAGATGAAAGAATAATGGCATGCACATCTCCAAAAGAGCATCAGAATTTTTTTTTTTTTTTTTTAAATATTCTTTTTGCTAAAGACACATAATAATATATACCATATTTTTTGCCCCATAAGACGCTCCGGCCCATAAGACACACCTAGGATTTAGAGGGGGACAATAAGAAAAAAATCATTTTTCATGACACCTCAGGTCAATCCACCAATCAGACCCTCAATGTTAATAAAACCACAATAAGACCTCAGATCAGACCCACAATCAGACCTCCGCTTAGACCCCAATGTCAATGACCCACAATCAGACCTTAGATAAGAGCTCCATGCCTCTCTTCAGCCCCCAGTAGCCTCATATGTGCCCCAGTAGTCTCTCTTCAGCCCCCAGTAACCTGATATATGGCCCCTGTAGTCTCTCTTCAGCCTCAGCAGCCCATATATGCCCCCAGTAGTCTCTCTCCAGCCCCCAGTAGCCTGATATAGGGCCCTAGTAGCCTGATATATGGTCCCAGTAGCCCCATATATGGCCCCAGTAGTCTCTTCAGCCCCCAGTAGCCTCATATATGCCCCCAGTATTCTCTCTTCAGCCCCCAGTAGTCTATCTTCTACCCCAGTAGCCTCCAGTATTCTCTTCATCCCCCAGTAGCCTCATAATATGCCCCCAGTAGCCCCAGATATGCCCACTGTAGCCTCATATGAGCCTCCCTGTAGCCTCATATATGCCCCCAGCAGCGTCCATCAGCCTCATGTTAAATAAAATAAACAAACCACTCACCTTTCCTGCTCTGGACGCTGCGCTGCTGCTCCTCACCTCCCGCACTCGGTCTTCCACCTCTTCTGTCTGCTGTGTGGGCGCGCACAGTGTAAGGTCACATCGCAACCTCACACGTGCGCAGCAATCACAGCGGAGTGCCAAGGACCAGGAAGCGGTGAGTACACACTACTTCCCGGTCCTCCAATACTTATAAAGCGCTTCCAATGTGCTTCATTAGTACTCCTCCCTTAAGACGCAGTGGCATTCCCCCCCCCCCCCCACTTTTGAGGGGGGGAAAATTCATCTTTTGGGCGAAAAATATGGTAGGTCACAGAAAGTGGAATATAGAGCTCAATATACAGCTGAAATATACACAAATCATCTCATAGGAGTGTTTCCTCCCCACATACCATTTCTACATATATCTATAAAGGAGGATCAGTGAAGCATTGAATTTATTTAAGAAATAACAGAAAGTAACAAAAAAACATCATAAAAGTAATTCTCAGTGTGTGAGAGGAGGAGTTAGGCCCCAGGGAACAGACCTGCAGAGGGCCTGTGTGGGCCACAAGGCTGAGGAAGCCTAAGTTTGGGAGGGACCCAGCAATGCATGAAGGAGAGAGGTATCACACGGTCAGAGTCAGGAGGACTGCTGGATCATATTCCACCAAGGTATTTTGCTGCTTCCACCAGGAGGACTGGTGGGTTACATTGGTCACAGCTAGAAGGCTGTGTGACCAAAGCCGGATACCACAGTGTGAACACTGATCTAGGGGCAAGTTAGGTAGACCTCTGTATAGTGAGTGCCTAGCCGGGCAAGTGTTTGTTGTTTTGTGTTGATGTAACACATTGTGAGGTAAAGCTGCGAATTCATTGTGCCGAGTGATGCCAAACTTGGAGGTGTGATGAGATGTGTGACAAATAAAGCACTGTTTGAGATTGAAAAACCCCTGTTTGTTGAGAAGTCTGTCATTGCCGACCCCTGAGAGAGAGGGATCCCTTACAGTATGTAAAGCTTAAGGGTCCATTTAGTCATCAGGCCTAAACATAAAAAAGTGACCAAAGGTACAAATTATGCAATAAGGAAGAAATAAAAGGTTAAGAAGAGGAAGTAGGGCATGCAAGGAGCATTCAGACTCTCACCTGCATGAAATCCAACCACAGCTGCCAAACCCAGAGGTATCGGACATAGATTTTACTTTCCCAACCCGCCAATTCCTCAAGGAGGCATACTTAATGGGTTTTGGAAATTCACAGTTTTTAAACTGGTCATTCTATACCGCACATCCCAAGATATGTAAAGCCAAGAGGAAAGGTAAGGAAGGACAGATCCGTGAGATATTGCAACAGCACTGTCAATAATATGACCTAGCACATGGCTTATAGACAGTGAGGACAACAGTCACATGACCACAAGGGATTGTCAGACTAAAATTGAACAGCTGTCTAGACTTTACCCACCCAACATACTGTTCTTGGCTATGCTTGGAGTGTTAAGCTAGAAGCCAAGCCAATCATGTTCCTGACTCAGCACCCAATCCCAGAGCTAGGCAGTTGATTTAAGACCGCTTGTCAGTAATTGTGTGTGCCTTAGATACCCCTAAGTGTCCTGGCATTGATTGTACTCATTATCCCTCTGTGTATTGATCTTGGCTTGTTTTCTGGATTAAACTCTTGTCTGCTGGATTGGATTCTACTGATTCTGCTGGTATTCTGACTGTGGCGAGTTTCTGGATTAAGCCTTTGTCTGCTGATTTGCCGCTATCCAGCTCTCCTGATTCAGACAGGGCAGTAGCAGCACAACCGAAATCCTAGAAGATAATAATAATAATGTTAGTGTCATAAGGCAAGATGAGGAAATTAAAAGAAATCATTTTTCTTTCATTTTGAATAAATTCATATCGAAGCAAGTTTTTCCGAAAAATTCGGCAAACCGGCCAAATTGAAATTTTAAAAAATTTGCTCATCTCTACTCGAAAGGGATTGTCCGCATGGAACAATCACCTCTCCAGGTCTTAGCATTGAGAGAAACTGTAACAATCCTACAGGCTCACGTGAGTCAGAGGACAGCTGCCAGGAGTGAAGCCCAGTGGCAAGGACCACAGGCAGGTAGTAGGTGCAGGAAGTCTGGCAGAGGCGTAGTCGGTTGGCAGGCGGTGGGTCAGGGCAGGTGGCAGTAAGCGTGGTCAGACAATCCGGATGGGCAATGGTGGTAGCAGTTCAGTAGGTAGGGACAAAGCAGAAGAGTAGTCGGTAGTCAATTCCTGGTCAGCAGTGGACCTACGGTAGTAGCAAGAGCAGCAGATGAGGAGAAGCTTGATCAAGGCTCAGGAGCTCAATAATCAGCAAGCTGGAGTGCAAGGGACTGGACTCATATAGGGAAGTACCAGGTGTGGGGAATCAAGGGTGATGAGCAAGGCTTGGCAAGACTGAGGTTAAATAATAGGCTTCAGGGAGGAATGTCCCGAGAGGACGGTAGCCTAGTAAGCAGGGCTGTCGCCTGGGATGTGGCTGGTCACGGGTACAACTTTTGACAATGAAAAATTTGATGCAAGCAGCAATAGTCCATATTTTTTTTTCATGATGTGATTGTGCTTAAATCCCTTTTAATAAAATAGCTTTAAAACTTCAAATTAACCTATACTACATATAGTTACCCTGCATAATCAAAGTGAAGACAAGTTTTCGCCTCCAAACTTTCTGGATCAATTCAGATTACCTCAGTTTCCTTCCGTCATTACTTTCTTCCAGCAGAGACAGACGCTAGCTAAATGCTGGTATGTGCAGATGCTGTTATTGCCTTGCAGATGGGCAGTAGGTTATATTTTCTTCTGCTAAGGTTCATCTCTCCTCTATGCATCTTTTGCTAAATGTTTAGATTACGTTCAAGATAAATCTGATAACAAATTTTCAAATTAGGCGTTTTGAGGCTTTTGATGAATTTCTGCATTTTTTGAAATGTACTGTATTGCAGTTAACCCATTATTTACTTTTTGAAACCTGGTAGTTATTACAGATTTTTACGTAGCCAATTGTAATTTTTATTGAGCTATGAATTGACTGTTGTGCTACGAGTTGCCTGAGTGAACTGCATCTAAGGTTGCAATAATGATGAGCAAAGTTTACAAAACTTCGATTCGGCTGTTTCACCGAATTTCACAAAGTAATTTGCTTTGTGACAAATTATTTTGTCACAAAGCACATTACTTTGTAAGTAGCTGGTGCAATGGCGGGGAACGCCGATTGCACCGCCCCCCATTATTGAACCCCTCAGATGCCGCATTTATCACTGATCGCGGCATCTGAGATAAAAAATTAAGGCTTTTAGGGGTTAATCGGTTAAAAAGATAAGAAATAATTCTCACCTTATCCATTTGAGCGCGAAGAGGCTGCTGCGGCCATCTTTATTGAAAATCCCGTGCGAAATCTTATGGGTCGAGACGTATGACGTCACCACGCTGGCCAATGTGATAATATCATCACGCGCTGTGCAAGATTTTGCACTGGATCTTCAAGCAAGATGGCCACGGCGTCCTCTTCACGCTCAAATGCATGAGGTAAGTACAATTTAATTATGTTTTTAAATTAGCAAACAGTAAAATGCCACATGGATATGAATTGCAGATGCCACAATCAGAGATGACTGTGGGGTTCAATGACGGGGGGGCTGTGCAGCGTGATGACTTTATACGTATCCGCGCACAATATTTCGCGTAGGATCTTTAATCGAGATGGCCCTCACCTCCTGCCATTGGGGAGAAGCAGCATCGGCGGTGCAGGGACAAGGAGCGGCACAGGAGTGGGGACCCAGGTAAGTATATTCAGTGTGGGAGGCCCGGCATATGGGTGCGGGGGGGGGGATTTTTTAGGATTGGATAACTCCTTTAATCCTGAAAAAAACTGAAATGATACTTCAATGCCGTGACCTTATATAACCACTAAACATCCAGTTGAGTTTGGAAATTTAAAGCCATCTTAAAGATCCATATCCTGAGATAACAGGTAAATGCAACCTACAGCCTTCAGCAGCCTGGCATTGGTCGTTTCAACATTTTAAGCATGCAGAGATAGATCTCTTTTTTTTTCCCACATAACTATATCAGGTCTTTTTTTTTGAGGGACAAGTTGTATGATTCTAATGGCACCAATTATTTATATTTGTGGGTTAAAAAAACAAAAAAAAAGCAGAACAGATTGTGTATTACAGAGGAGCTTTGAGCGTTGGTAGTGGGAGAATGGAGGGCAGTTGGAAAATAAAAAATGGTGATCTAGACTCTTCATGTGCAGTTCAAGTCATGTATTACTACAGATAATAGTCGAGAATCCTGGTCACAGATTCCCTTTAACATTGCTTGAACATTGTCACTGCTCACAAAAATAGGGAAGGGCTGCCAACACGGGTGCACCTAGCCTTTCTGCTGCCTGAGGCACCCCTCCCACCCTCTACAACATCCACATGCCAAATTCTCAACCTAACCTCTTCCCTCCTAACATTACATACAGAGTAATACAGCACCACTTACTTCTTATATCCAGTGGTCTTTCCTCATCTTCTCCATTCACACCAGACCGCCATGATGATTTCTTTAAGCCATCTCTTGCCTCTGCAGAGTAGGACAAACAGATATCTTACTTTCCTACTTTCCCATCAACCTGCCACCTTCTGAACACCCCATCCTGCCACCCTCAATACTGTGCTTCTGTGCTCCCCAATACTATACTTCACAAATATTTCTCCTGAAAATACTAGTACCTCGCAGACAGTGTCCCTTCAATAATTATTGGCACAAAATAATAACTGCAACCAGCAAATAGTTGTCACGACCCGCGAAGGTGTCGTGACTCGTGATTGCGGCATGCGGTTGCTGTGGCAACATGCGTGCCTCGACCGGTGTTGCAGTCGTGTCGGTTTTGCCGCGTGCAGTTGCCGGCGGCTAGGTCTGTTGTTGCAGCATGTGAGGGGTGTGTTCGTGTTTCCTCACATGCGGTTTCCGCTGGCAACTCTGTTCACTTTGCATGCAAGTCTTTGTCTGCTGTGTGTATGCACAGGGTTAAAGTGTGGTTGCTTGTTATGGTGGGTGTGACCTCAGGCCTCCTTATAACCTTGTGTGTGGAACCTGAGGTCAGTTTTGTTTGTCCAGCCATGGTGTGAGCATGGCTGGAGTGTGTTTGGATCCCACCTTTATGTCTGTGTGAGCCACCCTTATTTGTTATATTGTTTACACTGTTTGATTGTATTCCCCTACTGTGTGCTTCTGCTTACCCTTCGCCTCACTTGGTTATGTATTTGTTGTGGGTTTGTATGTTGCAGTATGTTGGTTCATGTGCTCCGGAAGGGGCTTGCTTACCCGGAGGGGTATAGCATATACCGGATGGTGTGCTGCCCGGCCAGGTCTCCCCCCAGGCATCTGGTGTTCGCTTGGGGGTCCGGGAGGTCCTGGCGCTGCTTCTCTATCTTCAGCACGGCAGGTAAGTGTGGGTTTCTTGTACATGTTTCCTATGTTACTTGCCTGCCGTGCGGGCACACACTGTTCGGGTCCCGGCTGCTGTGGGGGCCTCTGGAGACTCCTGCTCATCCGCGGTCTCCATAAAGGTGGGATCCAAACACACTCAAGCCATGCTCACACCATGGCTGGACAAACAAAACTGACCTCAGGTTCCACACACAAGGTAATAAGGAGGCCTGAGGTCACACCCACCATAACAAGCAACCACACCTTAACCCTGTGCACACACACAGCAGACAAAGACTCGCATGCAAAGTGAACAGAGTTGCCAGCGGAAACCGCATGTGAGAAAACACGAACACACCCCTCACATGCGGCAACAACAGACCTAGCCGCCGGTAACCGCACGCAGCAAAACCGACACGACCGCAACACCGGTCGAGGCACGCATGTTGCCACGGCAACCGCATGCCGCAATCACGAGTCACGAAACCATCGCGGGTCATGACAATAGTGCTCCGAGTCCTGACACTAATAGTGTAAACATAATGTCTGGCAAAAATGAATGTGCTGAGTTGATACTGTGCAAGAATCCCCTATAATGGGAATACCCCTTCTTAGTGCCCCAAGTACAGCCAATGTGCCCATATAATGTGTGCCAGTTTAAAATACCCCTATACTGTGCCCCCAGTAGATGCCCCAATATTGTTCCTCTCGCACCTTCCCCATATTGCCCACCATAATGTGTGCCAGTATAAAATGCCCCTATATAGTACTCCCAGTAGAAGCACTTATAGTTCTCCTCTCCCCCTTCCCCATAGTGCTTCCATAATGTGTGCCGGTATATAATGCCACTATACAGTGCCCCCAGTAGATAATCCATAGTGTTCCTCTCACCCTTTCCTCATAGTGTAGCATCCCGGTTTAACGGAGAGAGATGCCAGTGATGGAGAGGCAGACACATGGGTCCTCTGGGGCACACTCTAATTTGGGGGACACAGGCCGGGTGTTAGGTGAGGTGCCCTTGGTGTTATGATTTAACGTGCCTATGGCCAGGTCCCATACAGCTTGTGACGCCAGTGCTGGTAACAGTGGCACACCGATTGACAGTGGGAATAATGGAGATGCAGACACTTGAGTGGAAACAGAACTGAATAATGGCAACTTCATACACATTCCTTGTAGTTCCACAGAAGACAATTGGTATACAGCAGGCTTCTCAGTAGTAATGGCAGGTATAGAGTGGCAAGGTTACTCAGAGGGTTAAATAGACTCACAATACAGGCTGCATCCCTCATGATCCTGACTGGTAAAAACTTCCAAGGCCCGTATGCCCTATAGCTGGCTTTATCCTTGGGAACACTGAAGTACATCCTCTGATCTGTAATATCTTCTTGCACTCACTTTCTCTCTCTGCCTCTCAGCTTGACTCTAGCTGGACTGGGTAATGGCACTGCTGGGTATCTCTCTCCTGATTGCAGGACTCAGGAGGGAACCTCCTCCTGGACTCAGGACTCTCTCCTGGACTGTTCTAGTTCCAATAATAAACTGCCACTGAGCAGGAACTCCCTCAGACTCCAGGGTCTGGACTCCACTCTCTCAGGCTCCAGGGCCTGGACTCCCCCATCCCCTGCCTGGGCCTAGCTATATAAACTAGGGGCTTACTAGCTCCCTCTACTGTCTAGGAGGCTAAGCTACACCCCTAGCAGGCCTGTACACAGAAACACATGACATTTGCAGGGTAAAACAGTGCATAAAATGACAAAATACCAATCTCTCCACATGAGGGGGAACAACGTGACCCTTGTGACCCCTTAGTAGTGTCCACCATTACCGAGTGGGACACTAAATAGTGCCCTCATAATGTGTTCTAGTATATAATTCCCCTACATAGTGCCCCTAGTACAAGCCCCCATAGTGCTCCTCTCCCCCCTTCCCCATAACCGCATTGTGTCAAATGAAAAAAAACAAAAAACAATATACAATACTTACCTCCATACGGCTGTCAGCAATACCCCAAGTTCTGATGGGTTACAGGAGCTAGGCCTGAAGCCTGTCAGAAGGAACAGCAGGGCAGGGAGACATCGCTCAGGGAGACATCTATTTAACTGCATACAGTTAAATAGAGAGAGATGAGCACTTCCACAATGGAAGTGCTCATTTCTCTTAGCCCTGCCACCACTACTAGTGTTGAGCGCGAATATTCGAATAGCGAATTTTTTTAGCAAATATCGGCACTTCGCTAATTTGCGAATATTTCGAATATAGCGCAAAAAATTCGCTATATTTGAATATTCGTTTTTTGGGTTTTTTTTTGTTATATTTTTTTCTTTCCCACTTCCCAAAAGTAGTTCTTCCCTGTCCTGAGGATTCCTGGCTTCCTGGCTGCTCCAGTCAATGCCCGTTTCCGCTTCTGCCGACATCCGTGCTCATGGAGCGTCCCCATCACCATGGGAACGTCTCCATACTAAAATGTTCTGTCGGATTTGAGAATTACGTTGAAATTGCAATGCGATTAATTCAAGTTATATTAATCGCATTGCGATTACAACTTAGCAGTGCACTGCTATCTTACGTAATAGGCTAGAATTAACGAATATGGAATGTAGCAGCAGTTCTAAGTAGAAATCGCAATGCAATTACTCCAAGTTATATTAATCGCATTGCGATTTCAACTTAGCACTGCTATATTCCATATTCGTTAACTTCATTAATTCTAGCAAGCTGACCCATTATAAACCCAGCTCTAAGTTGAAATGTACTAATGTACTCCAGATATCGTGAAACAAATGGTGGACCGACTTTATTCCCCTTGCAACGTTTCAACTGCACAATGCAGTCTTTCTCAAGCATACAAATGGTGCATGTAGGGGGTACTAAATACCCATCCAAATTAGCAACATGATTAAACATCATTAGAGAAAAACAACAAATTTGTGTACATAATTTATAAATATTCAATATAAAATTCATATTGCCGTGCATATAAAAATCCATAGAACATCTCCATATATCCATATAATCAAAAAAACATAGTGACATGATCATAATCATAAAGTGCATAAGTGCCAATAAAATATACCACATGTGTGTATATCATGATTAGTGGAAAGGTGAATTAATACAACAAACATCACCTGTGCATACTTCATATTACAAATACTACTCACACAGCGGTGTATAGCCATCATGGTCATCATTGGCGTCCCTGGGAACCTACTGCGCATGCTTGAACAGACAAGGAAATCGGCGCATCGTCGGCCTGCGTTCGACGTCATCAACAGGTCACGTGAGCCATCACATGACCAAACTTGACAACGGAGGACGCTCAGCACTAACGAAGATCCGGAAGTAGCAGCTAGGAGGAGGCGAGGTGAATATTTATAAATTATGTACACAAATTTGTTGTTTTTCACTAATGATGTTTAATCATGTTGCTAATTTGGATGGATTTAGTACCCCCTACATGCACCATTTGTATGCTTGAGAAAGACTGCATTGTGCAGTTGAAACGTTGCAAGGGGAATAAAGTCGGTCCACCATTTGCTTCACCATACCTGGAGTGCTGCTTCAATTCTTTGGATTTATATATATATATATATATATATATATATATATATATATATATTATTTTTTTTTATAAATAGAATAATTATCAAGAATTATAATTATTCTATCTATTTAAAAAAAAGCAAAGTATAATCGCATAGCGAACTAAACACAGATGTCTCTATAGTCAACCTTCCTATTTGATTGCAAGAATTAGCGAAGTTGACGAATAGGTTGCTAAAACGACAATGGAGAATACTTCGTTATCTTCGTTTTGAGGAATATGACGAATAAATTTGTCATATTCGTCATCTTCGCTATAATTCTAGATATCAAAGCAATAGGAAATTAGCCTTAAGTTAAAATCGCAATACGCGATTATTTAAATTGCATATTAATCGCGATAACTAGAATAATGACGAATATTCGATTTTGACGAATATGAAACGAATATTCTATCGAATATTCGCGAATTTCGTCGAAATCGAATATGCCACCTGCTGCTGCTCATCACTAGCCACTACCTACTTAGATCCAGGGCCGTGCTGACAGTGCCTATTTGACAGTGCGGCTCTGGCTGACAAAATTAATGGAACATTAAGTGTCCAAACATTCAAATTAACAAGTAAAGGGATCTAAACAAGCACATCAAGCTATATCATAGATCGGCGGAAATCTGCCCATTGAGAAGTGTCAGGAAACAGACCAGCAGCCTATGAGGGACTCCTGTAAAGGACAGGACTCAGGTCTGTATTTCTGCTTGCTTCTGAATACTAATGTATACAAGCCTGTAGCAAGGAATATAGATTGTGAGCTTTGTAAGAAAATGAGCACATCTTACATCTGCTGGCATTGGATAGGCTTAGAAAAGCTAACTTGAATCTCTTCCCCAGAAACCTAGATGGGCATACAATACTCCTGTCCTAACTGGGGATCACAACTAGGGATGAGTGAACTTCTGTTTTTAAGTTCGGCGTACAAGGTTCGGGTTATCTAAAAATTCTGTTATGGATTCCACTTCCACGGACCATAACTTATGGTCCGTGGTAACAGAATCCATAACGGAATTCTTAGATAACCCGAACCTTGTGCGCAGAACTTGAAACACGAGTTCGTTCATCCTTAATCACAACCTCATTTCCAAATTAAAGTCACCAAAAAATGCAATCTGACAGCAACATGTTGTACAGCAGGAGAAGCTGAGCAGATTGATTTATATTTTTGCAAAAGATTCTGTAAAACCTGTAAATTATACATTTATATCTCTTCTTTTTCCACCTTCTGTGAACAGCAGTGGTACAGGACGGAGGTGTTATCTGTGATTGACAGCACTGTGTGTATAAGTGTACATAGAGGGATAGCTGTCAATCCGCTCAGCTTTTCTGCTCTAGAACATGGTGCTTTCAGATTGCTTTGTATTTTTTGGTGACAGGTACACTTTAACTTATCGGTACCTTTTTGGGGTGTGGGAGGAAACCACAGTACCTGGAGCAGACCCAGACAAACTATACAACCTCCATGGAGATGTTATACTTGGCTGGATCATTTCAAACTCATAACTGAAAGACAACAGTGCTGACCACTGAGCTACCGTGCTATCCCTAACCTGCCATCTGCCAGATCTAAAACTAGTGTCTTCAACTGTGACAGAGAGAGGAGCATCTGAGCTTCTCTCAGGCACCAAGGTCTGGCTGTAACTTCCATCTCTGCATACCCTTTAGCTACATCTCTGACATTGTCTATTTTTTAAAGAGATTGTCTAAATGTGTACCATCCCAAAACCCTTTCATTCCAGTGTGTCGCCCTATCCTCTCCGCTGGGATTTGTTTTCCAGAGTTCAGTAGTGACGTGCCGACACATGGTACATGATTACTGCATCCAAAGACTGTCCTCAATGGTCTTGTGCAATATACTGCTGAAGCCAATGATGGCTGCAGAAGTCAGATGCGTTATAGGCATGATGTCATGGATGCAGTGGTGAGGAGGATAGGAGTGGTTACTCTGAATCAGATGGAGCTTGGGAGAGTATCATTTTTTTATTGTTCGAATAAGTTTCTTACCTTTCTAAACTGAAATTAACATGTACAACTCCATTAATGCAGGTTTTCCCCCATTTTATGTTGCTTGTAAATGTCCTAACTGCTTGTGACTTGTTCCCAGACGGGCACTCCATGATTTAAAGTATAAGGTGAAAGTTCAAATGTCATTCATTCACCTCCTACACTCTCTACAGATGTATATTTAGAAAGGGCTTTGTGTGACATTATATGGCAGGCGGTGATAATCTTTAACTTTCCTTCTGCCTCTGCCCTACTGATATACAGGAAGCACAAAATTGACTGGCCGAACTGATAGAACACATGGAAAAACAATAGGCAGGCTGAGGGATTCTAGAGACAGAGACCACCCAAGCTGTAGTCCCAGCAGACCTTGTTTCTATAATTAACCTATCACTGGTTGATGAACTAAGATCCATGAAGACTTACCTTCCCTCAGATATTTGCCTTACTCATGTGAGAGCTAGGTGAACCTCAATCCCTCATTATTATTCTTAGAGTATAGGATTAATATTTAGGAGCTTATCCGAGCATACAGAGCAAATGTATGAAACTCTGCATAGGGACTGCATGTTCCCCCTATGATCTCAAGGATTTCCTCTCTGTATTTTGGATTTCCTGTGTAGGGATCTTCTCTTATTCGGGGGTCATTCTCGCAGAGTTTGCCACAGACACCAGATTGAAGTCCAAACGATGCTTTATTTTCCAGCACAAAACAGCAATCAAAACATAAATCCTTGGCCGTCTGGCCACTTCCTAAACAGTATTTCCCTCTCTATCAGGATCTGGGTCTACCACCCAGCTCCCCAAAACACATCACCAGTGCTTACCCTACACACAGGGTTAGAGGGTCCCGGCTCCCACAGGTCTTGCCACAACCTGCTCCTTTCACAGAATGAGAGCCCCACCCAAGTCCAGCAACAGGATTAAATAGCATCCCTGGACATGAGCATTGTCCAAAATCCCGGACTGGAGCATGGGGAACAGGCACCCACCCAGCACATTGCCTGCTCCCAGTAAAAGCCCGCCCTGGACTAGCTGGAGCCAGCTAAGCTGATTATCTTGGTGTCCACCAACTAACTTAGTGGCCACCTATATCTAGGGCCTTTACTTCACCAAGGCTTGGCCCCTTGGTGACACGCTCCTGGTGCAAACCCCTTTTTTATGCTTCCCCGGGACTTTACTACACCCCTCCTATTCACATTGCCACACCTGCTAGTCACTTGATAGTTTTTTTTCTAGAATTTAGTGTAATGTCGTGCCTGTGTGTAATAAGGGCATGAGATTGTACACTCTACTAAGGCACACGCCAATCTGAATGGCCACATTCAGTTAATGAATGAATTAATAAATTAGTTCACAACAGAGAATAACCGAACATTGTATAAAGTATACTTTCTATTTCATATCTCTAGAACTAGAACAACTCATTTAAAGGGTTAGTCCAGTGTTTTTTAAAGAAGAGACGGCTGCTTTTCTAGAAACCCAACCCCACTCTTGTCAGTGGGTTTTGTCCGGTTTTGCCTTTGTCACCCTATCTACTTTGCCCTTTTTTATTTCAGACTGACTACTGATTCAAAGGAAATGAAATAGACCTATTTTTAAAGGAGTTTTCCCACAACTGACATTTATCACTCATACACAGATTTACGGTATGTTGTCCATAATGCATTGCCTATAGGTTGTCAATTAGTATCATATACCGTACTCCTGATTTTCTCTGACTTTTTACAGATTGCACACAAGGATTTTTCTGTGTCAGAGAAATTAGATTGTGAGCCCCAGTGGGTAGAAAGGCCTCTTTACATGGGCAGACACATCAGGCAATTATTGGGAACAAACTGTTCGTTCCCGATAACCATCTGCTCATCACTGGAGGTCAGTGTCACGGTCCCGACAGTGACAGGGACTAGAATATTGAGGAGATTGGCTGCACTGACAGCCTCTTTGGTTTAACTTTTCTGTGTTGTTGCTGGTCATTCCTTCTCCTCTATTTAGTATGGCCTCACCATCATGCTATGCGGTTGATAGCTCCATGTTTGTGGAAGTGCTGGTGTTGGTTCTCTCTGAGTTCCTGCTCGTCCGCATACTTTCGGAAGTTAAGTGTTTCTCCTTATTTGTATGTTGTTGTCCCCTATCTTCTGGTATTAGGCCTGAGGGTTCTACTATTCCTTCATCTGGTAAGGAATAGGCCATCTGTAGTCCTGACACTATCTGCAGGGCCCTGTTACGGTGAGATAGGGCTTAGGTTCCAGCATGTGAACATTCCTACTATCAAGGTCTGTTTATACTGATAGCAGTCAGGACTCGGCGTAGAGACTCACTAGGTGTAACCATCCCCCTTTCCCTAGTTTCCAGGCCTAGTCCCTTTTCCCTTCTGTGTTCAGTGTGGAGTGTTTTTACCACACTGCCATCAGAGTGCATTTACATGCTGTATGGAGACCGGCGATCGTTCACCCCCTTATATATTTTTCGTTCCTGAGCATTAGACTGCTGTTTTGACAAAAAGACAAAGAGCAACATGCAAAGGTATTGAAAAATTATCAAAAAGATTTTATTAGTCATATACTAAAAATTACAAATCATAGAAGGAGGTGACAGGAGAACACAGACGCTATAGCAAGATGTACAAAACATATCTAGCACCGCTGGAATGATGTTGTAAAAAAGCCAATCGCTACACTGTTGTATTATCAATATAGTATATCTAGGCCTTGCTGCGGCCTTCAGAAAATCCGCAGATACAGTCGTAGTGGATACAAGTGTCTTTATGCATTGGCAATGCGGATAGTGTAAGGCAACAGAAAATGACATCAGCAGTGCTAACACAAAACCCAAAGGGGTACTCACCAATAAGTAAATAGAAGTGAGGGACCAGGATGGCGTCAACCCCGACGCGCGTTTCGGTGAACCTTCATCTGGGGGTAACGCCATCTCTATGGTCTGTAGCTTAAAAAGACCCACTACCCAATCACAAATGAGAAACACTGTGACGTATCACAGGACGTCAGAAGGGCGGAACATCAAAAAGTCGCGAGAGATACGTATCTACTGAGCGCCGGATGAACGCCCTCCATTGGCGTCAGCAAAAAGCGCGGTCATGTGATGTGTCACATGACTGGACCCGAACAGCGAACATAACCTTAAAGAAATGAAAGCACCAGAAGAACTCATGGATTAAAATACAATAAATATTAGCAAAAAATAGATAACTGGAGGTGGTGTTAACCCGTACATAGTAGCGGGATTCTCGAAATAATAGAAGGCATCATTTATCAATATTTCAGAATTGCTGCACAATTATACAGAGGGGTGGGGAGTAAGGATATGTGGAGAAGAGTGGAGGATATGAGGGGAGTGAGGGGGGAGTGAGTGGGGGAAGGAAGTGAGTGTAAAATTGTGCAAAATTGTTGTTTCTTACTTCCCAACAAAGAACTAAAACCGATTGCAAGACATTTCAAAAATCTCCACGCATGTGACCCTTGTCTTTTAAAGGTGAGGGCCATTGATTGTATTAGATCTGACTTGAGAGCTGGGCAAATATCTAAGAGACTATCTCAAAAAGAGAGTAGATGGATCTGGACCCTTGGGACTATGCGTCCTAATGGTCTGAATGAGACTATGGGTTTCTCTGCATTTCTCTAATCCATTTGGGACCACCTTCTGTGGTCTTTTATTTTACTTTTTGTATTTTACTTATATTCTCTGTATTCATTTATTTTTTTATGTTTCCACTTAGATCACCATGAAACACCCCTCAGTTAATTGATGCGAATATCTGATAAAATTTCCTTTCCTGACTCCGGACACTTATAGATCAAAAATGAAGCATTGTCCTATGGACAATAATTACTGGGGGTTCAATATTGAATGCTGCAATATCGGGGGGATGGATAATGAGAACACCACATGTATCTTAGGCCTCTTGCATACGAACGTATTTTTTTTTCAGTGTTTTGCGGTCCGTTTTTATCGGATCCGTGGTTCCGTTTTTTGTTTCCGTTGTGTTTCCGTTTTGGTTCCGTTTTGTTTCCGTTTCGGTTCCGTTGTTCCGTTTCGTTTTTCCGTTTGGCATATACAGTATACAGTAATAACATAGAAAAAATTGGGCTGGTCTTAAAATTTTCAATAGATGGTTCCACAAAAAACGGAACGGATGCGGAAGACATACGGATGCACTTCAGTATGCTTTCCGTTTTTTTTGCGGACCCATTGACTTGAATGGAGCCACTGAACGTGATTTGCGGACAAGAATAGGACATGGTCTATATTTAAACAGAACAGAAAAAACGGAAAAACGGAAACGGAAGGCATACGGAGACACTTCAGTATTTTTTGCAGACCCATTGAAGTGAATGGTTCAGTATACTGTCAGTATACTGAACTGAAAAAACTGCCAGTATACGGTCCGCAAAATACTGTCGTGTGCAAGGGGCCTTAATTTCACTGTATTTTAATATACTGTACATTTATTTTATGCCTTTTCAATCATGTTCTCACCGTTTACATACATTATTCTCATATGTATTCTATTTGTAATCATGTATTCACTTTCATATGTATGTTATTTTATCAATCTTTCTCACATCATGCAATTAATTCATGTATTTTTATTTAACTAATAATATAGTATTTTGACTTCATCATGATATATAATCTTTTTACGTAGTTGTGATGTGTCCAATATCCTCTACGTTCTATTTCACATCACATGTTTTGATGGATTATTGCACAATTTTACACTCACTTCCTTCCCCCACTCACTCCCCCCTCACTCCCCTCATATCCTCCACTCTTCTCCACATATCCTTGCTCCCCACCCCTCTGTATCATTGTGCAGCAATTCAGAAATATTGATAAATGATGCCTTCTATTATTTCGAGAATCCCGCTACTATGTACGGGTTAACACCACCTCCAGTTATCTATTTTTTGCTAATATTTATTGTATTTTAATCCATGAGTTCTTCTGGTGCTTTCATGTTTTTTAAGGTTATGTTCGCTGTTCAGGTCCGGTCATGTGACACATCACATGACCGCACTTTTTGCTGACGCCAATGGAGGGCGTTCATCCGGCGCTCTGTAGATACGTATCTCTTGCGCCTATTTGATGTTCCTCCCTTCTGACGTCCTGTGATACATCACGGTGTTTCTCATTTGTGATTGGGTAGTGGGTCTTTTTAAGCTACAGACCATAGAGATGGCGTTACCCCCAGATGAAGGTTCACCGAAACGCGCGTCGGGGTTGACGCCATCCTGGTCCCTCACTTCTATTTACTTATTGGTGAGTACCCCTTTGGGTTTTGTGTTAGCACTGCTGATGTCATTTTCTGTTGCCTTACACTATCCGCATTGCCAATGTATAAAGACACTTGTATCCACTACGGCTGTATCTGCGGATTTTCTGAAGGCCGCAGCAAGGCCTAGATATACTATATTGATAATACAACAGTGTAGTGATTGGCTTTTTTACAACATTATTCCAGCGGTGCTAGATATGTTTGTACATCTTGCTATAGCGTCTGTGTTCTCCTGTCACCTCCTTCTATGATTTGTAATTTTTAGTATATGACTAATAAAATCTTTTTGATACTTTTTCAATACCTTTGCATGTTGCTCTTTGTCTTTTTGCTTTTGATGTGGTTGTTGCAGAGTATATGCAGATATATACATTACAGGCATCTCAACAATAGAGGCACCACCATTGAGTGTACAATTTGTAGACAGGGCATGAGATACCTCCGGTGCCTTTTTTTGTTTGCTGTTTTGACAACACGATCTCCTGCCCAGATATGATGATTTTGGTTTCCACACTTCCAATTCTATTACCCAATCAACAAGCATTCGCTCATTCATTGAGTGTTTGGCCCCACTTTTAGACGGTGCCAGCATCACAAAGAAGCATTTTTAGGGTACTTAATCGGAGTTGCTTCCCATAGGCAACACTAGAGACTAATTTGCCTAGGCGAGCATTCTTTGGGAGCATTGTAGCAAATTCTCCATATACAGCTAGTCTTTTTAAAGAGGTTGTGCAGTTTCAAGATAGTGATGACCTGTCCTATGATTGTTGGAGGGCCTGACTCCATGCACCCTCCTATCAGCCGTTTGAAGAGACTACAACACTCGTATGAGTGTTTAGTCCTTTTCAGTGTTCACCTTCACGCCGTCTAGATTTTAGCTTCCTCTTCCCTTCAGGTTGTAACTACATTGCACTACTGTGAGAATGAAGATGCCATGCAGGTAAACACTAAAGACTCTGAGGTCATCGATATCAGATCTGTGTTCTCCTGGCACCCATCCAGTTTATAACCTCTTCAGACTGCTGATCAGCAGGTGTGCTGGATCCACACTGATTGTGTATCAATGACTAGGCTTGACCAAATCGAGCTTTGGATCATAGATCCGAGGTCAATTAATTCAAAAGCTCTGTGGTTAATGATGTTTCCGTATAACATTAAAATGTATTGGCTCCGTGGAGACAAAATTCATCTCACCTGAAGTCAAGCGAGACTTTGGCAAATAACTACTGTACTTTTATCTGCATGGTATCCGAAGTGAGCTTTTGTACTAGCTGTTACCTCAGTACCAAAGCCCACTTCGGATTTCTATTTTAAAATGTTTTTAAATACGCAGATAGGAATACCATAGTCATTCGCCAAAGCCAAAAAATCACACTCCCATTTGGTCAGTTGTTCAATATTGCTAAGGTCTTAAAAGATTTGGGGCAAAAGCCTCAAAGAGTAGTCCCCCCTTCAACAAAAAATGATATACATATGCAGTTGTCAAATATTACCACTATACAGGGACCAAATAATACCCCCATACAGTGATTAAATATGAAATAATGATAAAAGTCCAACCTCCATACTGAAATTCAACAAAACACACTGGACAAAGGACATTACCAATGATAAAGCTAAAGGGGAGATTTATCAAACTGGTGTAAAGTAGAACTGGCTTAGTTACCCATAGCAACCAATCAGATTCCACCTTTCATTTTCCAAAAGAACTGTGAAAGGTGAAATCTGATTGCTTGCTATGGGCAACTAAGCCAGTTCTACTTTACACCAGTTTGATAAATCTCTCCCTAAATGACCTTGGTCTCTGCAGTAAACACTCCACAACTTCTTCCCTCTGCTCTTGAGTAGAGGCTGTAATAGGCTCCTGGATGGATGCTAGAGCAAATTCTCAATTCAAACCCTCTCCCCAGCCCTACTATTATAGGCATATTTGGATGTACATTACTTTCCATGCTACCAAACATACAGGAAAATACAGCACTACATACCTCTTACATCCAGTGATGCTTCTGATGTAGGATTAACTTCTCTATTTGGACCAGACAGCCATAACAACTTTCTTTAGCCACACCCTGTCTCTGCAGATTGTGCTCATTTTACCATCATCTTCTCCACCTTCTTAACACAAACTCGCTATCCAGGTGCCCCAACAATACCATCCTGCTACTACCCCGAACATTTTTCTTGCTGCACTTCCCAATGTGCACACTGTACTGCAAACATAATAGTGCCATACAGATACTGTAGTTCCCCATAGTAATAGTGCTACCCAAAGTCCCAACAATAGTAACAATTCTCTCTCAGAGTTCCCTTATTAGTAATAGCTCCCCTTGCAGTAGCCCCAATAGTGATAATGCTACCCAAGAGTGCCCCTATTAGTAGCAATGCACTCCATATTGTGCCAAAAAATAATAATTCTCCCACAGTGTCCCAGTAATAATAATGCCGCCATAGTGCTCCCAGTATTAATAATTTTCACAGTGCCTCTTGTTCTAATGCCCACTAGCTATTATAACCCCTGTGTGCCCCTTGTATTATAATGCACCTGGAGTGATACTATGTATAATCCCTTCCTTATAGTGCCATATGTAATGCACCCTATTGGTGTACCAATTTATATAATGAGTCTACCCGCAGCCAGCCTGTAGTACTGATATGTAGTGCTACATATATTTAAAAAAAATAGTAACTTGACTGCTCTTTCCTTCTGCTGTCTGCAATGCAGTGTCCTAGCACTGGCAGTCTTGATGATATCACCTCAAACCTTCAGCGCTGGGTCTCACATGGCGCGATGAGGTGATCAAAAATGCCTGTGCCAGGATGCAGGCATTCCTGATCACATTGTCACACCACCTGACACCTCAGCTCAGAAGGTCATGATGGCATTGTGGCTGCCTGTGCCGTTCTACTGCCTTATAGTCTACAGTCCTAATAGCCTTGTGGCCTATGAGACTGAATAGCAGGGACAGGACCATAGGCTAAAGCTACCGCCTGAGGCAGGCCAATGGAAGGGCCAGGGCAATTGCCAAGTTTGCCCCCCATCAATGCCGACTCTGTTGATAACCTATCCTGAGGATGTAATTAGGGATGAGCGAGGTGAGCTTTGGATCCTAGATTAAAATCTTTGGTTTTCGGCGAGGCAAATTCGTTATCACCAAGGTTCTGCAAGCTCTTCAGGATTTGATTTTTCAACTTGAAAACCATTTTAAAACTTGGTTCCAAAGTCGGCTTCGGTACCAAGGTACTAGTCAGTAACAAAGCCGACTTTGAATACCTGTTTTAAAATGGTTTTCCAGTTTAATAATCAAATGCTGAAGTTATTCACCTAAGTCACCTCAGCGGAGCCCATACATTTGAATACTGTATGAAGACGAATCTCCGTACAGTATTCAAAGTTTTGGCCAAATCGATTTTGGATCTAGGATCCAAAGCTCGCTTCGCTCAACACTAGATGTCATCAATATCATGAAACCGGACAACACCTTTAAGGAGAGCAAGAACCTCCCCTAAGAAATAACATATTCTACATAATATTAATTACCAATACCAGAATAGCCAGAAACTAATACAATAGAGTCTTAGGCCTAAAATGCAGAACGATCATGTCACTGGCTGGTCTCTGGCTTGTGCTCCACATGTTTTCAATAAGGACATATGCTAACTCAATGCTTCATTCATTATTGCCCCATGGTGACCTCTCATGGGAGCAGCAATATCCGTTGTTACGCAGTCTACAAAAGGGATAACTGCTGCTCCCCATGGTTTATTACCCAACTATCAATTTTACACAATGACATATGAGATAAAACAAGCTTCATTTTCCCCAGAGTTACCGCAGAGACAGACATTATCTCGTTTCATCTTGATAGTGTTTCTGCCTCATTAGCAAAACGTGCCTGACTTGGACTCCCTAGTGTAGTGCATTGTGTACGGAGTCTTGGTAATGAATGGATGGATAACATTAGATTTTATAGTCCTCCATCACACTTGTGAATTTTTTACATCCAGTGTGACCAGAGTACATTAAATAAAGCCAAATTGGATGCTAGAGATAATAAAGGTGCACAAAGTTTTACTCAGAACCAGAAAAAACCTCTTCTTCACCCAGGCAGCCCCTCTGAGTGGCGCTTTGGAGCAGGACAAGGGCTTTAACAGCAGAGTCGGTGACGTACCCAGCTTCACTATGGGAATGCTAGGCAGAGGCTTCTGCCTAGTAGTGAGCCCGGTGACGACACCAGCACTAATGGGCGGGCTTTAGCCTTAGGGAAATGTTAAAGCCCGCCCATTAGTGCCTGTGACATCACCGAGCTCACTGCTAGGTGGAAGCCTCTGCCTAGCAGTGTAATAATAAAAAACAAAACAGCCCTTGTCCTGTGCAATGCAGTGCAGGGCAAGGGAGAGCATCGGAGCATTTCATGTTCTGTTTCCACTCAGAGGGGCTGCCTGGGTGGAGAAGGGGATATGTCCGGGTTCAACTGTGAACCTGGACAATAATGTTGAGCGCGAATATTCGAATCGCGAATGTTAATTGTGAATATTGCCACTTCAAGAATTCGTGAATATTTAGAATATAGTGCTATATGTTCGTATTCACAAATAGTGTTGAGTGCATATTCTAATTGCGAATTTATCGTGAATATTGGCACTTAGCAACATCCCTAGCAACCAATAGGAAAGTTGCCTACCCCTTTAGCCAATAGCAGGCCGTGATGCTAGGGAGGCTCATTCCGGTCGAGGCCAGCTATTCACTGCAGATGATACCACCCACACATCTCCCATCAGTCGCCGGATGTTTTGATCCGCGCAAAGGGGAGATGCAGTGGCGGCCGTGCGGCATCAGAAGCAACGCGGGTGTTGGCAAACGAGGTAAGAATGATCTGTGTGAGGGGTCCGGCATTTTGGTGGGCTTTATAAGGGTTAGATAACCGCTTTAAAGTGGAAAAATCACCTTTTTTCTCTCTTGCAAACACATTTAATTACACAAAAATATAAAAAATAAAAACCTAAACATACTTGGTATTGCCATGTCTGTAATGATATTGTAATGACTGTAAGGGTACTTTTACATTAGCGGCAGGGGAGTCCGTCAGGGTCGGGGGTGGAGTTCCGTTCGCTGCTGTGCTGCTGCCGGAACTCCGCCCCCGCCCCGTTATAGTCAATGGGAATGAAGCGGGGGCACGCGTGAACTAGCGGCGGGACGGAACCGACAGGCTGTTCACCCGCCGGAACAGCCTGACGGACTCCCCTGCCGCTAGTGTGAAAATAGGGGACACTTTGGATGTCACTGATATGGACGCACTGTGGATGTCACTGTTATGGGCGCAATGTGGATGTTACTGTTATGAGGCACTGTAGATGTCACTGTTATGGGGGCACTGTAGATGTCACTGTTATGGGCGCACTGTGGATGTCACTGTTATGGGGGCACTGTGGATGTAACTGTTATGGGGGCACTGTGGATGTCACTGTTATGGGGGCACTGTGGATGTCACTGTTAAAGGAACACTGTGGATGTCACTGTTATGGACGCTCTGTGGATGTCACTGTTATGGACGCTCTGTGGATGTCACTGTTATGGACGCTCTGTGGATGTCACTGTTATGGACGCTCTGTGGATGTCACTGTTATGGACGCTCTGTGGATGTCACTGTTATGGATGCTCTGTGGATGTCACTGTTATGGACGCTCTGTGGATGTCACTGTTATGGACGCTCTGTGGATGTCACTGTGATGGATGCACTGTGGATGTCACTCTTATGGACGCACTGTGGATGTCTCTGTTATGGACGCATTGTTATGGGAGCACAGTGGATGTAACTGTTATGGGGACACTGTGGATGTCACTGGTTTGGGAGCGCTGTGGATGTCACTGTTATGGGAGCACTATGGGGGCACTGTGGATGTCACTGTTATGGATGCTCTGTGGATGTCAAGGTTATGGGGACACTGTGGATGTCACTGGTATGGGAGCGCTGTGGATGTCACTGTTATGGGAGCACTATGGGGGCACTGTGGATGTCACTGTTATGGATGCTCTGTGGATGTCACTGTTATGGATGCACTGTGGATGTCACTGTTATTGACGCTCTGTGGATGTCACTGTGATGGATTCACTGTGGATGTCACTCTTATGGACGCACTATGGATGTCTCTGTTATGGACGCACTGTTATGGGAGCACAGTGGATGTAACTGTTATGGGGCGCTGTGGATGTCAAGGTTATGGGGACACTGTGGATGTCACTGGTATGGGAGCGCTGTGGATGTCACTGTTATGGGAGCACTATGGGGGCACTGTGGATGTCACTGTTATGGGGGTACTGTGGATGTCACTGTTATGGGGGCACTGTGGATGTCACTGTAATGGGGGCACTGTGGATGTCACTGTAATGGGGGCACTGTGGATGTCACTGTAATGGGGGCACTGTGGATGTCACTGTAATGGGGGCACTGTGGATGTCACTGTTATGGGGGCACTGTGGATGTCACTGTTATGGGGGCACTGTGGATGTCACTGTTATGGGGGCACTGTGGATGTCACTGTTATTGACGTTCTGTGGATGTCACTGTTATGGGGGCACTGTGGATGTCACTGTTATGGGGGCACTGTGGATTTCACTGTTATGGGGGCACTGTGGATGTCACTGTTATGGGGGCACTGTGGATGTCACTGTTATGGGGGCACTGTGGATGTCACTGTTATGGACACTCTGTGGATGTCACTGTTATGGATGCACTGTTATGGGAGCACAGTGGATGTCACTGTTATGGACACTCTGTGGATGTCACTGTTATGGGGGCACTGTTATGGAGGCACTGTGGATGTTACTTTTATGAAGGCACTGTGGATGTCACTGTTATGGGGGCACTGTGGATGTCACTGTTATGGGGGCACTGTGGATGTCACTGTTATGGGGGCACTGTGGATGTCACTTGTATGAAGGCACTGTGGATGTCACTGTTATGGGCACTCAGTATGAGTGATAGGGCTCATGCACAGAACCGTATCTGTTTTGCTGTCTGCAAGTCGTGGATCCACTAAATAATGATACTCTCCGTGTGTGAGTAACATTTTTGTTGCAGTCCCACTGAGTTCTATGGGTTTTAGATCTGCATTTTGAGGACCTGACATACGGATGTGGAAAACACATGGACGTCATCAGTGTGTTTTCTATGTTTTTTACATCGGTAGGTCAGTTACTGTAGGGATAGAACATGTCCTATTCTGGTCCTCAAAATGAGATCCTCAAATTTATAGAACTCAATGTGACTGCAAAAAATGTGGATCGCAAAATGAATACGGTCGTGTGAATAAGGGTTTACATACACAGCTCAGCAGGCAGGATCATACAAGATGGGATTAGATACACAGCTCAGCAGGCAGGATCATACAAGATGGGATTAGATACACAGCTCAGCAGGCAGGATCATACAAGATGGGATTAGATACACAGCTCAACAGGCAGGATCATACAAGATGGGATTAGATACACAGCTCAGCAGGCAGGATCATACAAGATGGGATTAGATACACAGCTCAGCAGGCTGTATCATAGAAGATGGGATTAGATACACACCTCAGCAGGCTATATTGCACACAACAGGATGTGTATCAGGCACACATACATGATAGGATTAGATACAGATGTGTTTGTTGATTCAAGCTGTTTATTACACTCTGGAGATGGTGATGGAAGAGCCTGTGGACGTCAGTGATGGGATGTAGACACTGAGTGAGAAGTAGATTCATGACTGGATGTAGTAACTTGTACACAGGAGTTGTAGTAGGTGCAGCTGCTGCAGACAGAGCAGTGGGGTGGGGGGGGGGCGTGGCCGTGGCCATCCTGGGACTTATCACTGTGCAGTGCAGCCAGGCTTGTGTATCAATAAAGCTATGTATTCAACAAAACAAGAAGAGGAGAAAGTAAACAGATCTGCCATGTTAAGTCTGATGCCCAGACAGGTAGAACGAAAGCTCAGACATGAAAAACTGGTATTGGGGGCATATGTATGCATGAATGGAGGTGTTAGGAGCACAGACATTTATTTTTTATTTTGGGACCAAACAACACCTTTAACCCCTTAAGAACCCATGACGTATGAGTACGTAATGGTTCCAGTCCCTAAGCATGGCACCCGCTCCTGCCTGCTGCGGGCGCGATCACTGCGGGGGTCCGGCTGTTTCCTGTAGCTGACCCCTGTGGCTAATGATCGTGGTCGAGAATCACAAAAATAAACGTGGCCTAAATGGGTGGGACTGCTCCAGACCCCAAACACTGTGGCGTGTTTCTAACTGGGGGGGCAGTTCCTCCGCATGTGGTTCGCAGCGAACGGCTATCCCCAGCAAAAATTGCATACAATGGAGGATACCGGCGCGAACCACAAGCACCACACAAACATCCTACACAAAATAAAACATGTGGGGATGAAAACATATAAACACATAACTCACAGAAAAAAGATGCACCACATGGATAAGCAACTGACAACACTGGCTAATCCCTCACTCTGGTGTTAAAAGCTGAGAGATTCGCCAATATTTCCAATCAGGAACATATCGGAGCCCCTTTAGGCACCACTACACGGTATCTCAGCATGACATGGGGTCCTACCACTAGACTACCTATGGTGTGTGAACAAGGTCTGA
Source organism: Bufotes viridis (assembly GCA_033119425.1). Lineage (NCBI taxonomy): Eukaryota > Metazoa > Chordata > Amphibia > Anura > Bufonidae > Bufotes > Bufotes viridis. Next base: position 125,910,198 of record CM065597.1, on the reverse strand, counting down.
ACAGGTATTAAGCAGCCTACAGCCCCATCCCACTCACCTGCACTGCAGGACCAACAATGCAATGGGGAACAAATGAGGCCGCAAGCTACACCTACAAGAGACCATGTGACACCGGCTTCCAGGTGCAACAGAATGTTTACCAGCCATATGCAATGGCACATTCAATACATATAAAACAAGAATCACAAAAATAAACGTGGCCTAAATGGGTGGGACTGCTCCAGACCCCAAACACTGTGGCGTGTTTCTAACTGGGGGGGCAGTTCCTCCGCATGTGGTTCGCAGCGAACGGCTATCCCCAGCAAAAATTGCATACAATGGAGGATACCGGCGCGAACCACAAGCACCACACAAACATCCTACACATCGCAATCCGATCGCAATCATTTAACCCCGCAAATGCCGTGGTCAATCCTCGGCTCCGGCTCCCCCTAGTGGTGATTGGGGGAATCACAGCACTGGATGTAATAGCCTCGAACTCAATGAATTATTTGAGGCTACTACTTACTATTTCCTATGCAGCCCTTGTTAGCAATAGCGCTTCATGGGAAAGTAGTAAAATCCTCAATACAAGTGTATTGGAGTTTATGATAGAAGCAATCAGATGACTGATTTATATAGGTCCCTATGGGACCTATATAAAAGTGTAAAATTAAAAAATAAAATAAAAAAAAATACCTAAAAAATTAAAATCACCCCCCTTTCCCCAAAATTAAAATAAAATAATAAAAAAATTAAAAATATACACATCATGGGTGTCGCAACGTGCGAAAACACCTGTAGTATAAAAATATAAAAATATGTTCCCCATACGGTAAACTGAAAAACGGAAAAAGCGCCCAAATGGCTGATTCGCTGTTTTTGGATGCTTCATTTCCTCAAAAAAAATTTAATGAAAGGTGATCAAAAAGTCCTACACACCCCATAATGGTATCAACTAAACGTTTAGATTGCCCCGCAAAAAATAAGCCCCCATACAATGCCATACACTTAATTACTAAAAAGTTATAGGGGTCAAAATATGGCAAAAAAAAAAAAAAAGAATTCCCATTTTTGAATTTTTTTTCACTATCAAAACGCAAGAAAAACTATGCATATTGGGTATCACCGGATTCGTACTGACCTGTAGAATAAAACTAAAAGGTCAATTTTATTGCACATCAAACGTCGTAATTTAAAAACCCGTAAAACTGTGGTGGAATTGCTTTTTTTTGCAATTTTACCCAATTTGGATTTTAAATGATGCCATATTAAATGATGGTGTTGGAAAGTACAACTTTTCCCCCCCAAAAAATAGCCCTCATATGGCTATGTGAACATAAAAATAAAAAAAGTATGGCTCTCAGAAGGCAGGGAGCGCAAAACCAAAATGCAAAAATGAAAAAACCTTAAGGGGTCCTTAAGGGGTTAAACTGTCATGTGTTTGGGGGGGGCGGGTCGGAGATAGCTGGATCCAGCATATCTTCTTTATCTGGACCCAGCAATAACATTAACATGCTACAATATTTATCCCTTCAAATAAGCATTTACTCCTTCATAGAACACCTGTGGAGGTTTTCATCATTCACATTGGGTCATGTCCCCACCGATGCTCACAACCTAAATAGTAAAGGGTCAGTCTAGGCAAAAACTAAAAATTCACCCATTGGCCAGAGGCCAAAGCTTAATTTCGGTTTTCTGAATGCTACCATTACAGAGATCCCCTGCTGTCCCCTACTAGGCCGCAACTGAAGCCTGAGCTGCCATAATAACAGAACAGTCCTGCCCTGTCTACCTCAGAGTCAGTACAAAAAATATGCAGGCAGCAGTGGCATAGGGATCGCCATAGCAGCCATAGCAATGGCTATGGGGCCCTACACCACTGGGGGCCCGGGTAGCCTGCCCTGCCCAGCGACGCCTCCTAGCTAATTTATTAATTGCACTTGCCTCTGTAAAATTGAAGAGAAGCGCCATAATCTCGCACGGGCGCACTGGCAGAAGCATCGAAGTGCGCATGCGCTGTCTTCCTGGCCTCTGCCAGTGCGCCTGTGCGAGATTACGGCGCTTCTCTTCAATTATACAGAGGCAAGTGCAGTGAATAAATTAGCTAGGAGGCGGCTCTGGATGGGTAGGAGATCTGTGGATGACACCGATGGGGATCTGTGAATGACACTTAGGGGGTGGGGATCTGTGGATGACACTTGGGGGGGAGAACTGTGGATGACACTTGGGGGGGGATCTGTGGATGACACTGATGGGGGGATCTGTGGATGACACTTAGTGGGATCTAGGGAGGGGTGTGAGGATGTTGGCGTGGGAGGTCCTGGAGGGGTGTTTGGGTGTAAGCTCTGGAAGGGGTAGGAGGTCCGATAGGTATGTGGGCGTGTGAGATCCGAGAGGGGGGGGCCCATAAATTTTTTTGGATATGGGACCCAGTCATTTCTAGCTACCCCCCTGGCAGACAGCATCACATAATGTGATAATGATGGTAAGTAACCTGCAGGATACTAACAGGACACCAGTGATGGTGGTGCTTGCATAAAGTTATGTAAAATTACCTCAGGTTTATGTCTCTCAGACATGATGCATCATTTCTAACTTACAGTTTACATTCTTACCTTGTGGCTTATTACACTGCCCAATGACATGTATGTACCGAGAGGTCATTGCTATATAGTCAATATTCGAATTTACAATATTTCGCGAATTTTGGCCGAATATTCGCCATAAATTCGCAAAATCGAGAATTCGTGATCTCCAGGCATTATTTATTTGATTGCGAAAATCGGCAATGTAATATATTCACAATAAAATTTAGCAATTAAAACATTCGCTATCAACAATAAGGGGTAGAAAACTTTTCTATTGGTTGCTAGGGATGTTGCTAAGTGCTGATATTCACGATTAAAATTCGCAATTCGAATATTCGCACTCAACACTATTGCTATACAGCTGACTCAGGTACTGGCCTTGGAGTCAGGTAGATACAAACCACTTTATGCTGCAATGTGGAAAAATATGGAGTAATTGGAAATAAACGGGAGCAAAAAGCCTGAATAATGTTAAATTAGGGAACACAAATAAACTTAGGATCAACTTGGCATTTGAGATCAGCATCACTCGAATCCTAAATATGGAGTCAACATATCCGACATGCATATATTGTGCTGATGCTGAAAGAGCAGAAACGTGGCAGCTTATGTAACATACTCCCACACAAAGGAACAGTCGAGCGCTCTGTGTGCCGTATTCTGGCTTCATACAACTTGGAGGTTGTGTAGAGCTGTAATACGGCTTGTGCAGGAGTCCTGAAAGTTTTACAGATAGGAGAAAGTGTGGATAGCTTTCAATTCTTCAACACCAGGACACAATCTCACGCCTGAATTTATGGCTCCTTACACAGATACACTTTACACCATTGTGTCAAAGCAGACTAAATCCACATCTCTGGGCTATAAAATCGTGAACCCTTCATTGTGTGTAACACAATTCTTGTTTTATTGCTCTGGTTTAGCTCCAGGATGTATCATACTGTGTAAGATGAAAAAAGATTGAGATTCCTCACTGCTTGATACCCTTTAATGGCAAACTGAAAAGATGACAAAATTGCAAGCTTTCTTCGTCAGGCATCTCTTAAGACAGTATCTGAAGATTCCCATATTTATAAACCAAAGTACATAGGAATAATGAGGTAGATGAGACAAGTGATGTAAAGCAGATCAATGTGAGTGGAGGAGTAAACAGTCATAACTAGAGATGAGCGAATCGAAGCTTTTCTGGAAAAATTTGATTTGCACCGAAGCCGAAATTCCTCACAATTCGTGGTAACAAATCAATTTTTTTCCTAAAATGGCTGCTGCATGTGTGAGGACATGAACTCTGGGAAGGCGGGATCACCTATAATGCCATGCATGCAGCCAATCAGCAGCCAGCCAGCCCTGTGATGTCACAGCCCTATAAATAGCCTCACCCATCTTGGATTCTGCCATTTTCCAGTGTACTTTGTGCAGGGAGAGACGTCAGCAGGCTCTAGGGACAGTGCTAGAAAAAACGTCATTATGCTAAAAAAAACTATTTACAAGTGCAGGGAAAGATTATTTAAGGTGTGGGAAATGATAGAGAGTGATCATTCCACAAAATTTATGTTGAACAGAGTTTAGTAGGTGAGGTGCCCTTTTAAAGCCCTTTTTTGTGTGTACTAGTGGGGGGGGGGAGAGAAGGGCTTATTAGCCATTGTGTGGGGAAGTGAGAAAATTATAAAAAATTTGGGGGTGTTATAATTTCTTTTTTATTTATTTATTTGGTCTAACAGTATGTCAGACAGAGAAGTGCCAGGCCATGCACAGAGGAGTGGCAGAGGCATAAATGTTTCTGGTGAAGGCAGAGATCGCAGCAAAGTAAGTGGCTATGGCAGCAGGGGTCACTTCGAAAGGCCTGAGCTCCCAGTGTCAGCTAGCGGTCGTGTTGTGACCAGCAACCCAGCGGTTCTTGAATGGTTGACTTGATCTTCAACTTTGTAGCAAGTGACATCAGACACCCACAGCCAAGAGTCAGTGGGTTCGTCACACACAACCCTTAGTTGGCATGGCCCGGGAGCAGGCCCTGTGCTCTCACCTGTCCTCACCCTGCCGCTGTCCTTTTCTGTTCCCTCAGCCAGAGAAATATTGTATGGTGTGGGCTCAGCTCTACTATACTGTGAGGACGAGCTACAAGAAGACAGTCAGCCACTACTGGCAAGCCAAGATGTGGAGGAGACATCCGCCGCTTTCTCCACTAGGCGGGCAAGTAGTGATGAGGAGAGTGGCGTGGGAGCTGGTGTTGCAAGCGGTCAGGCTCCTGACCCAGAGATGGTTAAGGAGGACATCAGTGACGTGCAGACAGTACTCGATGATGATGATTGCAGATGAGCGAATCTAAGTTGATGAAGTGGAATTCAATCCGAATTTCAGGAAAAATTAAACTCCCACCAAAGCTGAATTTTCTTATCCTTCATGGTAACGAATCACATTTTTTCCTAAAATGCCTGCTGCACGTGTGAGGACATGGAGAAAGGAACTCTGGGAAGGAGGGATCACCCATAATGCCATGCATGCAGCCAATCAGCATCCAGCCAGCCCTGTGATGTCACAGCCCTATAAATAGCGGAAGCCATATTAGATTCCGCCATTTACCAGCGTACTTAGTGTAGGGAGAGACGTCTGCAGGCGCTAGGGACAGTGATAGGAAAGACTGGATTGTGGTGAAAAAGCTATTTCTAAGTGCAGGGAAAGGATAGGGAGGAATCGTTTCACAGCATTTATGTAGAACAAGGTTCGGTAGTGGATGCTACACACTAGGTAATAGGAACAATCCTAATACACCTTGCTGCACTGACTGAGGATCCAAATTGCCATTATACAGCTCTGACGTTCTAGCAAACCGTTCTTGTTATTGGGGTGCAAGTGCTGTTTGATACAGCCACTATCAGGGTTTATTACAAGGAAATATTTCTAAAGTATGTCTTATTTGCCCTTGTGCAGCACATTTTCATGTTGTAAAGCCCTTTTTGCCATATATTCGTAACAAAAGAAAAATATATTTTCCCTGGTGCGGTGCAGTGATATATTCTAAAGCCCAGTTTGCCGTGTGTTAGTGGCGAAATAAAAATTTATTCTCCGTTCTGCATTGCATTTATCTGTTAAAAAGCCTTTTCTGTTGTGTAAAAGTGGAAAAAAATTAGGGCCTAATTGCCGTTCTGCGTTGCAGTGATATATTCAAAAGCCCAGTTTGCCGTGTATTAGTGGCAAAATAAAAATATATTCGCCATTCATCATTGCACTTATCTTTTGAAAAGCCTTTTGTGTTATGTAAAAGTAGAAAAAAATTAGGGCCACACTGTCATTGTGCCACTCTGTGGTCTCCTCATGCTGCTGCCACCTCCACACTATGTCACCTTGCCACTCTGTTGCCTCCTCCTGATGCTGCCGCCACCTCCACACTCTGCCATTGTGCCACTTTGTGGCCTCCTCATGCTGCTTCCATTTTACCACTATGTCATAGGGCCACACTGTGGACTACTCGTGCTGTTCCCACCCTCCCCACTTCATGACTGAGCCACTATTTTGTCTTTCGGCCTGGCTGACATCATAATTTATTTGACCCTTCTTCTGATCTGTCAGAAATAAGGAAAACTGAGACTCACAATGGATCCTGTCTGTGTAGCAGCTTAAAGGCCTGTATGGTCCCATCAGAATTGGCTTGTGATTTGGTAGCCAAAAGCAGGAGAGGGTACAAAACACAGAAGACTTGCAAATATTCCATTCACATGTCATCTCTGTTTTGGATCCACTCCTGTTTTTTTGGCATTAGCAATAATGATAGATTACTGACCAAATGCTGACCGAGTGAAGGCGGATGCTCAACAGACAGGATCCGTTTTTTTGGGGTTATTGTTCTGACAGATCAGAGGAAGGGCAAAATAATCAGTGACGTCAAGACAAACTTACTGCTGACACCCTCTCCACTCTGTCGGGGGGCTCTACTTGTTTAAGCACTTAATAGAACAGGTTTTGTAGACAGCTATGTGGAATCAGCTGATGATTGTGTAAAAGGAGTGCGCTTCTTCTTGGCGCTAATATCGACCTATAAGGCGGAGTTCATACTTGAGTTATTTGGTCAGTTTTGACCCCGTGACTGCCCAAATAAGTGAAGTGTGCAGTGATTCTAATAGCAACTCCTGTCATCTGCATGTCATACTGACTCACGGTATAATTTCACTACCAAAGCAGACTCCCTATGCGTGTTACTGCAAGTCACAGTGTTCTACACAACTATAAAGGCTCTCTGCAGCCAGGAAATAACCGTTTTTAACAAAAGTCGCCGCAAATAAATTCGAATCAAATTAAAAAAAATCTTAAAAATTTGGTGAACTGGCAAATCAAATTTTTTTAAAATTCGCTCATCTCTAGTTATAACAGTAAATTGTTAGAGCAATTATACATGAGGATTGTTGATAAGAAGTGTGAAAGTTTTATTGTCCTTTAAATTGATGTCCACTCCAGTCCACAAATGCAATGAACCCAAGAGATCTGAGGGTGACATTCCTTAAGAGATGTAGAAGGACATAAATCCATGAGACGCATTCACTCCTGATCTAAGTGTGTCAAAGGTTATCATGAACTTGTATTCCCAGATTCTCCTGTCCTTCTGTGATTTGAAATGTCCTTTTAATTTCAATACTTTCATGTCTGTGATGTTGTGGTCATGGCTGCAAAAGTGTTTAGGTCCACTACAGCTAAATCTTTCCTTTCTTATTTTATAGTGTGGCGTTGAGAGTTCATTCTTATTCTGAGGATTTGACCAGTTTTACCGACGTAGGGACCCCCAGTAGGACATTTGTTACATACAATCAAATAGACTACATTTGACATGGTGCAGGTGACTGTACCTTGGATCTTGTAGTCCCGATCTGTGTTGGGGACCTGCACCTTGTGAGTGGTCATTATGTATGGACAGGTCTTACATTTGGTCTGTTTGTAAGGGAATGTTCTTTTTGTTGTTGGAGAGGATAGTGAGTTTATGACAATGATGTTTTTAAGATTAGGGGGCTGTCTGTAGCACAGGAGTAGGTGGTCCTGAAATATGGAGCTCATTCCTTGGTAATCTGTTGGCTCTGGCAATTTGGGTTTCCACTGCAGTTAGATGGTATCCCTGACTCAAAAATGTCTTTTTGAGGTTTCCAAGGTGTTTATCCCTATGTGCAGAGTTTGAACATATATGGTTGTATCTGATAGCTTGACTGTAGATGATGCAGTTTTTTTTATGTGTTTGGGGTGAAAACTGTACCATCTCAGGTATGCTGTGCAGCTAGTTGGTTTCTGGTAAAAAGTTGTTTCTATTTTATTGCTCTGTATCTTGATGATGGTGTCCAAAAAGTTTATTTCAGTAAAGGAGTAGTTGAGTTAAATTGATGGTGGGATTAAACTAATTGAAGCAGATTATGATGTCATCAATATAACGGTAATAGACCAATGGTTTGATGGGGCAAGTGGATAGGAAGTCACTTTCAAGCTTGGTTATTAACAGATTTGCATAGTGTGGTGCCATTGCTGTACTTGTCTTCTGTAGCTGTATGCTTTCACCAAATGTAAAGTAATTATGGGTCAGGATGAATTTTGTAACTTCTACCACAGATTTGGTGCCAATTGCTTTTTCTTTTATAAAAACCTCACAGGTGTTTAATTCATTCTGGTGTGGGATGTTGGAATACAAAGATTCTACATCCATGGTAGCCAGGATAGTTCCCTCTGGTAGGGGAGCAATTGCAGCCAGTTTATTCAGTAGGTCAGTTGTGTCCTGGAGGTGACTGGCTGTATCCGTCACCACGGGTTTAAGGCAGGCCAGCAATAATCCTTCTAAGTTCTTTAGAGTGCTCCTGTGTAAGGTCTAATTTCAGTTTTGTATAGTACCGTGTGCCTGTCAGTTGTCCGTTTGCTTCTGTCATGTTATCAGATGTGTTCATTATGACTATAGTTCCTTCTTTGTCTGCTGGTTTAATGATGATTTCTTTATTGTTTGTATGGCTCTCCTCTCTTAGTCATTCATGGAGTCAGATCTCTTTTTGGCTGTCATATTCCCATTCCCTTCTGTCAGGATGGGTTCTATCTCCTCTGGATTAGGAAAATATTCCTTCAGGCATAGTCTCCTGAAATAATTTTCCATATCACTATAGTTCAATTTTATCCACAGTTTTGGATGGACAGAATGAAAGCCCTGGTTGAAGGTAATAGGACAGCTTGTTCCTTCAAGTGTATAGGAATGCGATGTCAACAGCGAGCACGTAAACAATGAAGGGAAGGCTGTACTTGCACGGAGCTCAGCCTTCTCTTCAACCAGCTGATCGGCCGGGGTGCTGGGTGTCTATCTGATATAGATGATCTATCCTGAGGATAGCATTGACCAGAGTGGATTGAGACAGCACCATCAAAGGTCATTAGACCAAAAGTCCGTTTAGTGGCGGTGCAGCGCGATGTCAGGTCCCGGCCTTAGAACCCCCAGCGTATTCCAGTTAAATGAAGAAAATCACAGCACTCCGTCTTGTAGTAAAAACTTCTTTATTCCACCTCAGAAAAGCGACGTTTCGACTTACTTGAGGATAGGTCATCAATATTAAAATCCCGGAAAAATATTTTAATACTAAAATCTTTCTGTTTAGAGTTTAGGAAAAGATTGTTTTTATCAGAAAATGTTTCCTTTCTGCTGAAGCTAGTGGCAGTTGAAAGATGAAACTGATCATGTGCTTCCATCTCAGTGAGGTGGACAGAGACATTTTTAAAAAGAGCAAACAGCAGGTGGCACTATACAGATAGTATTCATTGAAACACTCAGTGGCTAAACAAAATTTTGTATGTAATTTTTCATTACATGCAAATACAAAAGTATTCAGGTGCAGGTTTGAAAACCGTTGACTATTTTTCATGGGAAAACCCTTTTAAAGTCAAGGATTAGGGACAGCAAGTAGGCAATTAGGGTTAGAGAGCGGGACTAAATGATTTGGGTCAGCAATAGCAGTACCTACTGCTGGAAGGGTCTAAATTAACCATCTCCCGTCACGCTAGCGCCGAAAGGCGTGCGGGAGGTGGCAGTCTCAGGTCTCACTCACGCCTATCGGCGTCATCTCGTGAGACCTGAGATTACATGTGAACGCGCGTGCATGTGCGCGCACGTTCACTGTAGCGCGGCAGGCTACAACTTATTCTACAAGCTGCCAGCGCTAATCGTTCGCTGGCAGGCTGTAGATGTAAAAAAATCGCATCCAAATCGCATATCAGACGCTGTTTTGTAAACAGTGTCTGATATACCTGCTGCCTGCTCCTCTGTGGTCCCTTTTGCTTGGGACCACGAGAGGACACAGACAGATATGTAAGTGCACCAATCACCACACACCAACCCCCCCCTTGTCACTTATTAACCCCTGATCACCCCTGTCACCCCCCTGTCATTGATCACCCCCCTGTAAGGCTTCATTCAGACGTCCATATGTGTTTTGCGGATCCACAGATCCGCAAAACACGGACACCGGCAATGTGCCTTCCGCATTTTGAGATCCGCACATTGCCAGAACTATTTCCCCAGGGTATTCCGTGAGGGGCATGGCGAGTTCATAGAAGACTTTTTTTTTGGCACAAGTTAGCGGAATTTTTTTTTTTTTTCTTACAAAGTCTCATAATCCACTAAATTGTGACAAAAAAATAAAATTTTACATGAACTCACCATACCCCTCACGGAATACCTTGGGGTGTCTTCTTTCTAAAATGGGGTCACATGTGAGGTTTTTGTACTGCCCTGGCATTTTAGGGGCCCCTAATGCGTGAGAAGTAGTTTAGAATCCAAATGCGTAAAAATGCCATGTGAAATCCTAAAGGTACTCATTGGAATTTGGGCCCCTTTATGCATCTTGGCTGCAATAAAGTGTCACTCATGTGGTATCACCGTACTCAGGAGAAGTAGGGAAATGTGTTTTGGGGTGTATTTTTACATATACCCATGCTGGGTTTGAGAAATATCTCTGTAAATGACAACTTTTTAAATTTTTTTTACAAAGTTGTCAATTTACAGAGATATTTCTCTCACTCAACATGGGTATATGTAAAAATACACTCCAAAACACATTGTCCTACTTCCTCTGAGTACGGCGATACCACATGTGTGACACTTTTTTGCAGCCCCGCCCAAAATGCCAGAACAGTAAACACCCCACAAATGACCCCATTTGAGAAAGTAGACACCCCAAGGTATTCACTGAGGGGCATAGTGAGTCTGTGGGAGATTTTTTTTTTTTTTACCAGAAGTTAGCAGAAATGGAAACTTTATTATATATTTTTTTTCCTCAGAAAGTGTCATTTTCTGCTTACTTGTGATAAAAAATTAAATCATACATGAACTCACCATGCCCATCAGGGATACTTTGGGGTGTCTTCTTTCTAAAATAGTGTCATTTGGGGGGTATTTATACTATCCTGACATTCTAGCACCTGAAGAAACATGACAGGTGCTCAGAAAGTCAGAGCTGCTTCAAAATGCGGAAATTCACTTTTTTGTACCATAGTTTGTAAACGCTATAACTTTTGTGCAAACCAATAAATATACACTTATTGGATTTTTTTTAATCAAAGACATGTAGCACAATAAATTCTGACACAAACATAGAAATGTAATTATATTTGAACAATTTTACCAGAAAAAGTAAAAAATACACTTTTTTTTGAGAAAATTGCGTTTTTTTAAATTTATAGCAGAAAAATGAAAAATCTCAGCAGCAATCAAATACCACCAAAAGAAAGCTGTATTTGTGAGAAGAAAAGGAGGTAAAATTCATTTGGGTGCCAAGTTGCATGACCGAGCAATAAACCGTTAAGGTTGTGAAGTGCCGATTTGTAAAAAAGGGCCTGGTCACTAAGGGGGTAAAAACCAGTGGTCCTTAAGTGGTTAATAGGTATGCTATACGATGTGTAGGACAGTACAGACTTCTATGGAGTCAGTTAATCTCACTTTGTTTCAAACAGCAACGACCATCTGGTCTTGCTCCTTATTTTTTATCTCAGCTTAAAATAGGACTTCTATGTTCAAACGCCCCTGCTTGTCACTGTAGTGACTTTGATATTTTAAAGGTGTTCTCTGAGATTTTGATGACTTATCTTCACAATAGGTCATGTGGAGGTCCGATTCCCAAAACTGCGGCCAATCAGCAGTTTGAAGAGACTGCGCCACTCTTCTTCGAATACATGAGGCTGAGCTATCCAATGAATGGGGCTGTGCATGGTCAGCTATGAGAAGGCTATAGCACTCACTGGAGTGCTGTGGCCTCCTCAAATAGCTGATTGTAAGGTGTTGGACCCCCCGCCAATCTGATATTGATGACCTATCCTGAAAATACGTTGTCATTATCAGAATCTAAGAAAACCCCTGCACGGATTTTGCATCATCTGTTTTGTGGGTGGTCCCTTATATATCTACACTATGCTGAAGTTAATCTTGCTTTTAGGGTTTTTAAAGTGTTTTTTCCATCTCAAGCATTTATGGCTCTCTCCTATAGGGAGAGAGCTGTCAATCAATCTGTGATATCCAGCTAACACTTCTCCTTGCGGGGCTTGTATTAAACCTGAAACTGATGCTTGTCAGTATTTCATGCTGCCTATGGTTAGGGCAACATGCTTACTAACAAGTTCCCTTTGGAAGTGACAGGGAGATGTTATAATGGTGGCTCAGTGGTTAGCACTGGTGCCTTACACCTCTTGGGTCCTAGATTCAAATCTAATCAAGGACAACATCTGCATGTTTGAATGTTCTCCCTGAGTTTGCGTGGGTTTCCTCCAAAAACATACTGATAGGGAATCTGATAGGGATTCTCAGCTCCACTGGGGGCGATGAATGATGGTAAAAGCTGTGGAGTATATTGGTGCTATAAAAGCAAAAAAATACACCCGATTCAGGTTTTTATAGGGTGTTAGAAAATAGTGTTGATAAGGAGGTTAAAGGAAACCGGTCACCATGAAAATAGAAGCTACACGCACCATGTTATAGACCAGGAGGAGCTGAGCAGATTGGTATATAGTTTTATGGGTAAAGATTCAGTAAAACTTAATTCCTGCTCATTCTGGGCTTTGAAGTCAAGGAGACGGTCCTATCAGTGATTGACAGCTATCTATATACACAGTTATAGGGAGAAGGCTGTCAATCACTGATAGGACCGTTTCATTGACTTCCAAAATGATTCGAAACTTAAAATAATAAATTACAAGTTAGGGTGGGTTCACACTAGCGTTATGGTTTCCGTTATGGCCTTCTGTTACAACGTGGTTATAACGGAACATAACAGAATCCATAAGACGGAAGGACAGATCCGTTCTTTTGCCCACAGACTTCTATTATGACAGAATGCAAAACGGAAGCCTTTAAAAGGCATTCCATTTGCTTTCCGTCATAATAGAAGTCTATTGGAAAGCATAACGGATCCGTCTGGTTCCCGTTATGCAAGATGGAAAACAAAGTCCTGTGGACAGGACTTGGTTTTCTGTCCTGCATTACAGGACCCAGACGGATCCGTTATGCTTTCCCATAGACTTCTATTATGACGGAAAGCAAACGGAATGCCTTTTAAAGGCTTCCGTTTTGCATTCTGTCTGGGCATTCCGTTATTTTCCATTATAACCATGTTATAATGGAAAGCAATAACGGAATTCCTAACGCTAGTGTGAACCCACCCTTATACCGAATAACGCCCTATAAAACTATATATCAATCTCCTCAGTGTGTCCTGCTCTCTAACATCCTGTTGGCAGTTTATAACAATACGGAAAAATATTAGGAAAATACGAAACAAGGAATACCAATCCAATCTTTCTGTGCATTGTCACCCTTGGCACTGAAGAGATCGTATAGAGAAGAAACAGAGATATATTGCTTCCTACATTTACAACTTGAGATGACTGAATCATAATTGAACAGAATATTTAAAAAAATTAGATTTTCCAAATCTAAATTTTTTGGTTTTTCAGATTAATTTCTCAAAATGGCATCCGCCATCTTAGATCAGAAGACAAGTATGATGAAGGAGGAAAATCATATGATCCCAACGGTGTGTTTATACAAACAGGCATGAATTTTTTGGACACCTTTTTTTTGTAGGTAAAAAATCCTACAGTAAAGTTTGTTTTTAAATATGTTGTTTGTTACCACCAGCAGCCATGTGTTCAATCCATATATGTAAAGAAGGACCTATATATGTATGTATGTGTGTGTATGTGTGTATCTTCACGATCACTCAAACACGCAACCATCGATTTCAACGAAACTTGGTATACATATCCCTTGATACCTGGAAATAAATCTTGTGGGGGTTACAGCTCTCTAGGACGTACCGTTCCTGAGATATTCCCAAAAAATGACCTGCATTAGCCAATAGAAGCCTTCAGGTCTTTCTCTTCATATCCCAACTGCCATACACACGGTCACATGTCCCTTATCAGCAAATAGAAGCTCGCAGGCCTTAGTCACATACACACAGTTTTGCTCCTAGTTTCCATAACAACCCAGCCATTTTTCTTCACTGCTGTAGGTCTTTAGGCTAGGGCTGCACGACACATAGGGCACAACTACACTGCTACATGCATCCAACTGGATGGATTTTTTGCGACTGTCGTGTCGCAGTCGCAGCATGCCGCAGTGCGACACAATAGAGCAGGCATCCTCAAACTGCGGCCCTCCAGCTGTTGTAAAACTACAACTCCCACAATGCCCTGCTGTAGGCTGATACCTGTAGGCTGTTCGGGCATGCTGGGAGTTGTAGTCTTGCAACAGCTGGAGGGCCGCAGTTTGAGGATGCCTGCCATAGAGTATCATTATAAAAGTTGTTGCACGACATTGGTACAACAAAATGTCGCGCAACACATGTTGTCATGTAGCCCTAGCCTTAAAGGGGCAGGGCGCTGTGGAGGTCACTGTTAATGAGGTAGGGCCACTATTAAAGGGGCAGGGTGCTGTGAAGGACACTGTTAAGTTGGAAGGGGCCACAATTAAAGGGGCAGCCCGCTGTGGAGGTCACTGTTAAAGGGGTGGGCACTGTGGCGTTCACTGTTAAGGGGGCAGGGGCCACTATTGAAGAGGGCAACTGCTTCGGAGGTCACTGTTAAAGGGGAGTTCACTGTGGAGGTTACTTTTAAAGGGGCGGGCACTGTGGAGGTCATTATAAAAAATGTCGCGTGACACATGTTGTCATGTAGCCCTAGCCTTAAAGAGGCAGGGCGCTGTGGAGGTCACTGTTAATGGGGTGGGGCCACTACTGAAGGGGTAGGGTGCTGTGGAGGACACTGTTAAGCTGGCAGGGGCCACAATTAAAGGGGTAGCTGCTGTGGAGGTCACTGTTAATGTGGCAGGGGCCACTATTAAAGGGGCAGGCTGCTGTGGAGGTCACTGTTAAAGGAGCACACACTGTGGAGGCCATTGTTAAGGGGGCAGGCACTGTTGAGGTCACTGTTATGGGGGATACTGTTGATATCTTTTAACAACACACAGAAACATTAACTTAAATAGATGAAATATATCCGTGTGAAGCCAGGTCCTTCTGCTAGTCATAGCAATATATGTCACTGTCTCTTTAAGATTACTAAAGCCGTCTTTGTGTTAAAGAATTTGAAATGAGTTGCATAGAGTTCTAGAAAACCCCAGAATATCATCCACAACTTTTGAAGCACTTTTGATGGACTGATGCAGCTGAATGGAATCCAAATCACTACATAAAATCCTTGCATTCCTGAATATTGCACTCAGTAATTTGACTTAAAGGTATTCTGTCTTCACACAGGGAAAGGTAATTTTTAGGATTTCCATCCCACATTGTACATTGACTGCTTCTCCAGAATTTCTATAGTTTAGTATTTAATCCTGAAGTCAAGGGTGACTTAAAGGGGTTATCTGAGATGGCTAAAATATCAGAGAATCCCTACAATGTCATAAAATATAAAACCATCATATACTTACCCCTTACCCCGACGTAATTATCGGCACACTCATCTAGGACTCCCGTAGCTGTTTGTGTACAAACCGCAGATGCAATGTGCCTGGATATCGCATGTGACCACTGCAGCCAATCACTGTCCACAGTGGTCCACAGCTGGGGACAGTGTTTGTTTGCAGTAGTGAGGTGCTGAATCCATGTCACTATACATATCACCGACTACTGCAATGTGCATAGTGACTGCTGACTCATGAAGCACTGAGGGATCAGGTAAACCTATAGTCAGAGACAAGACAAGATCAGGGCAGGAAGAGTTTGAGTGATCCAGTAATTAGTCTAAGGGTCAGGACAGGCAGCTCAGGGTCAATATGACTAGACACTAGAACCTATTGCTCACCATCACAAAGGGGAAATGCTGCAAAACAGATGTGGGTCTGTTGTGTCTACTAAACTGATTTGGTTTAGGACTAATCATAAGGTACTTTTGAAGTCAAGGAGGTGGTCCTATTCGGGATTCTTCTTCTTCTACTGACATCCCCCTGGTCCTTCTCTTCCAGCCTAGGCAATGTAGGGTGCCATCACTGATTTTACACACATAGCACTTTATCTTTTACTGTGCCTGCATCCCAGCACAGACTAGAAGCTGACTCTATATAACAGTACTGTTGATGCATCAGAAAACTGAAAGCTTATAGCCAAGTTTGGCTTGTAAACACATGGGCCAATAGCCTAGTTGAGGAGAGTGTGATGAGAAAAGAAAGTGTATTTGGAGGATGCCTTATTTGGATTCTCAGTCAGGTGGGAGGTTTAGAAAGGATTGCTTAGGGGTACTGGAGAACCCTTTTAGATTTTGACTACCTAGCCTTAGGGATGTATTACACTCAGATGAACATTAGGATTGTTGGGAAGGAAGCGTTCCTTCCTGACACTCGCCTGCAGCGATATCCTCCGCAGTATGGGGAGGAGTGATCGCTAATGCTATCGCTCATGCCCACACAGAATCCTATTTTATGCTGGCAGAAAAATGTGATTAGACGGTGCGATCTGCTGCGGACAATGATTTTTTTTACCCAGCATAAAAATGTTTGTTTGTTCGTTCACTGTGTAATCAAAGCAACTTTTACACAGGCAGATCACCACTGTCGAGCGTTCCTATGAATGCTTGTTAGCGGTGATATGGTTGACCCTCGTCGCGTGTAATACAGGCCTTAGGATAGGTCATCAATATCAGTTCATGGAGTATGACTCAGGCAGACTTCCTCCCATAGGCTTTTTAGAGCATACTAACAGCACAGTACCATACATTGTATAGCTGGGGTGCTTGGTATTGCAGCTCGATCCCATTCACTTGAATGAGACTGAGCAGCAGAAAGACCATATGACTGATGATGTGACAACAGAGGGCAAGGATGAGGTCACCACACTAAAGCATCTGATCAGTAAGGTGTCAGGTCTTGGACCCCCACTAATTTAATATTGATTTTGTATTGATGATAAGGATGGATGATCAATCTATAAAGGCTATGGACTTATGGGGGGCAATTCTCTTTTTTAGTATTGCATTCTGCTGAATTTGGGCTAAACATTTTTTTAATTGTTTTTTAGTAAAAACTTTTCAGCAGTTCAGCAGTTTTTTCTGTACAGTTCTCAGTTTCTGTTTGCAGAATATTGCTTTCTGCTTACCCAGACAGTCGAGACTCAGTCGGTTGCCCTTATTTCTGAACTTCTGACAGCTCATTAACACTGATTTATTATTCCAAGTTTGAGAAGAATTGAGCTGTAATGCGTGACTGAGATTTCTTTGTTCTCATACAGAGGAAGACTTTTCATTTGGTAGGCGATGAGAACAGACAATGTTCGCAGCCAAAAATGGCTGATGTCATTATGTTTTAAAGGCTTATATTAGATTCTTATATATCTGAGTCAGCATTTGCAGCTCCTTCAGCAGACATGTCTGTGGAACCTTACACATCACCAGGAAAAACATATTCATATAGCATTTCCTCATTTGGGACTAAAGCCTTGGCTTTCTTCCATATGGCATGCATCCTTCCCTTGTCTAGCACATGTTTTTTCATTTGTAGTAATGCTGTAATCAAGGATGTTTCACAGCATAATCTCCATCCCAGTACAATTAGCCTGTGATGTCAGTCACAGACCTGGAATCCCCCTCTGGAATGTTGGATTTCCCTAGCGCTTCGCCTCTGTATTTCCGTAACTCCCACCATTGTCTCACAGGCTACCATTTTGTACATGAGTCAGCGAGTCATACGACTCCAGAACTGCTATCTTCATGGCTTTGACTCTCCAGTGTGGGATGAGGACAATGATATTCCGGAAGGAGGGTGGACTGGAGCTATGAAATTAAGATCTATTTGTTTCCATTGCCAGAGGTTCTGTTTTACTGGAATCCTTTGGTAACCTAGAGGTTACTGGAATTTGGCATGTTCAGACAACATGAGATCATATTTTTGGAAACCTAACTGTGAAATAATCCCATTGTTCATCAGAGAACCATGTTCAGAGCAGCTCCGGTCAAGGAATAAAATACTTTTACACTGTGTATTCTGCGTTACAGTGAAGGCTATACTATACTTGGCATTAATGGAAGCTAATTAGCTTTCTACAATTTGAAAACAGACTCCTCCTAAATATGGTAGGGAATGGATGCTTTAATGTTATGTTTTATCTATGTTTGACCTGCATCTGGGAACCTTCTTTTACAATTATGGGTCCAGAGCAGAATTCTAATTGTTGCTGACCAAAATATATTTAGCACCAAGCTCTTAATGCAGCAGCGTGGTTGCAGCAGCAATGATACTGTAGGAGTAGTACTCACAGTGGGAGCCCTTGTTCTGATGGTCTATGGGCCATACAGTGATGGGAGGGTGCACCCTGGTTCCCTCGGGTCACACCCTGGTTTTGAGATCTCCTGTCTGATGTTGGTTGGAGATCCCTTGGTGTCAATGAGTGCTGGGGTGCAAGGAAGGGTTCCCTGATGGAGTAACTTACAATACGTCAGCAAGGCAAGTGTTAGTGCAGGCAATGAAGAGGGCGACTTTGAACAAACAAACACGTTTTTTTTTATTTGCAATACATTTCAGATACAGCAGACAAAGTCTTTATCATGCATGGACTGGCAGATCTTAAGTACAAGTACCTCACATTTCTGACAGTTCCTGAGGCTTTGTGTATATGGCAGTAGACAGACCAGACTCTCCCTGCAAATAAATGGTGCTCTCTTCCCAATTTAGCCAAGGGGTGGCCCCCTATATAGCAGACTAAGGGCCCTTTCACACTGGCGTTTTTGTTTTCCGGCATAGAGATCTGTCGTTGGGTCTCTATGCCGGAAGAATCCTGATCAGGATCATCCCCATGCATTCTGAATGGAGAGAAATCCGTTCAGGATGCATCAGGATGTCTTCAGTTCAGGACCGGAACGTTTTTTTTGACGCAGCAAATACCGCAGCATGCTGCGCTTTTTGTTCCGTCCAAAAATCCGTAACACTTGCCGCAAGGCCGGATCCGGAATTAATGCCCATTGAAAGGCATTAATCCGGATCCGGCCTTAAGCTAAACGTCGTTTCGGCGCATCGCCGGATCCGACGTTTAGCTTTTTCTCAATTGTTACCATGGCAGCCAGGACGCTAAAGTCCTGGTTGCCATGGTAAAATGTAGCGGGGAGCGGGGGAGTGGTATACTTACCATCCGTGCGGCTCCCGGGGCGTCAGGGCGCCCTACACGCATGGATCACGCGATCGCATGGATCACGTGATCCATGTGCATGGGGCGCTCTGACGTCATTCTGGAGCGCCCTGACGTCCAGAGTGACGTCAGGGCGCCCTACACGCATGGATCACGTGATCGCATGGATCACGTGATCCATGCGCATGGGGCGCTCTGACGTCATTCTGGAGCCGGGAGCCGCACGGACTCTAAGTATACCGCTCCCCCACTCGCCGCTCCTACTATGGCAACCAGGATGCCAGTAGCGTCCTGGCTGCCATAGTAACCTGAAAGCAATTCGAAGACTGATCAGGATCCTGATCAGTCTTCTAATGCTTCAGGCGACTTGCGTTCTGACGGATCCGGCGGGATGGAAGTACCTGCCTGCCGGATCCTCAGAACGCAAGTGTGAAAGGACCCTAAGTTCTGCTCCTAGCACCGGCTGCTCTATTATACAGAGTACTGGGCCATGACTACATAGCACTGGTCCTGGTTGATGCTATATTCTCACACTTGCCTACTTTTCAGAAATATATTTAAGGAGAAATCATGAGAGGTGAGCTGAAAACATTTTTAGCATACTTTCACACTGGCGTTTTGGATTCCGTTTGTGAGATCCGTTTCAGGGTTCTGACAAACGGTCCAAAACGGATCAGTTAAGCCCCAATGCATTCTGAATGGATAAGGATCCGTTCAGAATGCATCAGTTAGGCTCCGTTCCGCTTCTATTTCGTTTTGGAGACGGACACCAAAACGCAGCTTGCTGTATTTTGGTGTCTGTCTGAAGAGGCGGAGCCTAATGGATCCATTTTGAATTACAATGTAAGTCAATGGGGACGGATCCGTTTTCAATCACACAATATGGTGCATTTGAAAACGGATCCGTTTCCCATTAATTTTTAATGTAATTCAAAAACAGATCCGTTTTGGACTTTGTAATTTTTCTTTAAAACTAATGCAAACAGATCCGTTCTGAACAGATACAAACGTTTGCATTATAGGTGCGGATCCGTCTGTGCAAATAAACAGACGGATCCGCACCAACGCAAGTGTGAAAGTACCCTTAGACAAAGGACTTTCCTGTTAATACCGTACATAGGTGAGATATCTATCATAAGTAGTGCACATGAACCATTTAGAAGACATGGGAAATTATGGGAGAGATTTATCACAACTGGTGTAAAGGAAAAGTGACTTAGTTGCCCATAGCAACCAAAGGCTCTCTGAACATTGAAAGGTGGAATGTGATTGGTTGCTGTGAGTAACTAAGCCAGTTTTTCTTTACACAGGTTTCGATAAATCTCCCCTTAGTCTTTATAAATGGCAGAAAAACTATAAACGTCTGAGACCAGTGATTGGCTTCGTTGGTCACATGTGATATCACCATGGCAGCCGGGTGAACAAAACCTAGTAGGCAGTACAGAAACGGGCGCTCTTTCCCCAAGGAGAGATAGTACCCCCAAATCTTGATTTAGGCCTCTCACCCAGTTAAGCCAGTACTTTCTGCTCTGCACTGATGAGGGGCAATCACCCCGAAATAGCTTTCTGCAGATGAGATGCTGGCTTATTTAAAATCGGAGTCATGTCTTAAGGCCTATTTAAAGGGTCGAACATTGACTTACAGGATAGCTGCCTTACATCTGGTGGCGTTAGAGGCAGAGCTTGTTAAGAGTTCATTTGCATCCCTTTCTATCCATAGTAACATAAACTGATTTTAGCCACAGTGCAGCTTTAAAGGGGCTGTCTCACTTAAGTAAATGGCATTTATTATGTAGTGGAAATTAACACAAGCCACTTACTAATGTATTGTTATTATCCATATTTCATCCTTTGCTTTCTGGATTCATTTTTCTATCACATTTTACACTGCTAGTTTCCATGGTTACGACCACCCTGCAATCCATCAGTGGTGGTCGTGCTTGTACACTATAGAAAAAAGCGCTAGCCTATTTGGTGGCCCAGACTGTGGGAGCTCACATAGGCAGCTGCATTTTCGATAGTGTGAAAGCATGGCCACCACTGATGGATTGCAGGGTGGTCGTAACCATGGAAACAAGCAGTGTATAATGTGATAGAAAAATGAATCCAGAAAGCAAAGGAGGAAATATGGATACTAACAATACATTAGTAAGTGACTTATATTAACTTTCTCTATATAATATGTATTAAGCAAAGACCTTTGCTGTATTTGTGGGAGGGGAGGCTGATTACAAGGCTATTTATAGGCACCTGTGGGCCCAGGCTGATGCCGATTCAGCTGATTTCACCCACCCACCCACACCATCTTACAGTCATTTCATATTAGGGTGGCCCCCTTTAGGCTGCCCTACTGCAGCAGTTATGGCACAATTCTACTGCTTGTTGTAGGTAGGGTTAGATAGGTTAGGTACACCTTTCTGATAGCCGATCCGACCACAAATGCTATTTGCTGAAGCAAAACAACCTCTTTAATTCTTTTTTCTGCCATGGTATTATTTAAAACATTTTTAAAATTAAATTGTAAGAAGGAACTAATGAGAAGAGAATATGTGTTTTTTTTAAACATTTTAAGGGGGTAATGCTGACAATATCTCACTAAGATAATATAGACACAGTAGGGCTGAGTCTGAACGTGTCGAGTACACTCACAGATCTGGTGCTGCAGACCAGGCTCGGACTGGCTCACATGGATACATGTGAATCCCCGGAGGGCTCCAGAACAAGGTGGGCCCCTAGTCTCCCGCCCCCTGCACAAGTGGCATATAACACAGTAGACTTACTGCACTATATACACATATTTAATGTACTGCACCTCAACCAGCCTATGCTCATATAAAAAACATTGTAGATTATTAAAGAAACTCCCCAGTTTATTATTATAGACACAATCAGAGCTGAGATGACGTCTAGGTATAGAGAAAAGCTAGCCAATATCCTCTTTTCAGCAGGACCTACATTCTCAAACTTGCTGCAGGGATCCCCATATTCAGTCATCCGGTAGCATCTTGCTGCTGTGTGAGCAGGGAATATTTGAATGTATCCGTACGATGGGCCTCCAGAATGAATTTTACTGGTGGGACCTAGGCACTCCAGTCTGACACTGCCGCAGACTGAGGCCTCATGCACACAACAGTTGTTCGACCGTGACCGTATTACGGCCTGCAAACAGCGGGTCTGCAATATGCGGCCGTGTGCAACCCGCATAATGGATACGGACCCATTCACTTGAATGGGTCCCTAATCCGGAGGTCGGTGTGGAACGGGGGCATGGAAGCACTATGGAGTGCACTACTTTTTTGTGGTGCGTCCGTCAGATGTGGATCGTGGACCCCATTCAAGTGAATAGGTCTGCATCCGCATGCGGCAGCCCTACGGTTGGTACCCATGCATTGCGCACTGCATGGGATTATAGTTCACACTCACCCATTCAACTTATACTTCCGCTATAGCAACTAATAATAAAAACACATACACAAAGAAAACTTAGGTGGTATAAATAGGCCACGGCCACTTTATTAAAGAACATTTTATTTTATAATTTTATTAATCTTATATATAATAAAATATATTTAAATAACCAATAAAATCAAATTAACCATTCATAAATCAGCTCACCAGTAAGCTAATAAAATTAATCAAATAACTATTATGAGACCAGCCATAAGCTCGACCTCAACATCAGCTACAACTCGTCCACTCAAAATTAATTGAGTGACTTACCCCTCCTTCTAACAAAGTGACCGTGACAGCCCAATATGGGAAGGGCGGGCGGGGACGCTCTTCACTCCAGGTACCGATCAGACTGACAGGACCCCCCCATATGAAACAGCCATATAATACATATCTCAGGGGGGGGGCCTTGAAACGGCCCACCAATGCACAGCTGTTGCTGAGCAAACATAAAAAACATCTGCCCAGCAACTACACCTAATAGGATGCCCTAATAACCAATGATGGACAGCCGTCCATCACTGAGGTAAAAATAGCTAAACTCTAGAAAGCCCTGGCGGGAAAAATTCCCGCCAAAACCATCCTTCATTAATCTACATGGGATGAACATAATCCCATGTAGATTCCCTCATATATTTTCGGGAATCCATACATGGGATTATAGTTCACACTCACCCATTCAACTTATACTTCCGCTATAGCAACTAATAATAAAAACACATACACAAAGAAAACTTAGGTGGTATAAATAGGCCACGGCCACTTTATTAAAGAACATTTTATTTTATAATTTTATTAATTTTATATATAATAAAATATATTTAAATAACCAATAAAATCAAATTAACCATTCATAAATCAGCTCACCAGTAAGCTAATAAAATTAATCAAATAACTATTATGAGACCAGCCATAAGCTCGACCTCAACATCAGCTACAACTCGTCCACTCAAAATTAATTGAGTGACTTACCCCACCGGACCATGCAGACTACTCTGTCTGCATGGGCCCCACCCCACCAATGGCTAATTCAATCATAGACTGCATGTCTAAATTAAAAATATCAAGACCAATGTCAGATAAGTGAATTTTATCTTGGAAATAAAGGCCGGGCACACCACCTTCAAGATCTATATGTCTAAAAGAAAAACCCCAAATTAGCGGCATGAAGCGAGCCATAATGCGGTTAACCCGAATCCTGATTTTATCCAAATACTTAAAGTTTCCATAGACCAACCAAAGGAGCCTCGGAACTATTTCCGAGAAAACAAGGCGGGCCTCAGGAAACAGCCTACGGGTCCTCACCATAGTGCGCCTAATACAGAATGCCAATTCAATAGTTCCCAATTTACCAATATCATTACCCCCTGCATGGAAAATGATCACATCAGGGTCAGGATACAACGAACACATCTCTAACAGCACATCAAAAACACCATCCCACCGTAAACCTCGAACTCCATTCCAATAAATTCTCACCATATTCGTGGACCATGAAAGGTTATCACCGCATGATCTTTCTAAGGCTCTACGATGCGCCCAATGTACAAAGGAATGCCCGATATTCCATACGGTGATGCCTGTGAAAACTAAGAACAAAACAACAATTACTTAAAATAAACCATCAGGACGAACATACAATTTAAAACGACTGGACGACCAACGTCCAATCCGCTTGATGACAGACGAACTCAAACCACATTGAGCCGCTGTAGTAGCAGCACCAATTCTAAATGAATGAGCCGTAATACGATAGCCCTCCAAACCAACAGCCGACACACATTTTGCCAAACCTGCCCTAAATTGATACTGCGTCAATGCCGACCCATCTTCATGCACAAAGAAAGATACACCACCATCCGGTCGAATATGAAGGTAACGAGATAACATACTCACCGGGCAAATACCTCCCGAAACGACCTTGTTCACCCTAATCCAAGTACCCTTACCTGCCCGATCCGTTTTTGAAAAAGGAAGAAAGAACAATGCAGAATTAGAATGAACATGAACATTCTTGAATGCCAAACCCAAATCCAATCTCCCGCTCCTAGGCAACAACTCACCTATCCTAAACGCCCCAAAAACATGCAAGCAAAAGCCGTAGAAAAAGAACACCCTCAAACGAATCAGTACATACAAAAGACGTAGCCTGACATAAGGATGACAAAATAGAAGGAGAAACAGGACTGCGATCATCAGGAAAACAATTCCCCGCTTGTACCCTTTCAATAGCTGTTTCACAACATAAAAATCTAACAACGAACAACAACCCAGTACCCTAAGAAAAAATGAAACTCCAGACAACACCCGCAAGACAGACGAATAAGCAAAACCATCCCTAAACAGTGATAAACAAAAGGCAATAGAAACAGACTCACTACAAGAAAATTGGGACCAACCTTTAGAAGTATTAAAAACACACCACTTTTCCCAAGAACGCACATAATCCATCCACGTTGCCGGCGACACGGACGATCGTAAATAGGACATAACTAAGACCATATCAGATTCCACAGGTAAGTCGGACAAGGAACCCCTTCCCGATCGGCCCCTCCAGCCACCTGACGAAACTTCTGAAATTGAAATCGGGACAAAGAGTCAGCGATGGAATTATCAACCCTGGGACATGCTGAGCTTTCAACCAAATATTCAATTTCAAACATACCAGCACCAAATGCCTTAACAATTTAACTACTAAAGAGCATTTTGAAGACAAACAATTGATCGCAAATAAGACGCCCTTATTATCCGTGTGCAGCAATATTCTCCGATTAGAAAATTCCTGACCCCACAAAACCAATGACACAACAACAGGAAACAGTTCCAACAAAACAATGTTCTTTGTCACTCCATTCCTTACCCAAGACTCATGCCACCTAGCAGCACACCAGTGGCCGTCCCAGAAAGCACCAAAACCACAAGAACCGGCCGCATCCGTAAACAAATTCAGAGATGACGCCACAACAAACTCCTCCTGCCAAAACGATCGACCATTATAATCCTGGAAAAAATCCAACCACACTAACAAATCCTCTTTCACCTCCTTAGTAAGTCGAACATGAAAGGAAGGGTTCCTCAAGCCAGATATCCGTGCAGATAGCTGCCTACAAAATATCCTACCCATAGGCATTATTCTACCAGCAAAAGCCAGCAATCCTAAAACAGACTGAATCTCCTTAACAGTTGCTTTACGCTTCCTCAACAACATACCCAAAAGAGAGCAAGCCTTCTCAATCTTTTGAACCGGCAAGCGAAACTCGCTATTCACAGAATCTAAAACAATCCCTAAATACTCCAAACAGTTAGTCGGATAAATCGTCTTCTCCTGTGCAAGCGGAACACCAAAATTACCACAAACCTCAAACAAAGATTCCAACACATCTAAACAAACAGAGGATCCAACAGGACCAACCACCAAAAAGTCATCCAAATAATGAGTAATAGCGCCTCGCATGCACTTCACAGACACTACCCATTCAATAAATGAAGAAAAGGACTCAAAGTAAAAACACGACAAGGAACACCCCATGGGGAGACATTTGTCAAAATAAAACATACCCTGAAAATGAAAACCTAAAGAACTAAAACAAGACGGATGCACAGGCAAAAGGCAAAAAGCGGATTGAATATCCGCCTTTGCCATTAAAGCACCCTCCCCAAAACCTCGCACTAAATCAACAGCCGTGTCAAAACTCGCATACTTCACAGAACACATAGCTTTATCGATCTCATCATTCAATGACCTACCAAAAGGAAACGATAAATGATGAATCAAACGATAACTCCCAGGCTCTTTTTTGGGGACAACACCTAAAGGAGAAAGGCGAAAATTGGAGAAAGGCGGAGAGAGAAAAGGGCCCTCTATCCTGCCCAACCCCAATTCCTTGGTCAATTTGTCACGTACCACTAGAGGATACTGATCCACAGATGACAAATTATTAACCCATTCACAACCAGAACCTGAAAAATTTTTTTAGCCCTTTTATAACAGCGCATCATCGGGTGACTACCACCACAAAAAGCACACTCATGACGATATTTACAAGTTGAAGGCCATCTGCATTGCGCCTCATTGAACGCAAAACAAGTGCCCTTCTTAAACAACTGACCCTGAGCAACTGTAGATCCAGCCTGCTGCTTGGGGGCAGAAAAAGCAGGGCGCTGCGGAACCAACAAATTTAACCACAGCCCCACATCCTTCGAACCCCAACGCATGCTAGGATAAACCGACAGCTTCTGGCGAAAACCCTCATCATACACAAACCAACCAAATCCTCCAAAGTTCCTGTAAGCTTCAAGAACATTATCCAAATGCTGAAACAAGCCTGAACAAAGAGCAGGAAACCTTTCACCTAAAACACTAGAAAAATACAATAAGCTTGAAGCCAGTTACTAAACGTGCGTGGGATAGGACGCCTCCTATCTTCCTCAGACTTATCATCTTTCTTATCCAATTTAGACACAAAATCCTTAGACGCTGGTAACAGTGATAACATATCAACAAATTCATTCCTCCAAATTTTTCTTTCACAGATTTAGAGAGATGAAAACCAAGCGGAGAGAGATCACATGGTAACACTTCTTTATAGCAGGACTCCGCTACACCCTTGCGTCTAGAAACAGGTAAAACAACCGAATCATCACTATCAGATCCATCAGCGCCTTCCAAATTACTAAAACGCCAAGCATCTGAAATATCACCTGCTGCGCAATTCTGCCCTAAAGCAGGTGAAGGATGAGACATAAACTGTTTCAAAGAAGATAAAACAGATGACAGAGAATCAATTACAGGAGCCAAAAGATGAGCAGACTCACCATCGCGCATAGGAGCAGGATCAGCTTCCAACGCAGAGGAAGAAGCATTCAAATGCTGAGGAGGAAGAACATCCGCACACGCACCCTCCAACTGCTCAACACTTGCGTAGAGCTGCCGAGATTGGTGCTGCTGGGAACTCCGGTCCAGGCTGCCACGTCTCCTGCCCTGCTGCAGAAAAGGAAGAGAAGTTGCAGAAGAACTTCCTGCCTGAGAAACACACCTCCTACGCCATCCACCAGGAGCGGAACCATCTAACACTGCCGAGGTTCCGGGGGACGCATTAGCCAGTAACACCTCATGCCGTGACGACATCCGCCCACGGCGCCCGCTGACAGGAACCCCCGTCGACTTCCTCAAGTCCTCACGCCTCCGATCCGGAACAGACCTGCAGGGGGAAGGAGAGAAACGGGTGCGCTGCCTCTTCTCCCTTCTAGAGGAGCGCACCTCAGGTACCGCTGATACCGCTGCCGCCGCACTGGACCCCGCCTCCACCGCCACGCTGACAACAGGGCTTGCATCCTCCTTTGATACCGGGACCGCTGAAGAATGCTGACGGAAGTCCTCAATGCAGCTCTCCATCCACGCTGGAACCCCGTCCACACCTGCACGCCGTCCATTACAGGTCAGTGCTGGGACGCTCTTCACTCCAGGTACCGATCAGACTGACAGGACCCCCCCATATGAAACAGCCATATAATACATATCTCAGGGGGGGGGCCTTGAAACGGCCCACCAATGCACAGCTGTTGCTGAGCAAACATAAAAAACATCTGCCCAGCAACTACACCTAATAGGATGCCCTAATAACCAATGATGGACAGCCGTCCATCACTGAGGTAAAAATAGCTAAACTCTAGAAAGCCCTGGCGGGAAAAATTCCCGCCAAAACCATCCTTCATTAATCTACATGGGATGAACATAATCCCATGTAGATTCCCTCATATATTTTCGGGAATCCATACAATTTGCGGTCCGCAGCACGGTCCCGTCCGGCATGCGGTCTTGTGCATGAGGCCCTAAACTAATCCAATATCAAATAATGTGAGGTGCTCCAGGGAAAGACCGACCACAGTTATTGTAGTCAGTTATTATTTATTAATAATAAAAATTCACTAATCAAAAAGGCAAAACACACATGATCGATGGTATAATCAATAATCAGCCTACCGGATTAATGTGATGATAATGGATAAAAGATAAAGCGAAATGTAAAAATAAAATAAATTTATAAAAAACACAGTACATAATAGTCCAGTCCAGATAAAGTATAATACAGTATAACTTGTATAATATACCCCAGCCGTGGACGAAAACTAAGTTCAGTTATAATACATGCGCCGTGTGGAGAACGTCTGACCCCGGGGACAATAGTCTACATGTGGTGTAAAGAGATCTGCACTTCTTTGTAGAGAAAAGTTTTTTATCAGCAAGATTGACAGACATGAAACTCGTCAGCTGCCTGACAGCAGATGCATTTTCTGTACCCCGGTATCAGTTGCCTATTGCCAAAAAAAGGAGTTTAAACATTCACATTGTCTGCAGGGGATTTTCATTAATTGGTTGGCATCTGGGCAAAGCTGCATTTACTGTGTTTTGTGCCATTGCTTTATGATAGGTGACAGGATTGCTCCTTCTGGTCTTTTGTAATGCCAATGACACCATGACAAAAACTCTTTTACTGTTGGTAGTCGGCCATGCACTTCTGTCGCCACATGGCAGTTCACAAACTGACAGATGTAGAAGGACAGCAACTGAATACAGATCATCACACAGACTGTATCAATTACAGCAAGGGGGAATCTCATTTAGTTAATGGCCTCTAATTTGTGATTAACCTATGGATGCAATGGTGTTTTTTGAAGACCACAAGCAAGTTTCAGACTTTTCCTATCTAATGTGTAAAACACGTACAGTAAAATATATCTCTGATACATAGTATCATAGTTTATAAAGCTGAAAAAGACATCCAAGTCCCATCCAGCATCTTATTCTGAAAAGTTGATCCAGAGAAAGGCAAAAACCCATGAGGTAGAAGCCAACTTTACTCATCTTAGGGCAAAAAATCCTTCCTCAGGCCGACAGTTCCATAGTCTAACTGCTCTTACAGTAAAGAATCCCCTAGGTTGGTATAGAAACCTTCTTTCATCTAGATGTACAGAATGTTTACTTTACTGTTACACTTATCGGTATAAATAGGTAATAGGAGTCTATATTGATATATAGCTGATTGGTAGTGTTGAGCGTGAATATTCGAAAAGCGAATTTTTATCGTGAATATCGGCACTTTGCGATTTAGTGAATATCGCGCTATATATTTGTAATCACGAATATTCCGTTTTTTTTTTACACAGACAGTACACATCACAATGCACATTACAGTGAAGTGCCAATAATTGCATTGCAATAACGAATATCGGCACTTCACTGATCCCTCCCTTCTTAGGGTACTTTCACACTTGCGTTGGTGTGGATCCGTATGTTTATTTGCACAGACGGATCCGCACTTATAATGCAAACGTTTGTACCCATTCAGAACGGATCCATTTGCATTAGGTTTAAAGAAAATTGATCCGTTTTGAATTACGTTGAAAGTCAATGGGGAACGGATCCGTTTTCAAATGCACCATATTGTGTCATTGAAAACGGATCTGTCCCCATTGACTTGTAAAAAAAACGGATCCGTTAGGCTCCGCCTCTTCAGACAGACACCAAAATGCCTCCAAAATGGAATAGAGGCGGAACGGAGCCTAACTGATGCATTCTGAACGGATCCTTATCCATTCAGAATGCATTGGGGTTTAACTGATCCGTTTTGGACCGTTTGTGAGAGCCCTGAAACGGATCTCACAAATGGAATCCAAAACGCTAGTGTGAAAGTACCCTTAGTTTGAAAACGGCACCATGCCCCTTTCTCGCATGCGCATGCGATTTTTAAATTGCGATTATCGCAATGAATGTTAGTAATGGAATATAGCGAATTTGCGAATATTTGACGAATATTCACCCATATATTCATCAAATATCACAAAATTGAATATTGGCTTTTTTCTAAACAAAATAACCATAATTTTGATAACCTTTTTGGGTACTCTAATCTACCTATTGCATAAATGACTTTAGTTGCCTATGTTTGAACATACGCAAGCTCTACTATGAACATCTTGTTCACTAGAGCCCAGAACTGTACACAATACTCCACGTGTGGTCTGACTAATGATTTGTAAAGTGACAGGACTATATTTTCGTCATGTGCATCTATGCCCCTTTTGATCGACGCTACAATCTTATTAGCCTTGGCAGGAGCTGCCTGACTCGGGTTGCTACAGTTCAACAGACTAACCAAGATTATAAAAATTGAGGCACAGGCCAGGTATGGGGTAAAATAACAAAATAAAGATTCCTTGAATGGACAATCTCTTTAGTGCTACCAATCTAGTCTTCCTCAGCACTGAAATCACACCAAGACAATGTGCCCAGTGCTGCCAATCAATGGCCCCGACAGGTACCTTTGAGGCCAGTTATTGGCTGCAGCAGTCATGTGTTGTTGTAATGTCAGCAATGCAGCCCTGTAAAGACCAGGTGGAAGTACCTGCATGGTAGGGCTGGAGCAGTGGGTGATTAAGCATATAAGTAATGATTAAAAATCAGTAAGTAGTCACAGATGTTGCTCTGGTGTCCCACTGCCTCGCTCCTTAGTGTGGGCATGGACATCGCTCTACTCATGTAGGCTGCTCTCTTGTTGTCTGGTCCTACTGCTCTCCCTCCAGTTGTGATTCTAGTCTAATGATCTCCAGCCCTGCTCTATAGGGTGTGTATGTGCTAACTGTTACCTTCATAAAGGGTCAGGTGCTCATCCAAATTCTTTCCGAGCCATTGGCTGGTCATCTCTGTGTATTTAAGGTGCCCTCCAGAGGCTTTAGGTTCCTAGTCTTTAGTTAGCAGTAAAAGTGCAATATGCTGCCTTACCACCAATGTAAGGAATTTCTGTCAGACAACCAATTATGATTCCATGTTGTCTTCCCTGACCCAACCTAGCCTGTTTTCTGTGTTGCTCCATTGCCACCTGCCCTGACCTTGGACTTGTTTCTTGGATTGTTTGTACGCTGTCTGCCTTGACCACAGCCTGTTACCTTTCTATGAATGTTGCCTGACCCGTGGTTGCTTCTCACCAATGTCTCTGACCCCTGTGGGTCAGCTGCCAACTACACTACACCAGGACTATCTCAAGAGGTAGTGGCCAGATTGCTATACAGATCTCTGTATAGAAGTTAAAGTGTGAAAACCAGGGAACTGCCAGGAAAATGCTCATAGAGCGAACCCAAAGCCAAACTGATTAGTTGGTATAGTCCACACCAAATTCCCATTACAGCAGAGAAGATGAAGAAGAAAGATGAAGAAGAAAGATGACTCTGGGACGGTGCTCCTATCTGGTGGGCTTGCCCGTAATGCCTTATAAGTTTTCCTCAGCCAGTCATGAGATACAATAGCTGTCATGTGTGTGGCTGCATCATAAGCACTATATAAGATTTCAAGTGGGGAACATCTTAATTTCTGAGCTTGTACATTCATGAGGCAAGTCATGTGTATCAGAGAGACAGCAAATACACATTACTGTATTGCTGATCCTGCCCCATGCGTGTTGGGTGCTGGCTGTATAATACTGTTTGTTTGCTTTTGCATGCCAGCCATGGTAGTGTGTACCTGCGTTTTATTATATATTTTTTAGGGGTGCTGGTCTAATTTTATTTCTTGCATTGTACATATGGGGGAGTGGCTGCCTCTGTTTGGACTGTGCCCATCTGCACAGTATACTATAGTAGGATCCTACACTGCCCTGGATGCTGTAGGCTTCATGCCCAGGAGAAGTGATTCTGATAGGTTAGGTTCCCATATGTAGAAGCCATCTTGTTGTTAGTAGATGAGACCAACACAATTTTGATCAAATTATACGCTCTTCATTTGAGCTTCAAATTTTCATCTATAGTAAGAATAGCAGTAATGCAATTCAAAGAAATGCGTCTTTGCACTTGGAGAAGGGTGCTGCTACATATCCTTACGATAGGTCATCAATATTCTACTCCCAGAAAACCCCTTTAAAGCAGGCAATTAGAACATGTTCAATCTCTTCTGTCTATGACTGTTGCTCTGTCTGACCCAAGAGATCACTCATAGTCTTTGAGATATTGCAATAGTTTGCCGTAAGTATTGGAGTCTTATTTTTTTAAACTCTGGAGAAAGTAGGTCTTTTTATTGCCTCAAGTTACTAAGAAGGTAAATAGAAGGTATAGATTGCTGCTAAACTGGTCAAGCTATACTTTGTTCTTCATAGCCTTAGTGACAAAACAGTTCTATATGTGACCATTGATGTATACCACTAATGTTAAGCAGGTCATCCTGCTTGTAAATCCATACTTGGATTTGGTCCTTCAGTATTTTAAATGTGAAATTTAAATGTGTAAAGAAGAGTGTTTTATCATTTGGAAATTTGAATACAGCTGAAAGCCAGGATACTCTTAGGAACAGGGAATAGTCTGACATATCAGTATGAAAACAGTTAAATGTTGGTATTGTTCCATGAACTGTGCAGTCAAGAGATCACTCGTAACTTTAGTAGAAGCCGTTTTCTTGGAATGTAGAGCATGGAAATTAGATTGTAATGGGTCCATTATAGGGTAAGCAGAAAGGCAGGTGATTGGATGGGAGTATATCAGCTTTTTCAGGAGTTTAGAAGTAAATGATATGTTAGGCATACGATGACATTAAGCAGAGCATGATGGATGAAGAATTAGCTTTTAAGAATTAGGAATTTGCACATGATTTTTGGAAGAAGGAAAAAGTTTGGGCAAAAATGCAAGGCTGATGATTGAGGAATGGAAGTTGTTGAAACAAAATGATCTAAATGTGAAGCTATGCTTTAGACGGCAGGTAGTAGGAAATGGACAAAGAACAGGGTTGTCCCGTTACTGGAATGAACATAGAGAAAGTATTAGGGTATTTTCACACTAGTGTTATTCTATCTTTTCCGGTATTGAAATCCGGTGTAGGGTCTCAATACCAGGAAAAAACGCATATGTTTTGGCCTAATGCATTCTGAATGGAAAGCAATCTGTTCAGTATGCCTCAGGATGTCTTCAGTTCTGTCCCTTATATGGTATTTGACCGGACAAAATATCGCAGCTTTCTGTGGTATTTTTTTCTGGACAAAATTCCGGAACACTACTGCACTTGTAGGATCCGGCAGTAATTTACATTGAAATGTATTAATACTGGATCCGGTACCAAGTGTTCCGGAAATTGACGTGTTGCTGAATCCGGTTTTACTGTCTGCGCCTGCACCAATATGTAGGAGGAGCTGGTTTTACTGCTTCCTGTTTTCTTCCTATGGTGCCAGCCTGCGAGGGATTTAGCAGCACGCCATTGAAGATGAGTATAAAGTTGTGGTTTTTTTTGGTTGTGCATCAGGAAAATAATGAAATATAAGCAGCTCCTATGTACTTATACATAGGAGCTGTATGTTAAAAGTACATAGGGGATGCTAGGAGTAGTGGTACCTAAGACGACTACTCCTTGCATCTCCTATGTACTTATACTACTAGCAGTTCCTATGTACTTCTGCATAGGGACTTCTGGTAGTATACGTACATAGGGTATGCTAGGAGTAGTAGTCCTAGGAATTTTATTTTCCTATCTATTTGTATGGCCCAAGCAGACAGTCAATTTGCACTCTGTCTTGGACATCCACATAGTATTTTATAGAGTAGAGATGAATGATACATCTGAAGTTGCTTTCCAGAAAAATGTCATACTGTACATAGATACTTCTCTGTACACTATGTGGGGATTCGCTCTGGTAGGCAGGGTAAGTGGTCGCAGAACACGAGGCCCCAAAAGCAAAACTTGATCCAATTGCAGTGCTTATTCACACAAGCAGGTATTAAGGGTTAACAGTTCAGTAATCAACTTCACCTTAGTTGACAAAGTCCAGGTGTTCATTCACACCATGTCCACAGAGTCCAAATCCAGGCATTAAGCGACCTGTTTTTCCCAAACCAGTCGCAAGCATACATCTAATCACAGGTTTTTTTTCCTTCTGCCGTCCAGCTGGCTTTTAAGACAGCCAGGTGTCCACAAAGCCCGGACCGGCACCTAAGATCCAGTCTGGTGCTTGACCTTACCTAGCTGTCAATTAGTCCAGCAGCCATGCTGGGAGGAAAATACCTTCTCCTCCAGACCAAACCATTTACTGTGTCACAACTAATAGAATGTCTGGGATCTATCTTTGTACAGTCTTTGGATGAATTCTTTTTGCAATGCAACTTCATATGTAGCATCAGAAGTCACCATGCTCACCTCTATTCAAAAGGTTCTACATTATAATCCAATTGCTAATTGTGTTTTTTATTTTCTTTGCTTTACAGAACAGCAAGCAGTACCTGGGAGCACAAAGTTCCTCAGGAAGCAGTCCCTGATGAGCCAGCCACCACGGCCCCTCTCATCCTGCTCAAGCAAGTGGTTGCAAGTGGTTAGGACTCCGTTTTTCCCTTACCTCCACCCCCTGCAACGATGGCACAATTAGCCCCATTATTTGAGTCTATCATACGTCGTTAGAGGGCAGGTTGGAGCTGTCAGGCGGACTAGAAAGGTTTCACAAGGCTCGTTTATGATTCCTTGATGGTATTCCCAAATAGAGTTTCCAGATTAAAGGATAATTTGGGAGGGGGGGCGGTGTTGACGTCGCAAATGAGTCCGGTGCAACTGTATTTGAACTCTTTAGTCCCCTTGATGGACTAGTTTACGCCCGACCAATTGTTTAAGGCCCGAAGACAAGTGGACTGCGCCTTGTGGCAGGTGCAACACCACCCCACATCCTTACCCCCGCCCCAGCCCTATCCCTAACCAAAGAACCTATCCCCCATCCCACACCTATTCCCCATCCCAGCCGCCCCATCCAAGACCTATCTTCCATCTCTGCCGCCCCATCTCCTTTTCCATCCCCCATCCAAATCCCATCCCCCATCCCAGTCCAACCCCCATTCCCACCACTATTCCCATGCACAACCCCCATCCCAGTCCCAAGCTATTTTTTCACCCTTTTTCACCTCATCCTCCAACCTCTTTTACTACTCCATCTTCCCTGGCTCGGCAAACTCCATCTCCTGCGCCATCCTCCATTTTATATACTCCCACTGTTGCACTTTCCCCAGCACGCACTTATTTGTCCACAGTGGCCGATCAGCAGCAGGACAGAGGGGTCCTAATCGGCACAATGCCCTCCACCCCCCATTCTTCTAGTCCCCCCAGGCCTGTGTTTAGGCAATTGTAAATATTGAGCACACCAAAACTGCACCACCCACCGTTCCCCCGAATGAGCAAGTACAAGAGACTCCTACTAGCTTTAATCAGGGCAGAATAGGGGCGGACTCCATTTTTGCAGAGTGTGAAGGAGACGATTATGTGCATACTATCAGCACAAAATCGCTGGAAGGCAAAATTATACACTTGTCCGACAGAGAAGTGAGGCTGTTTTGGAACATTAAATCACTGAAATCATATAAAGAATGTGGCAGAGTACCAAGAGGGCTCAGGACCTACAAAGAAATGTTCCAATATGAAGATGACCCCACATTTGTCGAGACTTGGAAGAAGTTACATTTGCAATTCTCTAATCAGATCCTGGAAACCGTTTTAACCCGAGATGAACAGGAATACAATTCAGTCGCACAAGAGCTAATAAGAGCCAAAGTAGAACTAAAAACCAGACTGACAGATCAACAGTATAGTGGCTTTGAGAAGAGATTAAATAAAAAATTGACAATTTTACAAGCTGATATTAAAGAACGTAAGCGCGACAAGTTTTTAAGAGATAAGAATGATTACGAACATGATAAAATCTTCGATTGGAGCAGGAGAAGATCCCACGCCAGGAAGACACAGCGCCGTCCACGGATTGATCATTGGACAACTGACTCCGACTCTAGCCCATCAGAAGGAGGATCATTTACTCCACCATTCCACCTTGGCCCCTTTAGAAGGAGAATTAGGAGAGGGAGGGGCAAGAAAATAGAAAAAGAGAGGAGCAACAATGTCCGCAGATCAACCAGGAGAAGACGCCAAGTATCCTGGAAAAAATAGAGAACATTCCACCCTCTAATGCGCCCGCAGAGGACTTAGTAGTCAATTTAAGTGGGTTGGAGTTGCCACCGGGCTGCACCTCAGTCCTGAATGAAGGGACTGGGTTCATCCTAGTTGAACAGTTCAGCCCAGTGGACTTTGAAATTGACCTTTATAAAAGTGTGAGAAAGTTATATTTGAGGAAGTTATTTTCTGAAGCAGGACCAGGTTGTTCGATACTCTTGCCAGGAGAGGTCCCTGCCCCAGTGACCCCAGTTGAATTTCATATGCACCAGCGGTACACCCCTGAAGAGCAAGATTGCGTAATGTTTTTGGCAGGTCTTGAAAATATAAGCCAAAACCCTAATATTCAGAGTAGTAGGTTCACAGGTGATATCAAGTCCACGTTCATTCCGCCTATGCTGGCCGGCTCAGTGATTGACCTTTTTTACAAAAAAGTACTTTCTGACATGCGTGCACTGGTTTTTCCAGAAGCACCACAGAACATTACCAGTGAAGAGAAAAAAGCTCTCCAATGGTTAAAGAATTGTAGTAATTTGGTCATAAAGCCAGCCGACAAGGGCGGAAACGTGGTCTTACTGAGTCAGGAGTATTATATAAAGGAGGCAATGCGCCAGCTAAATGACACTGAAGTGTACAGTAGATTAAAAGGTAACCCTATTCCTGAAGTGTTATGTAAATTGCAGACCTTGATGTACAAGTTCATTGAGATAGGCTTTTTACCTAAAGGGTTAAAAGATAAACTCATGCCTGACTTCCCAATTAACCCTACCTGGTATTTTGTCCCGAAGATCCACAAGTCACTGACCCACCCCCCTGGTCGCCCAATTGTGGCGGGGGTCGGGTCAGCGACTGAAGCGATCTCGCGTTATGTGGATTGGCTTTTCAGACCCCTTCTTTTGGGAACTCCCACGTACTTAAAGGACACTATTGCCTTGTGTCCTTAGACGTGGAGAGTTTATATACTCGCATTCCACACAAACAAGGGGTTCCGGCCGTGCGTTATGTGTTACAACAGTCAGGCAAAAGTAATGTTTTGCAGACGTTCGTGTCTAAAGCCCTGGATCTAATTCTGACCAACAACGTGTTTCAATTTGATGGTAAATGGTACTGCCAGATACTAGGTATGGCTATGGGTACACCCGTGTCTTGTACCTTCGCCAACCTGTATCTGGCGATATTTGAGGAGCTCTATGTATTCTCAGTGGATAACCCCTTTCTGAAATTCAT
This sequence comes from Bufotes viridis, assembly GCA_033119425.1. Lineage (NCBI taxonomy): Eukaryota > Metazoa > Chordata > Amphibia > Anura > Bufonidae > Bufotes > Bufotes viridis. The sequence goes on along the minus strand of CM065597.1, from coordinate 125,872,393 downwards.
CCACCTTTACTTAAGATTTGTAGATGATGTGTTTATGGTCTGGTCGGGCAACGAGTCCGAATGTGAGCAGTATGTGAAGTATCTAAATACTTGCAATAACATGAATATGAGATTTACCATGAACTTCGGGGGGTCGTCTCTTGACTTCCTCGATGTTCAGGTAACAGTAGTAGAGGGAGTACTACAAACCACTGGTTTCCACAAGCCCACTGCCACAAACTCGTTGCTCCACCAGACCAGCTACCATCTGGAGGCCGTGAAAAAGGCAGTCCCTTTTGGACAGTTTATATGGCTGCGTAGGATAAATCGTAGCGAGGCTGGATACTTTAAGCAAGCACATGAGTTGAAGGATAGTTTGCTCGGACGGGGTTATCCACCGGGAGACATTGCACGAGCTCTCCATCGTGCGGCCAAATTTGACCGCACTAAGTTGTTGGTCGAAAAAGAGAGACAGAGGGAAATTGAACAATTCACTTTTGCTTTCAAATTCAGTCCTATGGCTAATGCCATTAAACAAGCAGTTCACAGCAATCGGGACATACTTCAAGGGGATCCCACCCTTAGTGATATAGCTATACAGCTTCCTGTAGTTACATTCAAAAAATGTCATACGTTAAGGGACACCTTAGTCCGCAGCACCTTCAAGCAGTCAAGGGAGCGTGATTGGCTCTCTGGCAGAAAAGTAAGTGGAAATTATAAATGTGGGTGTTGCTCCTTCTGCTCTTATAATGCAAGAAGCAAGGTCCTCCAATTAGGAGGTGTAACATGGTATGTCAGAGATCTCATCACTTGTCGCACTTCGTACGTTTTGTATGTTATGCGATTGCCGTACGTTTTATATTGGTAAAACCATCAGGCCCCTTTTCGAACGGGTCCGTGAACAAATTGGATCTATTAGAATGGGCAAAGGCTCCCCTAGGTTAATACAGCATGTACGTGAGCTACATGGGGGTGACCCACGGTGCCTCACATTTGCAGGTATTGAAGTGGTGCAGTGCCCCCTCGTGGAGGGGATCGGCACTGCGCCCTCCTGCGACGTGAGGCGAGGTGGATCATGAAAACTCAAGCGATGGGTCCTCATGGATTAAATGACAGGAACTAATTATCAGTGTTCCTCTAAAGCATAGAGAGCCCCTCTAATGTATCCTATTCTTGCATTTAATGGTTAGATTTGAGCGAAGCTCGTTATATTCGCTATTCCCTAGTGTAGGTTAAATTCCCAGACACGCATAACTCTGTATCAATTTTGTTACAAATGTTATAGTACCCAGGTATACATCTTTACATACATATTGGTTTTAATCGTCCTATCAGTGTTTCAGGTTGTTTGATGCAGCGGCGCTGCACCAATAGCATTGTATCCTGTGTGTTAATTAGAGGAGTGACGCGAGGACGCACATAGCGGCGCGATGATGCGCAATCTCAAGCGTTGAATGCCGTTCCGCATTAACCACCTGCAATTGGCGTCCACCCGCTCGCCCTTATTTTACATCTTGTGCCGTGTTGATGGCAAATAAAGTGTTTATAACCCAAGAACCTATCCCCCATCCCACACCTATTTCCCATCCCAGCCGCCCTATCCAAGACCTATCCTCCATCTTTTATTTTTTTTCTGAACAAATTTATTATGTTCCTAATAAATGTTATATTTTTTAAAATCTATTTGTCTTTGGATTTTTTTTATGGGTGTTTTACGTTAGGGATAAAAAAAAATTTTTTATGGGTGTTTTACGTTAGGGATAAAAAAAATGGGTAATTTTTGAACCCTTCAATTTTCTCTTCACTGGCAGACCGACACAAGTATTTTTCTCTCCTCCATCGTAGGGAGAGTATGTTGACAAGAGAAGACTAGTGTGGAGAAGAGAGGTCTTGCATAATCTGCCAACACTGGCAGAGCGACACAAGTATTGGTCGCTCATCCAGCATGGGGAGAGTATGTAGACAAGAGAAGACTAGTGTGGAGAAGAGAGGCCTCACATATTCTGCCTGTGCTGGCGGAGCGACACAATTATTTGTCACTCCTTCAGCGTGGGGAGAGTATGTAGACAAGAGAAGACTAGTGTGGAGAAGAGAGGCCTCACATAATCTCCTAACGCTGGCTGAGCGACACAAGTATTTGTCGCTCCTCCAGCGTGGGGAGAGTAGAGGGCTCTAGATCTCACATATTCTGCCTACGCTGATGGAGCTACACAAGTATTTTTGGCTCCTCCAGCGTGGGGAGATCAATATATGCATATATGGTATAAAAAAAAGTTTAATAATCTGAAACTAATTTTACAAAACAGGTTTTGAAAATCAATATTCACACTACTGTACCTACCCACATAACTACGCAACCAAACTGTATCTAGAATATATTCAAATGACATTCATTTTTCATGAAAAATAAAATAACACCTCATCAACAGTTTCTGTTTTTAGTTGAATGGGTTTGGTGAAAAAACGCCATTTAGCCACCAGAATGCCGAATGCGCATTCCACCATTCTTCTGGCCCTATTCAGGTGGTAGTTAAATATGCGTTTGCTCCGGTTTAATCTGTGACTGCAATAAGGTTTAATCAGGTTGCCACATATCTGAAATGCAGGGTCACCAACCAACACGAGGGGCATGGGAGGGAGCATCAGTACCTGGTAGAGGTTGAGGAAAATCAAATTGTCTATTGTATACCCTTCGCCCCATGTCCGAACTTTTGAAGACCATTGAATCATTGGTTCGGCCATATGCCCCGAAATCGATTGCCACAAATCGGTACTTGGCATCAGCGATGGCCATTAATATAATGGAAAAAAAAAATTGTAATTAAAGTACTCAGAACCATGTAGATTGTAAGCCCTTACGGGCAGGGCCCTCTGTCCTTCTGTACCAGCCTGTAACTTGTCTCGTTCATGCTTAATACAATTGCCTGTATTATGTATGTGCACCGCTTATAATATGTACAGCGCTATGGAATAAATGGCGCTCTAAAAATAAATAATAATAATATTAACCAGTGCCTTGGGACTTGATAATACGTATATGTTTCCCGTCCGAAACTGATAATGGAGGGACGCCAAACTCTATCTAGGAATCTATCAGAACAAAATAAACAGAAAAGATTGTAAATAAAAATGAGCAAATATGTAAAAACAGGCCCAAAAAAACAATACAAGCTATATAATTTGGTTGGCCTTGTTTGGGACATGAAACTGGCCATACCACCGTTAAATGCTCTGATATTCTCCTTTGTTTTGTGGTTATTCTCACAGGGCAAAGAACATTTTTGGGAAATCCAGTGATGGAACGGGCTCTCCATGGAGAACAATAGGCGTACACATCTAGCTAGCATTGCTCAGAGTGAGAGACCCTTTGTAGGAAATCGTTAAAACTAGAGACGCTCATCCGTAGATAGTTAAGAAATTTGTGAGAATAATTCCACAGTTCGGGAAAAAGAAATTCAAATGCACCCCTACTCATTCGGGCATAAGTGATCGGACAAACCTAATAGCGACTGCGCCGTCTGGCTCGAAGATGTCTCCTCCTGCGGAAAACAAGGATTAGGGCCTGAAATCCAAACTGAATGTGGTCTGGCATCATTTTGCTCTTCTGAGGCAGCATCTGAGGGATATGTGACCTTAGATCCTCTTTTATAGCCACTGTACAATTTGCATCTGAAATTGGTTCTTTTGATCCTTGAAAAATTTAAATGCAGGATCCATTATTCAGTTTGAAAGCGGATGATAACAGACGAGATGGATCCGTTATTTTGCTGAATCCATCAAACGGATCCGGAAAAAAAGGTTATCCGGTTGCATACGGTTTGACGGATCTAGCAGGCAGTTCCGGCAACTGAACTGCCTGGCGGATTCTAGCAACGCTAGTGGGAAAGTAGCCTAAGATGATGTTAGAATTGAGTGTCTATATATTATCCAATCCAGATTACAACCCAAATCAGCCCCCAAATTCTTACAGACCCCAGATCAGATCCGAGATGTATACAGACCCCTCAGGCTACTGCTGCCAATATTCTGGCTCTTCATGCAGCACAGCGTTGTGTCCTGGCCCGGTACTGCACCAGTCATGTCATAGAGTGCGCCTAGTGTGCCGTAGTACACATTCAGGACAGAAGTGATCGGACGAACCCAATAGTAACCTCGCCGACGTCTCCTCCAGCGGGAAACAAGGATTAGAGCCTGAGATCCAAACTGAATGTGGTCTGGCATCATGTTTGCTCTTCTGAGGCAGCATCTAAAGGAATATATGACCTTCGGTCCTCTTTTATAGCCACTGTACAATTTGCATCTGAAATTGATTCTTTTGATCTTTGAAAAATTTAAATACAAGATCCATTATTCCGTTTGAAACCGGATGATAACAGATGAGATGGATCCATTATTTTGCCGGATCCGGAAAAAGGTTATCCGGTTGCATACGGTTTGCCAGATTTAGCAGGCAGTTCCGGCAACGGAGCTGCCTGCCGGATTCTAGCAACGCTAGAGTGTCTAAATTTTATCCAATCCAGATTACAACCCCAGTTATCCCCCAGATCAGACCCAACATGTATACAGACCCTCAGAATACTGCTGCCCATATTCTGGCTCTTTATGCAACACAGCGTTGTGTCCTGGCCCAGTGCTGCACCAGTCAGGTCATAGAGTGTGCCTAGTGTGCCGTAGTACAGTTTCAGGACATAGGACAACGAGAATCAGGGAGAGGTGAGTAAAATCAGCACAGTGCTAGGGGTTCCATACTCACTGTTCGCTGGGCCTCTTACCCTGTATTAATGAACACAATGGAAGCGCTTATTAATTAATAGCGTGTCTCCCCCCTTGAGGTATCACAGGCCACAGAAATCTGACTCAGGGGGGCCGTGTTCATGTCTATAACTTTTAAATACAACATTGAATATGATTGTTTTGGAGCTGAGATTATACAGAATGTGAGGTTCAGTTGTACTGAATGTTCCCTGTTACCATTTCTATAATGAAAACTGCTATTGCAAATGCAATTTTAATTTTAAATGATTTTTTTCCCATTTTGTCACTAAATATTGTATGCTATTTTATGAATTCTACTTTGTGATTCAAGTACTGGATAGGAAATGAGTCATAATGTTACATAATGATTATTTAATACTGTGACCTCAAATGATGGAATTTATAATCCTGAACATTTGAAAGCTAACCTTTGAAATACACAGTGAAATTCGTAATGTCATGAATGATTATAATCTCCCTTTTCATGGCTAATTATCATTTTAGGGTATTAGTTTATACTTTTAACTGGGTCTTCCTGATTTGTGTTTGCTGTAAGAAATAAATATTTAAGACGTTTCTGGTTTTAGGTAAATAACGGATCATGCACTTCAGCCTGGATGGTAGCACATTGAGCTGTACGGGCATATTGTCCCCTAAAAGCAATGCTTTGAGGTGAATACCTCTGTTTACATAGAGTCAGATGAAACATGCAACAACTTTTTGTATGGCTCGGTTTGAGGCGCATTCATGTCTAGGTATACCCTATTACTGCTCCATACATGGAGCCATAAAAGGGCTGTGTGTATGAGCCCTAGGGCTTATTTATTACATTAAATAATGCTTTAACACATGATATTCCACTGTACACTTGCGTGAGCTGCATACTGTACTCCTGAAACTGCTGCTGCTACATTAAGGAGCTGCTTTGAGCATACTGCTGCCCTCCCAAATGGACCTCTTTGTCTGAAGCTACACCTCCTGCCATGGTTGGAAATTTTGGCTACTAAACTATAACTATGTCATTCTCACTACAAGCATAATTAAAGGGTCTGTATAGGATTAAAAACACTTGGCAGCTTTCTCTAGGAAATAGTGATACACCTATCCAAAGATTGTATGTGGTATTACAGTTTGGCCACTGTTACATTAGCTGAGCTGTAATACCAATGGACAACCTGTGGACAGGTGTGATGATGGTTCTGAAAGAAAGCAAGCATTAAAAAAATATCTTGGCAAACCCTTTAAAGGGCATCTGTCAGCAGATTTGTACCTATGAAATTAGCTGATCTGTTTGCACTTTGACTGACAGGGCCAGGCAGTAAAAAGATCATACTCCCTGGCGCTGACTTCTCCTAAAGTCAATCGAAGTGGAGAAGGTGCGGTAGTTGCAGAGAGAGCAGAGCCTCTAGGTGTAATGGTAACACCCCTGTTGCTCGTAGAGGTTAATTTGCATATATTAAAACATAACTTTTCTCAGCAATGTGGGCACATATGAAAATAGGACCAACAGAGATGTCTCAAGCTGCCACGCGCATATGCAACTGGCCAGCCAGTTTCATAGGTACAAATCTGCTCACAGATGCCCTTTAATGTTTACTTCAAGCAGAAATCTGGAAAACTAACATATGAAAATGTTTTATTATACAGTGAAAACTCTATTTATATCACTGTAGTTGTCTACATTGTTAGAAGGGTCTGCAACCCATAATCTGATCATATGGCGTCCAATAATCAGCTGTAATCGGTGGAGGAACCTGGTAGTAAGTGTTTGACTCTCATGCATAGCCGCCACATGAAAAATAAAGCATTAGATGCTCCTCATTGAAATCAATGGACTGTCCATGAAGTACATGGGTGTATCAGGTCCTCCAGAGTGAGCTGCTTTTTGCAGCTAATTCCCTAAGAAGGTCATTGGAATTGGTTAAATACGTTGGCCTAACCTTTTAATGTCAAAAACTTTCTGAAGCATCTCAAGGTCAAATAATGGTCTTCCTGGTGGTTTTGGATAAGTGAAGTAAAAAGTAAAATAGATGGACATTGACATTTATAAGTCAGTTCTCTCAGAAACAACTTCTAACCTTGAAACTTAAAGCCACAATTACTCAATTAGCACCCACACATTTGTATGTGCACAGACATGTCGCTGGATCTACATGAAGACCTTGAGAAAAAGTCCTGTCATGCATATAGAAATAATTAATATGAAAATAACTTTCTTTTTCCTGGAGAAATTGTGGGGAATCTTACGTACAGACATAAACATTTTAAGATTAAGATTAATGTTGAGCGAATCAAAGCCAAACGAGTTTACTGTGATCCGAATTTCTGGAAACATTTAATTTGCTGCGAAGCTGGTAACGAATCTATTTTCCTGAAATGGCGGCAAAAAATAAAAACAAAACATACCTCATCCATTTTCTCAAGGAGAAGCCATCAAGTCCATCTTGCTTAAAGACACTGTGCAAAATCTTACATGTTGATGTGATGACGACATCAAGTCGCCATGCGAGATTTTGCATGGTGTTTTCAATCAAGATGGCTGCGATGGCCTCTCCACGAGCAAATGGATGAGGTTAGTATGTTTTTGGGTTTTTTACCGGATCGACCCCTAAAAGCCTATAATAGATGCCACAATCAGCGATAATCGTGAAATCGAATTTTTCAAATTTTTCATAAATTTGCTCATCACTAATTAAGTTATAAGTAATAGATATTACATTTTGCCAGAAAATTTAGAGGGGATGTTCAGGCTACAGGTTAGTCTATCAATACCAACACCTAGCACCCCCACCGATCTACTGTGCCAGGAAGAATACAGTGTACAGAGCTGGAAGACGACAGCTGTGTACTCTGTGTAAATGGAAGTAAATGGAAACTGAGGTACAGTACGCCGATGCTGGAAACTACACAGCGCACGTGACCTACTGCATTCCCTGCATGCTGTATGGTTTCCAAAAATCCAGATTTGTTTCTTCTTTAACATAAAACAGTTCATCACGGCATCAATACAACTCTCTATGGCCACTAAGATGATAAACAGATGTATTCACTGGCACAGTGTGAAGATCCTGACACAATAAACTAGTGGGTACAGCATATGGTTGGTGCCAGGATCTTCACACTGTGCCACATCTATTTATCATCTGACTGATCCAGTAACTTGACCCTAAAGGTATAGCCATCATTGATGGTAGCCTAGCTAAAGTATGCTATCAAGGCCACTTGGCTCAGTGTATTGAGGCAGCTAAAAGTATGGCACCATGATAATGTTGGCTAACTTGATGGATCAATTTTCACATCTTGAGGTTTCTTTCCTCCAAGATCATGAGTGTACGTGTGAGTATATATCTATATGTACATTGTACGTGTGAGTATATAGAAAATATGTACAGTGTACCTATGAGTATATAGCTATGTGTACAGTGTATGTGTGAGTGTATAGATATATGTACAGTGTACGTGTGAGTGTATAGATTGTGGGGAGTCGCTCTGGTAGACAGCGGTGCGGGTGCAGTTTAGAGGCAAAACAAGGAGTCCAGATTGTGCATCAAACAGTGTTTTATTCACACTTGCACACCAGAAATGAAAACAGTCTCTTGGTGACAGTTCACACACAACAGAAATCATGTGGCAAAACCAAAAACAGGCCAACACAGGGTCCAGTCACCTTGGGTGGTTTAAGTGCGGTTCACACCTAGCAGTCGGTTCAGCCGCAGGCGATTCCTCCTTCAGTTTGCAGGGAAACACCACCTTGCTGAGCTCCGTCCTCCAGCACAGAGAACTCCTCAGCCCTGTTAGCAGGCTCCAGGATAATCACACCCAGACACAGCTGATGGCTGTGTTTTATACCCAGCCCAAAACTCGGACTGGACCGTGGGGAGCAGCCACCCACCCTACTCTTTAGCTGCTCCCAGTAAGAGCCGGCCCGGATCGGCTTTGCAGCCATGCTATTTAAAAGAGTCAAACAGCACTAGCTGCTGCAGACAAAAACCCGGCTCTCACCTCACCGAGGCCAGCAACCTCGGTGACACGTACCTGCCATCGCATATGACACCTTGCACCTTACCACATACCCCCTTTGTTCAACCCTGAGGGGTGAACACACGTGAGGCAGTGGACACGGGACAGGGCATCTGCGTTGCCCTGCAAGCGGCCTGCCCTGTGTTCCACGGAAAACTTGAAATTTTGAAGAGATAGGAACCACCTGGTGACCCGAGCATTCCTCTCCTTGGCCTGACTCATCCACTTGAGAGGGGAATGGTCGGTCACCAGACGGAACCTCCTCCCTAACAGGTAGTAGCGGAGAGATTCGAGTGCCCACTTGATAGCCAGGCACTCCCTCTCCACTATACTATATCTGGACTCGGCGGGACTGAGCTTACGGCTCAGGAAGACAACGGGATGTTCTTCCCCGTTGACCTCCTGCGACAGTACCGCACCGAGGCCTACCTCCGAGGCGTCGGTCTGTACGACAAACTCCTTGTTGAAGTCGGGTGTCACCAAAACCGGGGACCCACACAGGGCCGACTTCAACGCGGAGAAAGCATCCTCCGCCTTCTCACTCCAGCTAACCTTCCCAGACTTCCGCCCCTTCAACAGGTCTGTCAATGGCGCTGCTATTGTGGCAAAGTGGGGCACAAACCTCATGTAGTATCCTACAATCCCCAGGAACGACTTTACCTGCCTGGTGGTGACCGGTCGGGGCCAGTTACGAATGGCCTCTACCTTAGTTACCTGAGGTTTGATAACTCCCCGCCCAATTACATATCCCAGATATTTTGTCTCCTCTAACCCTATGGAGCACTTCTTTGGGTTAGCGGTCAGTCCGGCTTTCCTCAGGGCATCCACTACCGCCTGCACCTTGGGTAAATGGCTTTCCCAGTCGGTGCTGTGGATGACTACATCATCTAAGTAGGCCGAGGCGTACCGACGATGTGGTCGCAGCACTATGTCCATTAACCTTTGGAAAGTGGCGGGGCGCCATGCAGGCCAAAGGGTAACACCTTGTAGTGATACAGGCCCTGCGGGTAACAAATGCGGTTTTTCCTTAGCCGACTCCGTTAAGGGTACCTGCCAGTACCCTTTAGTGAGGTCCAGCACAGAAAAATAACGGGCTTGTCCTAAACTTTCAACCAGCTCGTCTACTCGGGGCATGGGATACGCGTCAAACTTGGATACTTCATTTAACTTGCGAAAGTCGTTGCAGAACCGCAACGTCCCATCCGGCTTGGGTATTAGGACTATGGGACTGGCCCACTCACTTTTCGACTCCTCAATGACATCGAGCTTCAACATTAACTGTACTTCCTCCGCGATGGCCCGTCGCCGAGCCTCGGGTACCCGGTATGGTTTTAACCGGATCTTGGCCTGAGGCTCAGTGACGATGTCATGTTGGATGAGAGACGTGCGGCCAGGGAGGTCCGAGAACACATCCGTGTTCCGACTGATGAACTCCTGACTTCCTGAACTTGTTTGGAAGACAGGCTGTCTGCAATTTTACCATGGTTACTGCTTCACAGGCCTCGAACTGTGGGGCTGGACCCTTTTCACCTAGAAGCCCTGGCCGGGGCTGTGGTCGTCGGCCGTGTCCCTATCTTTCCACGGCTTTAGTAAATTCACGTGGTACACCTGCTCCGGCTTGCGCCGCCCTGGCTGGTGTACTTTGTAATTTACTTCCCTACTTTCTCGATCACCTCATAGGGGCCCTGCCACCTAGCTAGGAACTTGCTGTCAAGGGTGGGTACCAGAACCAACACCCGATCTCCCGGCTTGAAGCCCCGTACCCGAGCCTGACGATTGTACACCCTACTCTGGGCTTGTTGCGCTGCCTCCATATGCTCCCGGACCAGCGGCAACACCCTTTCCATCCGGTCCTGCATCTGGGTGACATACTCAATGACACTTTTGTGGGGACAGGCTGTTGTTCCCACGCTTCCTTGGCGATATCCAACAGGCCCCGAGGGTGTCTGCCATAAAGCAGTTCGAAGGCGAGAACCCAGTAGAGGCCTGGGGCACCTCTCGCACTGCGAACATGAGATAGGGCAGAAGCAGGTCCCAGTCCTTCCCATCTCTAGACACCACCCTCTTTAACATATTTTTTAAAGTTTGGTTAAACCTTCGACAAGACCGTCCGTTTGTGGATGGTAAACGGACGTCCGCAATTGCTTTATACGCAATAATTTACACAGTTCCCTCATAACTTTGGACATAAAAGGGGTCCCTTGGTCTGTCAGAACCTCTTTTGGCAGGCCCACACGGGAAAACATTTCCATTAACTCTTTGGCAATGAGTTTAGCTGAGGTATGTCGCAGAGGCACCGCCTCCGGATACCGAGTGGCATAGTCGAGAACTACCAGAATGTGTTGGTGGCCCCTGGCAGATTTTGGTACAGGCCCAATTAGATCCATAGCGATTCGCTCAAACGGGACCTCAATAATTGGAAGCGGTACCAGAGGACTACGGAAATGTGGCTGGGGGCTAGTTATCTGACAGGTGGGACAGGACTTACAATAATTCTCTACCTCCTTGAACACACTGGGCCAATAAAACCGCTGCAGTATGCGGTCCTGGGTTTTCTGCCACCCCAGGTGTCCCCAAGAACATGTTGGTGGGCAAGCTCCATGACAAGCCTGCGATACGCTGTAGGCACCACCAACTGTTCAACAGGCTCACTCGGATTTGGTTCACCCGATACAACATATCCTGAAGGACAATGAATCGCTGAAACATTAATTCAGCCCCAGGTTTCTGGGGTTTACCATCAATTATTATGACACTTTCCCAGGCTCTGGTTAGGGTTTGGTCCCGGTGTTGTGCGGTCCCAAAATTTTCCCCGGAGACATTGAGGTCTGCCAATTCAGGCCCCGGTGGCAGGTCCTCCGTGTCTCCCACCATTACACTCAGTGGGGTTGTCTCCCCCTCTATCACAGAAGTGGTGGTCACCCCTACCGCAGGCCCTTCGGACTCGGGCTCCCAGGGCTCTGGCCTCCCACAGGAACCAGGCCACTCTGCTAGGGTTACCCCTGTCTCAGGGCTATTAGTCACTTTCACCTCAGGCCATAGTGACGGAAAACCAGGGAAGTCTCTCCCAATTATTAGTTCATACGGTAGCTTAGCGGAGATCGCCACTTCACAAGTCCATGTGCCGGCCGCCGTGGACAGAGACATTACAGCCGTGGGGTAGTCCTTTAAGTCTCCGTGTATGCACACCACCCCAACTTTCCGGCCCGTATACTGGGAGGGCTGTACCAGGGCAGCACTTACCAGGGTTACTAGGCTCCCTGAGTCCAGCAGCGCCACTGCAAGATTATCACCGACTTGCACCTGGCACAGATGACGATTGTCTAGGGTCTCGGGGTGCCGGTCGCACACAGTCTCCGGGCATACATGGAAGCCCGGTACCCATAATTGGTCTCCATGGGTTCTCCCCACTGTGGACAGTCGGCCCTCACATGGCCAGGCTCGTGACACCGCCAGCAGACTATCGGGCCGGGTCTACAGGGGTACACCCCGAGCAGGTTTCTCGGGTACCAGTCGCCGGGACTGGATGGGAGACCTCCGGGTTTGACCGGCCCCTCCCAACAACACCCCTTTCAAGGTTTTTGTGGCCTCATAGCGCTCGACCAGGTCGACCATGTCCAAGGCATTAGTGGGTGACACCTGGCCGATCCAGTGCTGCAGGGGTACGGCAAGGCCCTCCAGAAGATGTCAGCCAGCAGACGGTCCAGCATAGCAGCCGGACTTAGAACCTCAGGCTGCAGCCACTTTTGCAACCTGTGCAGCAACTCATAATACTGCGGCCTGGCGGGTTCAGCCGTATTAAAGTTCCACTGGTGGACCCGCTGAGCCCGGACTAACACGTTCACCCCCAGTCTTGCCAGGATCTCACCTTTCACGGTCGGGTAGTCAGCTGCTTGGTCATCTGGGAGGTCAAAAATACTTGCTGGGGTCCAGACGCCAGGAACGGAGCGACGACCTCTGCCCACTGTTCTCGGGTAATTTCTCCTCACGGCCACCTTCTCGAACACCGCCAGATAGGTCTCCACATCATCCGAGGGGGTCATCTTAGGGATCGCGGCACGGACAGCTTTCCGGGCATCGTGGACGCGGTGGGACGCTCCTGCCGCTTGCAACGCCATCACGTGCTGTAGCAGTAGCTGGTTGGTCTCCCGCTGCTGCACGTTAGCCTCTATGAGGGCTTTCACAGCCGCCTCCATTTTGTCGGGGATCACAGGCTGCAACTTTGCCGGCTTAATATAGGACATTCACTTCTGCTCAGCAAAAACAAAGTTCGGCGTTCACGCCAGCCTCACTGCGCATGCCCGCATCCGACACCAAATGTGGGGAGTCGCTCTGGTAGACAGCGGTGCGGGTGCAGTTTAGAGGCAAAACAAGGAGTCCAGATTGTGCATCAAACAGTGTTTTATTCACACTTGCACACCAGAAATGAAAACAGTCTCTTGGTGACAGTTCACACACAACAGAAATCATGTGGCAAAACCAAAAACAGGCCAACACAGGGTCCAGTCACCTTGGGTGGTTTAAGTGCGGTTCACACCTAGCAGTCGGTTCAGCCGCAGGCGATTCCTCCTTCAGTTTGCAGGGAAACACCACCTTGCTGAGCTCCGTCCTCCAGCACAGAGAACTCCTCAGCCCTGTTAGCAGGCTCCAGGATAATCACACCCAGACACAGCTGATGGCTGTGTTTTATACCCAGCCCAAAACTCGGACTGGACCGTGGGGAGCAGCCACCCACCCTACTCTTTAGCTGCTCCCAGTAAGAGCCGGCCCGGATCGGCTTTGCAGCCATGCTATTTAAAAGAGTCAAACAGCACTAGCTGCTGCAGACAAAAACCCGGCTCTCACCTCACCGAGGCCAGCAACCTCGGTGACACGTACCTGCCATCGCATATGACACCTTGCACCTTACCACAAGATATATGTACAGTGTACGTGCTAGTATCTGGACATACTAACAGTGTGTGAGTTTATAGATATATGTACAGTATATTAGTGAGTATATCGATATATGTACAGTATATGAGTATGTAGATATATGTACAGTGTATAAGTATGTAGATATATGTGCAGTGTATGTGAACTTATATATCTAAATGTACAGTGTACGTGTGAGTATATAGATATATGCACAGTGTACGTGTGAGTAGCTATATGTACAGTGCATGTTTCAGTATCTAGATATATGTACAGTGTACATGTGAGTATTTAGATATGTGTACAGTGTACATGTGAGTATATAGATATATGTAGAATGTACGTGTGAGTATATAGATATGTGTACAGAGTAAGTGTAAGTATACAGATATATGGACAGTGTGTGTATAGATATATGTACTGTGTGAGTGTATATAAATATATGTACAGTGTATGTGGGAGTATATAGATATATGTACAGTGTGTGTAAAGATATATGTACTTTGTGAGTATATATATATATATATATATATATATATATATATACAGTGTGTGTACTGTGTGAGTATGTAGATATATTTATAGTGTAAGTATGAGTATGTAGATATATGTACTGTGTGAGTGTAACATAGTAACATAGGATATAAGGCCGGAAAAAGACATCTGTCCATCCAGTTCGGCCTGTCATCCTGCTAGTTGATCCAGAGGAAAGCAAAAAAAACCCTGCGAGGTAGAAGCCAATCTTCCCCACTTAAGGGGAATAAAAAATTCCTTCCCGACTCCAATCAGGCAATCAGAATAACTCCCTGGATCAACGACCCCTCTCTTGTAGCTATAGCCTGTAATATTATTACACTCCAGAAATACATCCAGGCCCCTCTTGAACTCTTTTAGTGAACTCACCATCACCACCTCCTCAGGCAGAGAGTTCCATCGTCTCACTGCTCTTACCATAAAGAATCCTCTTCTATCTTTGTGTACAAACCTTCTTTCCTCCAGACACAGAGGATGTCCCCTCATCACAGTGACAGTCCTGGGGATAAATAGATGATGGGAGAGATCTCTGTACTGACCCCTGATATATTTATACATAGATATTAGATCTCCCCTCAGTTGTTTTTTTTCTAAAGTAAATAACCATAATTTTAATAACCTTTCAGGGTACTGTAGTTGACCCATTCCAGTTATTACTTTAGTTGCCCTCCTCTGAACCCTCTCCAGCTCTGCTATGTCTGCCTTGTTCACAGGAGCCCAGAACTGTACACAGTCCTCCATGTCTGGTCTGACTATTGATTTGTAAAGCGGTAGGACTATGTTCTCATCACGGGCATTTATGACTATTTTGATCCAACCCATTATCTTATTAGCCTTGGCAGTAGTTGCCTGACACTGGTTTTTGCAGCTTAGTTTGCTGTTTATTAAAATTCCTAGATCCTTTTCCATGTCAGTGTTACAGAGTGTTTTACCATTTAGTATGTATGGGTGACTTGCATTATTCCTTCCCATGTGCATAACTTTACATTTGTCAGTGTCATACCTCATCTGCCACTTATCTGCCCAAGCCTCCAATCTATCCAGATCCCTCTGTAGCAGTATATTGTCCTCTTCAGTGTTAATTATTATTACTTTATACAGTTTAGTGTCATCTGCAAAAATTTATATTTTACTATGCAAGCCTTCTACAAGATCATTAATAAATATATTGAAAAGAATAGGGCCGAGTACTGAACCCTGTAGTACCCCACTAGTGACAGTGACCCAATCTGAGTGTGTACCGTTAATAACCACCCTATGTTTTCTATCACTCAGCCAGTTACTTACCCACTTACAGACATTTTTTCCCAGTCTGAGCATCCTTATTTTATATACTAACCTTTTATGTGGTACAGTGTCAAATGCTTTGGAGAAGTCCAGATATACGACATCCATTGATTCGCCAATGTCAAATCTAGAACTTACCTCCTCACAGAAACTGATTAAATTAGGTTGGCATGACCGATCCCTCATGAAGCCATGCTGATATGGCGTTGTTTGCTTATCTCTGTTGAGATCCTCTAAGATAGCATCTCTCAGAAAACCTTCAAACGGTTTCCCCACAACAGATGTTAGACTTACCGGCTTATAGTTTCCGGGCTCTGTTTTTAGACCCTTTTTGAATATTGGCACCAAGTTTGCTTTGCACCAATCCTGTGGAACATTCCCTGTCAGTATAGAGTCCACAAATATCAGAAACAAGGGTCTGGCTATGACATTACTTAATTCCCTTAGGATACTGGGGTGTATGCCATCCGGTCCTGGCGATTTGTCTATTTTAATCTTTTTAAGTCGCTATTGTACTTCTTCTTGGGTCAGACAGGACACGTTTAATGGGGGATTTATTTTTGCATTCAGCATTTCATTTGACAGTTTATTTTCCTCAGTTAATACATTGAAGAAAAAAAATATTTAACAGCTTTGCTTTCTCCTCATCGCTCTCTGCAGCTCCCCCTTCATTACTCTTTAAAGGGCCGACACCTTTAGAATAGATTTATACTTTTTAACATTTATAAAATTGAAGAACATTTTAGGGTTAGTTTTACTCTATTTGGCAATTAATCTCTCTGTCTCCAGTTTGGCCGCTTTTATTTGTTTTTTACATGTTCTATTTTTTTCCTTTTTACATGTTCTTTTTTTAAGTTTGGTATTTTTGTTCCTCCCTGTAGAAACGCTCTGAATGATAATTGAAAGGTTATTACTTTATGGTCACTATTTCCCAGGTGTCCCCCAACCTGCACATCTGTTGTTTTGTCAGGTCTATTGGTTAATACTAAGTCCAGTATGGCCGTCCCTCTAGTCTGGTCTTGAACCAGTTGGGAAAGGTAATTGTCTTTGGTTATTGCCAAGAACCTGTTTGCTTTATGCGATGTACAGCTTTAAGTTTCCCAGTCTATATCTGGGTAGTTGAAGTCCCCCATAATTACCACCTCATTATGATTTGTGGCCTCGTCTATCTCATTTAGTAATAGATTTTCTGTGGACTCTGGTATATTAGGTGGTTTATAGTAAACTCCTCCTAGTAATTTATTATTGTTTTTAGCTCCATGTATCTCTCACCAACAGTGACTCCACATGTTCATGTCCCTCACTTATATCTTCTCGGACTGTGGACTTTAAAGTAAGAACCCTCCCCCTCTCCGGTTTTGACGATCCTTTCTAAACAAACTGTAACCTTGTAAATTACCGGCCCAGTCATATCTATCATCCAGCCATGTCTCAGTTATTCCCACTATGTCATAGTCCTCCTCACACATCACTCCAGTTCCCCAGTTTTGTTAGTCAGGCTTCTGGCATTAGTGTACATACAATTAAGAGGTTTTTGTATATTTTGAACCCTACACCTTTCCTTCTGAACTGTTTTAGTCCCTCCTTCCATTCCTCCCCCAGTCCCACTACCTCACCCCCGGTCTCTATCTGCACTATCTTCCCCTCCTATAACGTAAGTACCCTCCCCCCAGTCCCATATTTAAACACTCCTCCAACCATCTAGCTATCTTTCTCCCCAACACAGCTTTCCCTTGCCCATTGAGGTGCAGCTTGTCCCTACGATAGAGCCTGTTGCCGACAGAGAAGTCGGCCCAGTTCTCCAGGAACCTGAACCCCTCCTTCCTACACCAGTTCTTGAGCACTTGTTAACCTCCCTAATCTCCTGCTGTCTTTCTTGTGTGGCTCTTGGTACAGGCAGTATCTTGGAAAATACTACCTTTAAGGTCCTTGCCCTAAGCTTTTGACCTAAATCCCTCTCCACCTACCTCTAACTTTGTCATTGGTTCTGATATGGACCATGACCGCTGGATCTTCTCTAGACCCTCCCAGTAATCCCAGTGTATATAGATATATGTACTGTGTGAGTATATAGATATATGTACAGTGTATGTACTGTGTGAGTATGCAGATATATGTACAGTGTGTGTAAGATAGATAGATATATGTACTGTTGATTAATATTTATTATGTATCCTCAGGTCATCAATATCAGATCGGCGAGGCTCCGGCACCCCCGCTGATTAGCTGTATGAAGGGGTAGTGGCTTTGCAGTGTAATTACAATGCCTTCACTTGAATGGGACAAGCAGCTATAATTACACTGCACCAATGCTACAAGCAGACAAAGCACCAGTCATGATTTTTTAATCAGATTATGTGGAAGACTGTAGATTGCCTTATAGGGGTATTCTGGTTACATTAAGTTATTCCCTATTCACAGTATAGGGAACCTTCATTGATCAAAAGAACCAGAGCCACATGAACCCTGCAGCCCCCCTGAAATGATCAGAGTGGTCGAATAAGCACATGGCCGCTCCACTCATTTCTATGGAAGTTCCGGAGATAGCGGAGTACAACATTCAGCTATCTCCGGAATTTCCATAGATATGAATGGAGCGGCCATGCGATGTGGATAGGGTATAATATAATGTAACCGGAATACCCCTTTAAAGAATCCCAGCACTTTCATAGAACAAGGTGGTAGGATCACATGAGCGCATGGATTCATGAGCACCCATTCATGAGCGCATGGATTCATGAGCACCCATTCATTCCCTGCTGGGGTCCTATTGGCAGGTCAGATAAAAAGGTACATAAAAATAGCCGCTGTAGTAGCCATATTGGCAGCCATACTGCAAATCACCTAGCTTTCCTCGGTACCGAAATTAATTAATTAATTTTTTTATATATATTTTTTAAATATAGGAAGGTTGGGTGAGTTTGATGTGGAAGGATGGTCTGGACAGAATCCTGACCTCTAGCCCATTGAACAACTTTGGGATAAATTATAACAGATTCGGAGCAGTGGCCAACCGCCAATGAGGTAAGGTGAGGTGATTTCTTTGGGCAGTGCCACCTAGGAACAAGTGGGGGGCGGTTGTATGGCAATTGACAATGAGCGCTTCCATTGTGAAAACTCTCACCTTTTGCTATTCAACTGTATTGCGCTCCTCACGACCGCGATACAGTTAAATGCTGTGGTAAGGAAATCAGTGAACTTTCACTTATAGGCCGCATAACATCATCAAGATGATTGTGTGATGGACAGGGCCTGGGAGCCAGATCAGGGTGCTGAGGAGGAGGTAACATCAGTGGAAGAGAGTGGTGACAGAAGACTAGAGGAAATGTATGGCCAGAACTTCCCAAAAAACTGGCAGGGACAAAGCTGCTCCTATTATGGTCAGCCAGGGAACTGGTGATGCAGCTGATACTTTGGGTTCATGTTTACCTAAGCCAAGTTTAGCCGCTGCTAGCTCAGTGCAAGAATCTCCCATCTAGTAGTTTGTCTTCAAAGTTGCCACAGCTCTATTGAACCACATGAAGCAGCATCATCAATTACTGTGAGAAAACAGAAGTGGCCGTCAGCTACGCCCCACCCTGCCACAGAAGCCATGGCAGAGGAACGTTAGCGCAGAGGGCCCCCCTGATTTGACCTGGGAGAGGATGGACGATGAAGCAGATAGGAAGTGGCCAACTGACTACATAGGATGTCTCTATAGTAGTTCAGTTTCTCCTCCCTCTTAGCGGGTGTAAAAAAGGCCCCCGTTTTGTACCGGTAGCGAGGGTCCAACAAGGTGGAGAGCCAGACGTCATCCCTCTGCCGAATGTGGAATTTTCGGCTGTCACCACGCAAGCAAGTGAGCATGCATCAGGCCATTTGTGCAAGTGATTCGGAGGGACTACCTGCCTCCATCTCCACTGCATACTGCCACTGAAACGATCTCCAAAATGCATGAAATTAAAGATGACACAATCCCTTTGTATTTTAAGCAAAAAAAAAATAAAAAATCATCTTTCACATTTTCAAAATAACAAAAAAGGAAAAGGGCCTGATGCAAACGTTTGGGCACTCTGGGCCTAGTAGTACCCCCTTTGGCAAGTATCACAGCTTGAAAACGCTTTTTGTAGCCAGCCAATAGTCTATTCATTTTTGTTTGAGGGATTTGCATTCATTCTTTCTGGCGAAAGTCTTCCAGTTCTTTGTGATTGCTGGGCCGTCTGGTAAACTTTTACTTGAGACCCTTTTCCTTTTTTGTTATTTTGAAAATGTAAATAAAAAAATGTTTTTCAGTGGATTTTTCAGCTATTTTCGGAGGATTGTATGTGTACATCTACAGCAATATAGTATAGATATACAGTTATTTCAGTTTATTAGACTGCATCATTTCTTGACTAATATGGGCATAAAAATGATCTCTATTACACCAGTGTAAAATCACCCTTTGTCTGATGCAGTCCAGGATTTTTAGTTTTTTATCTGCTAGTAGCATGTCATGTTTTTTTCTAGATAGGAAGAGTGGTTGTCCATAGCAATCAGATTACTACTTTCCTTTTCAAAGTGGTCCTGGAAAGATGAGAGCTGAAATTGTATTGGTTGCTATTGGCAACTGCCTCATTTTTCTTTTACACCAGTTTTGATAAATGATTTCCTATTGCGTCTTACGATTTTTGAGCATACAGATGTAACCGAACTAAACTTGACTCTGATAACACATGACACAGTGTTATCTAGGTTATCGCATGACAAAAGCCATTAAAATCCATTGAAAAGTTAGTTATCTTTTTCTTGCCATTCTTTACTTAACGCTTAACCATCAAGTTTAGCTTGGCAGCATCTGTATATTATTGTTTTCATCCATAACTCTTGAAGAGAGGTGGCAACTGACAGTTGATCTTTCTGACTTTAGTGAGATCCGATGGGGCTGCCATGGATAGCCCTGTAAACAAAAGAATGGACATGGATTGGCTTCTTGGGCACCCTTGAAATAAATCCAGTGTGGGTGGAAATAAGCAGCAATAGTGGCTGCTACGTTGTCTACACTGGCAGAGGATCCAGGGCCATAATGGATGTCATTCATGCCTGGGCATTATTCCCCAGCCTACACTCTTCTCAGAAGGCACAATGTAGTATCAGTATTGTGCCTGTTGGACTGAGTAGAAGAGCGCTTGGGCCGAGCATCGTTCCCCAGCCTGTCCTTGGCCTGTTCCCTCTACTACTCAGCAGGTGTGATGATGTCACTGCAT
Organism: Bufotes viridis; assembly: GCA_033119425.1. Classification (NCBI taxonomy): domain Eukaryota; kingdom Metazoa; phylum Chordata; class Amphibia; order Anura; family Bufonidae; genus Bufotes; species Bufotes viridis. The sequence goes on along the minus strand of CM065597.1, from coordinate 125,851,679 downwards.
GGCACCTGCTGGAGAGAGCTTAATCTACTCTGTTCATTGGGGGAACATGACTAGGTGAGATGTAAAGTTTTTTTTTTTTTATTTACACCACCAAAGCATAAATCATAATATAAGGGAGGCACTAAGGGGGAGCATTACTATGCAGGGGTGAAACGAGCCCCTTAGGAGTCGGTGCAGAGCATGGGTGTTTTAGTGGCCCTGATGAGATGTTGTGTCGCAGTGTGCTCCCTCAGTCTGTCTCTCCCTGGGGTTCGGTGCAGTGAATAAGTGACGTAAAGGAACCAGGCAAAGATGATAGAATATAGAATGTCTTTCTTTACTGAGTGCAAAAAACAAATAGCAGCACATCAAGCAGCAATTTGTACAAAGTGCAATCTCTCCTCCCAGGGTATGGTTGTTAGTAGTGTTAAGCGAATAAAAGTTAACAAAGTGGAATGCGATCCGAATTTCAGGAAAAATTATGTTCTTCACAAATCCGAGTTTCTTGGAGTTTCATTGTAACAAATCAATTTTTCCTGAAATGGCAGTAAAAAAAAAACCCACACACTTATTTGATTGCGGAGAGGCCGTAGTGGCCATCTTGATTACAGAAAATTTGCCAATTCTCGTGTGCACTGATGTTTGACGTCACCATGTCATCACACTGGGCGGCCGCAGTTAGATCATCTGATGTCACCACCAAGTGGTGGTTTTTCAAGTGAAAAAGATGACATTCTAAAGTTTGCAAGCTGAAAATGTTTTTCTCCTGACTCTCTCCCTATGTCTGTAATTTTGCACGTGTGGCTATAGGTATCCACTGTATGATGCAGGCTTTTAGCTATGCCTGTCCTGAACTGCAGTGGTGGTGCGTGAATATGTTTTCACTCACTTTGCAGCAGAGTCTGTATAGCTTGATCTCTCTGCTCTCGCAAATAAGCCATAGTTTATAGATCTTCTGCAGCCTTGGACCCTGCAGGTTCTCTGCGGCAGTGTTGCACAAGATAGCTGCATCTAGGGTCCTCATGCCCTGGAAGAGCAGAAGTGGGATTGCAGACTCCCTTGCTCCTCCCACTCTACTTTTTAACTCCTCAAAATAGCTCTTCCCCTCACTTAGCAGTTAGTCGGACCAGCCTTGAAAAACTACTGTGAAAGGGCCACTAACAGGGAATGCTACTGTGAAAGGGGCACTAAGGGAGCATCACTACTCTGTTGTGGCCCTAAGGGGTATCACAATCATGTGGCGCATTACGGGGGCATATGTACTTTGTGCAGACACTAATAGGGAGCACTACTGTGTGGGCTTCCAGGCGGCAAAACTATTGGGAAGGGGGCATTAAGGGGGCATGCTACTGTGATGGGTAACCACTATTATGTGGGGGCAGAAAGAGGGGATTATTACTTTGTAAGGGCCCTAAAAGGGCATGCTACTGTGAAGGGGCATTAAGGGGACATCACTACTGTGTGGGAGCAGTAAGATGGCATAACTACTGGTTGTGGATACTAAGGGGGCATAATTATTGTGAAGGGTCACTAAGGGGGATAACTACTATGTGGGGGAACTAAAGGTGCAAAAAAACACTACAGTGAAAAAGGAACTAGGGGTGCAAAACTACTGTATGGGGGCACAGTGGGTGTATTACTACTTTGTATGTGGCCACTAAGGGACATTCTACTGTGTGGGTGCACTAAGGGGACATAACTGCTGAGTAGTGATGTCGCGAACATAACATTTTCCGTTCGCGAATGGCGAACACGAACTTCCTCAAATATTTGCGAACGGGCGAACCGCCATAGACTTCAATAGGCAGGCTAATTTTAAAACCCACAGGGACTCTTTCTGGCCACAATAGTGATGGAAAAGTTGTTTCAAGGGGACACCTGGACTGGACTGTGGCGTGCCGGAAGGACATCCATGGCAAAACTCCCATGGAAAATTACGTAGTGGACGCAGAGTCAGGTTTTAATCCATAAAGGGCATAAATCAACTAATATTCCTAAAGTGTTTGGAATAACGTGCTTTAAAACATCCAGTGTGTGTATACGATCAGGTATGATGTTGTATCGATCAGGTAGTGTAAGGGTTACGCCGGCTTCACAGACATTGACAGACCAAACTCCCCTTTTAATGCACGGCACACAGTTCATTTGCACAACCGCAAACTCCCCATTTGCACAAGGTTGGATACCAAGCTAGCCACGTCCCGGTGATGTCATTGAAGGTTTCTTCCTTCACCCAGCCACGTACAACACCAAGGGTCCCCGAAAGGTGAATTGACTTGATTTTTCGAAAGGGGAGATGGTTAAAAAACCGCTGGCTCCCTCCAATTTGTTTTAATCCACGGTCACTGCGTCTGCGCCGTGCAATTTACTGTCACACCCGATATGAGTGGTATTTTCTGTAGTACTATTCTCATCAGTTTAATCCCTGTGACGTCCCATATCAGGGATTGCCTTTTGTGAAAAAAAATTTAGGCCGGGTACCTTCGACTACCTTCACAGTGACAGACCAAACTGAATTGATTTCAGGAACCGGGAGATGGAAAAAGCAGCTTGGTCGGTCCTCTTACTCCCAAATTGGGGCACGGCGCGTGCACAGAGCAATGTGCTGTGACACCCTATATGAGTGGTGTCTTAATTAGTACTATTCCTATCAGTTTAATCCCTGTTACGTACCCTATCCGGGGACGTGTGTCGAATTAATTAACCATTGTCGAATTAACAAACCATTACGACATCATGAAATAATTTAGTTCTGAGCTCTGTACTTGCTTTGTATTGGAATTGATGGGGATTTTTTTAATTGCCTGCGTTATCTAGATTCTCTAATAAACTATTAAGAGACTTTATTATGATTTTTTATTTTATGTATTAAGAACCCATACAACTTAAGAAAAAAAAGGTAAATTAATGTTTTTTCTATGAAATATTATCCAGCCGTCCGATCGCTTTTGGTCTGACCATAATGAAGCAATGGCCTTATAATCTGGGGTGTGGCAACATTGCCAACACACTCATAGAGGTGATGATTGCTTCATTGTGATACGCAAGCCCCTTCACCACAACAAGGTAACAATCACGAAGGGGAATTGACACTTGTATGTGCCTTTTTTTTTCTTTTGTTTTTGCAGCCATAGTGCTGCACCACAGGACAGAAAAATTAGGCATGTACACATGCCTGAAAAATAATGGCATTGTTGCAGCCGCTATTGTAGCAGCGGCCGTAAAAATTGATGTTTTACAGGCAGAAAAGTGACTAAAACATTGCGGCTTGAACCCTAGTTGGTGGCGGAGAATTCACAAAAGTCATCCGGTATGCAGACATTAAATACAGCAGCATGGGGACCATTTTGAGGCCAAGGCATGTCATCAGGTCTTTTGTTAGTCAAACTTATCCCCCACTGTCAGTCCCTTCGGGATCTATGCCTCATTCATCTTTATGAAGGTGAGGTAATCAACACTTTTTTGACCGAGGCGACTTCTCTTGTCGGTGACAATGCCTCCTGCTGCACTGAAGGTCCTTTCTGACAGGACACTTGAAGCAGGGCAGGTCAGAAGTTCTATCGCAAACTGGGATAGCTCAGACCACAAGTCAAGCCTGCACACCCAGTAGTAAAGGGGTTCATCGCTCCTCAAAGTGTCGATATCTGCTGTTAAGACGAAGTAGTCTGCTACCTGTCGGTCGAGTCGTTCTCTAAGGCTGGATCCCGAAAGGCTGTGGCAATGTGTAGGACTGAAAAAGCTCCGCATGTCCTCCATCAACAACACATCTGTAAATCGTCCAGTCCTTGCCGCCGTGGTAGGAGGAGTATTACATTCACCTCTTCCCCTGTTAGATTCCTGTTGTACTGTGACATCCCCCTTATAAGCTGTGTAAAGCATATTTTTTAGTTTGGTTTTGAACTGCTGCATCCTTTCCGACTTTCGGTAATTTGGTAACATTTCTGCCACTTTCTGTTTATACCGGGGGTCTAGTAGCTTGGCCACCCAGTACAGGTCATTCTCCTTCATCCTTTTTATACGAGGGTCCCTCAACAGACATGACAGCATGAAAGACCCCATTTGAACAAGGTTGGATGCAGAGCTACTCATTTCCCGTTCCTCGTCCTCACTGATGTCATTGACGGTCTGTTCTTCCCCCCAGCCACGTACAACACCATGGGTCCCAGATAGGTGACAACAACGAGCAACCTGGGGTGCCTGCTGTGGTTGGTCTTCCTCCTCCTCAAAGCCACATTCCTCCTCTGACTCCTCTTCCTCATACTCCTCTTCCAGCGTTGCCGCAGGTCCGGCAAGCGATGATGACAAGGCTGTGTCTGGTTGTGATGGTGACCACAACTCTTCCTCTTCACGCTCATCTACAGCCTGTTCCAGCACTCTTCGCAGGGCACGCTCCAGGAAGAAAACAAATGGGATGAGGTCGCTGATGGTGCCTTTGGTGCAACTGACTAGGTTTGTCACCTCCTCAAAAGGACGCATGAGCCTACAGGCATTGTGCATGAGCGTCCACTAACGTGGCAAAAAATTCCCAGCTCCACAGAGGCTGTCCTAGCACTCCGGTCATACAAATACTCGTTGACGGCTTTTTCTTGTTGGAGCAGGCGGTCGAACATTAGGAGTGTTGAATTCCAACGTGTCAGGCTGTCGCAAATCAAGCGCCTCACTGGCATGTTGTTTCACCACTGAATATCGGAAAAGTGCGCCATGCCCTTGTAGGAACGCCTGAAATGGCCACACACCTTCCTGGCCTGCTTGAGGATGTCCTGTAAGCCTGGGTACTTAGACACAAAGCGTTGTACGATGAGATTCAACACATGTGCCATGCACGACACATGTGACAACTTGGCCAAATTTAATGCCGACAACAAATTTGTTCCATTGTCACACACCACTTTGCCGATCTCCAGTTGGTGTGGGGTCAGCCACTGACCCACCTGTGCGTTAAGGGCGGACAGGAGTGCTGGTCCTGTGTGACTCTCTGCTTTCAGGCAAGTCAACCCCAAGACAGCGTGACACTGTCGTATCCGGGATGTGGAGTAGCCCCTGGGGAGCTGGGGGGATTCAGTTGATGTGCAGCCAGACGCCGCAGCAAAAGAGGACTCAGCCGAGGAGGATATCGAAGAGGATGGAGTAGGAGTAGAGGAGGTGGTAGTAGGCCTGCCTGCAAGTCTTGGCGGTGTCACCAACTCCGCTGCGGAGGCAAGCATTCCATGCTTGTCAGCCGTCAGCAGGTTGACCCAATGCACAGTGTACGTAATATACCTGCCCTGACCGTGCTTTGCAGACCAGGTATCAGTGGTCAGATGGACCCTTGCCCCAACACTGTATGCCAGAGATGCCATGACTTCCTTTTCAATAACATATATTACCAAAAATATAACCACTAGTAGGGTGCTGGTCCGCACCCAAACATCCACATATGAAAATATATAAACGCCTGCAGTATTAGAGCAACAAAAACCTATAGAAGTATACTGGACCACGTTTGAATCAAAATAATCTTTATTAACAATATAAAAGAACATGCAGCAGCATGTATAATATAGCAAAAAAGTAACACAGAGAGAGGGGTGCACAAATGGGCGGCATCCAGGAGAGAGAGACACAGGGCAATATAAATATAAACATCAATAAATAGCAAGTGCAAAGAATAACAAATATAAATACATCATGTCAATGCATACCCATAGTGTGTCTCTCCTCCGGGATGGCGCCAAAAACCCCGACGCGCGTTTCGGCGGAAGCCTTCGTCTGGGTCCAGGGACAGTGGAAATCACAGCACCACGACGCCCCTGAGGGGTGGCCTGCCTCTGCCTGTCATTTTTTGTTAGATAAGTGGTACTACGCGTGCTAGGTACTGTGCCACCCGGTATGAGTGGTGGGCACTGGCAGTGGGCACACTACAGTCTGTGGAAGTGGGCCTGACACATACTGGCAGCAGGCAAGCAACTGAAATTAGACTAATGTGTAAAAATTAAATGCCTTATTTATCGGCAAGCTGCTGTGCCACCCGGTATGAGTGGTTGGCACTGGCAGTGGGCACACTACAGTCTGTGAAAGTCGGCCTGACACACACTGGCAGCAGGCAGGCAACTGAAATTAGACTAATGTGTAAAAATTAAATGCCTTATTTATCGGCAAGTTACTGTGCCACCCGGTATGAGTGGTGGGCACTGGCAGTGGGCACACTACAGTCAGTGGAAGTCGGCCTGACACACACTGGCAGCAGGCAAGCAACTGAAATTAGACTAATGTGTAAAAATTAAATGCCTTATTTATCGGCAAGCTACTGTGCCACCCGGTATGAGTGGTGGGCACTGGCAGTGGGCACACTACAGTCTGTGGAAGTCGGCCTGACACACACTGGCAGCAGGCAAGCAACTGAAATTAGACTAATGTGTAAAAATGAAATGCCTTATTTATCGGCAAGCTACTGTGCCACCCGGTATGAGTGGTTGGCACTGGCAGTGGGCACACTACAGTCTGTGTAAGTCGGCCTGACACACACTGGCAGCAGGCAAGCAACTGAAATTACATTAAAGTGTAAAAATGAAATGCCTTTTTTTGATGAGTGGTGGGCACTGGCAGTGGGCACACTACAGTCTGTGGGCTCTTCACACACGGGCAGGCCAGGCAACTGCAATATATATATGGAGAAAAAAAAGCAGACTTATGTAGCAGCTCTAATATGGGCTTTTTGGGGTGCTGTCAGGACGCTGTCCTTAAAGCAGAGATCAGATGAATCTTTCAGGACTGGAGTGGACACTGAATACACTAGCTTAGCTATCGATTTGCCAATTAAATCAGCAGCAGCTACACTCTCCCTCCTCTCACTAAGACTGCAGCTTCCAAATGAATCTAAAATGGATGCTGTTCAGGAGATGGGAGGGTCTGGGAGGGAGGGTATGCTGCTGATTGGTCGGAATGTGTCTGCTGACTGTAAGGTACAGGGTCAAAGTTTGCCCATTGATGATGTATAGGGGGCGGACCGAATATCTCATGTGTTCGCCCACGTCGGTGAACGCGAACAAGCCATGTTTGCCGGGAACTGTTCGCCGGTGGATAGTTCGGGCCATCTCTACTGCTGAGTGGGTGGGGGGTTGAATGGCTAGCATGGGCGGTCTTGACTAAACACTGGAGGGGCAGTTGTGAAGAAGTTTCTTGGGAGGTGAGGCCCATTTAAAAACTTGCTATGGGGCCAAGCCTTTTCTGGGCTGCCCCTGAATTCAATGAATAAGCAAACAGAATAAACCAATACTTTATACCTGGGCAGCACTGGGTTCTTTTCTTTGTCCAGCAGTCATTAATCTTCACCACACCATATGCTGCTAAACTCCCAGCATGCACATTTACTTGGCTGTTCTAGTAACTTCCATTAAAGTGAAAGGACGATTCTGAGAGTTGTAGTTTCAGAACAGCTGGAGTGCAGACGTTTTCTGATCCCTATTTTAGTCTTTTACAAAATTGGAGAGCAGACTGGCAAATAGAATGCCAGAACTACTGTGAAGACAAACACTGACACAGGCGTTATGCTTTTATTCTAAATATTTTAGATCAATAATGTTGAAGTAATTCCTGCAGGTAGTCATAACAAAGTGCCAGGATAGATTAATATTTAATCTATATATGTTCTATTCAGAGAATGCTTTGTAAGAACTGGAAGAATGTCATATTTTACCTACATATCTGAGCACATACTGGCTTTGTTCACTGCTGAAATGCGTCAGCCTCTCCAGCACATCTAATACAGTTAGTATCTAAAACAATGACATCTATGGTATATGAAATGCTCCTCAATACATTAGGGAGATAAAGTTGCTTTAATTTAATGTACAGTATAATCATGTCTCTTTTTATTGTAGCTTGTACAAGGACATTAGAAATCACGTACTTGGCATAAATGTTCTGCCTTTATTTGAAATAATTTTTCATCACTTTTTATGAGTAAATAATTCAAGATAAGCTGCGGTTATGAAGCTTTATAAAGCAATTGTCACCTGAAGATAACCCCTGTTCATATTCAATAGAGTATTGCATCCATTAGAAAGGGGGCCAAATGTTTGGCAGTACAAAACATCCCCTTATAGATCAAGAAAGTAGGGGCAGGTGGGGTGAATTTTCTGCAGTGGAATTTTGACTGCTATATGATACAAGCCCCGGAGAAGTGGAGGGTAGGAGTGCTAGTGGCTCTGGCTGTAACAATCAATAACAGTGGCAATCCTCATTCCGAAACTCCCTATAGCCAGGGCAGTGTTAAGAGGCCATTTGATTTGATGGGAGCAAGGATGGGAATTGTAGTTCTCCTTTCCTTTCTATCCTTTCAAAATGTCTTCTTACAGAATCTATGGCTGCCAATATTACTCCTGCAATGGTGGCTGTAATTTCCATTCGAGGGATACAGGGCTTAAGATACGACTGGCGAGGTTGTGTCCTAGTGAAAAGGGTGTCTCAACAATGTGCCTCTCAAAGCAGTAAAGTCGGTAGCTTTGATCAGTAAATACCTTACTAGGTGACTCCAGTGTTCAGCTATGCAGATTCTGGACCTTCTTGGCTCTTTCTTTTATATCTTTTTCTGGTCTACTGTAGAAATGGTGAGATCTTTCTTGTTCTGTAGATAGTCCTCAGAGAAGGTAATTCTCTGGCACTTTAGTCCAGTCCTGTGAGGAGTGAAGCATGTGGAACTTCCACTCTCTTGCTCTGCTAGACTACTCACCAACTAGACTAGTCTGAGCTAGAGGCCCATCCAGATCCACACCCAACTTCCTTTATCGGCTTTGTCAGAGTTGGTTAACTAAGATGGCTGCAGCAAGGTGAAATGGCGCTGTAGAAGATGAGACCTGCAGATGAGATAAGTATAGTGACTGAGCAACAACCAACAACTACTAGTGTGGGAGGAATAAGTCTACCTCCCTGCTATAGTGCCAGGTGAAAGGCTGGGGCCTTTAGAAGGCAGTATGTTTAGTGCTGCTAAGCCAAAAGGGAGCACATATCCTGCTCCATGTATAAACTGCTAGGAACACTGGAGCAGAACTGGAAGCAACACAAGCGTGACAGCTACTAGTAGAGAAGAGATCTGAGCTAATGCATTGAGGCCTAAAAGCCGTAACATCAGGGAGGTCAGGATTGGGACTAGTACTAGTGATATTGTACATATAGACTATCTATAGTTTAAAGGTTGTGAAGAACCATTATGGGTACTGTGAATTTAATAGACTGAAACCACCATGCATGTGAGCCTTTTTGTATGGGGAGCCACTAAGTTATGTACTATGTATTACGGTTCAAGTGCGAGCCCTCTTATAGAATGAACAAATGTATACTGTATAATGTGCAGTAAACATTTGTGTCAAGAATTTGCATGCATTTGTCTGCCTTACCCCTGCACTTTCCATACAGAAGATGGCAAGGATTCTGGCTACTGTACAGTATGGCAAGTATACTGTAAACTACAGAAGCTCTGCTCTGTTTTGTGAGTATAGCAGACATTTCTTTGAGGATCCAGAGAGCTCACTTGCCATAGATAATGTTACATGTTTTTAAAATATCTTTTTATTCGATTTTGTTATACAAAAATACAAAGAATAATAGCAATAATAAAACAATGAAAGAAAAGATAAATGTTAGAATTAAATAAAATTACAACTTTGGTGTTGCACAGGACAAAACATGAGACATTTTACAATCAGTCTCATCTGGTTCTAATGAAAATGTTTAACTCGCTTCCAAGGATGCCAGATCAGATCAAAAGTATTCAGTAGTTCTCAGTGAGAAATCTCTTTGACGTGATACACTTGGTAAACCTTCTAAATCCAATGAGCTATTGGGGGAGAGTAGCAGACATTTAAAGCCTTAGGTGCTGTCTTCTTGATAAGCAGCATCTCAGATGTCAGACGGGCACATACTGAGATTTAAATTTGGGATGCCGAAACCACAGAACTTAATAATTACATGTGACATTATTGAGCGTGGGAGTATTTTTCACATGTGGTACTGCAATGCATGTAGCTGTAATATGTAGCCATTAGAATCGCTTTGGTAAAACTAAATCAATACTGAATTGTTAATAAGATGGTGCCTTTTCTGCAGTTCGGTGTATTTCATTTCTGCACACCTACCGCCATGTATTATTAGTGTAGCTGGCTGAAAATGCATACATTAGGAACTAAAGCTGGAAACACATGTTTAGTCTTTTGTCGGCTGAACCCGCAGAGAATGACAAGTAAGGATGACACACTATTGTGTGTGGTAAGCTGCCAACAGATGATCCCAGGGGAGACAAGGATTGGACAAAATCCTCTATGTATGGGAACCCATCATAACCCTGGAGTTTCACTACAGGGGCTCCTATTGGAAGGCAGAGGGAGCTGTATTCCTCTGCCTAACCTCACAGATGTCATGATTGCTGTTGAACGTGGCATCTGAATGACTAGTTTCAGTGCCATCACCGATTCCCGTCATTGCAGTTGGGTATGAAGCTCAGCATAGCAGCCCGCGCCATACATTCTCTCAGCCACTGTGATGTATAGGTATGTATCAGTAGCTGAAGGGGTTGAACAGGGTGTTTGTTACCACTGGCTACCATTTGTTTACCCACAGCCTTCTATGTCACTGTCATTTTTATATTATTAGTGATGTCTTGCAAATAAAGAGATTGAATACAATTCTAGGAGACTTTAGAGTGTTATTTACAACTTTTCAGGCCAATCTCAGCACTTTAGATTCTGGTCGAATTTATTCCTTCTTAAATCAAATATGCTGACCAATTAGTTAGAATTAGTTTACTAGTTGGTAAAGTGCACAAAATGCCAAAATTGTTCTATGAGCAAATGTATAAACTGTAAAAAGATGTACTTGTTGCCTATGGAGCTGTAGACAGTGTCCCCACGTATTTCACTGCCCTACAAATAGAGCTTTGCCAAGGGCTGAATGAAGATCAGTGTTGTCATTTAAATAGCACAACAATTAAAGGGTTGTCTGGGTTCAGATCTGAACCCGGACATACCCATATTTTCCAGGCCAGGCAGTCCCCCTGATGTAAGCATCGGAGCATGTCATGCTATGATGCACTCCCTTGCACCGCGCTGGATCTCGCAGGGCAAGGGCTCTTTTATTTACTATAACACACTGCCGGGCAGAGGCTTCCGCCCAGCAGTGTGTTCAGTGATGTGACCAGCTCTTATGGAGGCTAGGGCAGCGCTAAAGCCCGCCCATCAGTGCCTGTGACGTCACGGGGCTCACTGCTGGGCGGCAGACTCCGCCTGGCAGCCTGAAGGAGAGAGCGCAGTACACAAAATGCCTCTGCTCCGATGCTCTTGTCAAGGGGGCTGCCTGGGTGAAATTCTGTGTATGTCCAGGTTCAGCTCTGAACCCGGACAATCCCTTTAATTAATCACGTTAAGTATGATATAAAGGATAATGATTCACATTACAAAGTAATCATGGTAGAGCACAGCATTCAAAGAGGCCCTCTGCACATGTCCATGGAAAGGCGTAGGACAGCTGAGCAGAAATCCCGCAGAAATGAAAGTATGCTCCTGCCATGTAATCATGTAAGCATTCTCTGATGTCAAGCCACTTGTAAAACCACCAAATGCCCTTTTGCATGGGCTGAAAGATCTTCATTTAGCCTCTGATGACTATACCTATGGGGTTACTCTCCACAGCACCATGGGTCAAACTTTTTCAGGATGTAAATCTGCTCTAGGAACATCTTTGCATCTAATAGTTGGGTAAAATGCTATTTTTCTTTTTTGCACAATTGTCAAAAATTTAACTGCCCCCAAAAAATGTTTAAACTTTACCCCCATGCACTCAATACCCTATAATAAGAAAGTGAAAACAGTAACATAGTAACATAGTAACATAGTATATAAGACCGAAAAAAGACATTTGTCCATCCAGTTCGGCCTGTTTCCTACAAGTTGATCCAGAGGAAGGCAAAAAACCCTGTGAGGCAGAAGCCAATTTTCCTCACTTAAGGGGAAAAAAAATTCCTTCCTGAGTCCAATCAGGCAATCAGAATAACTCCCTGGATCAACGACCCCTCTCTAGTAGCTATAGCCTGTAATATTATCACACTCCAGAAATAAATCCAGTCCCCTCTTGAATTCCTTTATTGTACTCACCATCACCACCTCCTCAGGCAGAGAGTTCCATAGTCTCACTGCTCTTACAGTGAAGAATCCTTTTCTATGTTTGTGTACAAACCTTCTTTCCTCTAGACGCAGAGGATGTCCCCTTGTCACAGTCACAGTCCTGGGGATAAATAGATGATGGGACAGATCTCTGTACTGACCCCTGATATATTTATACATAGTTATTAGATCTCCCCTCAGTCGTCTTTTTCTAAAGTGAATAACCCTAATTTTGATAACCTTTCAGGGTACTGTAGATCCCTCATTCCAGTTATTACTTTAGTTGCCCTCCTCTGAACCCTCTCCAGCTTTGCTATGTCTGTCTTGTTCACAGGAGCCCAGAACTGTACACAGTACTCCATGTGTGGTCTAACCAGTGAGTTGTAAAGTGGTAGGACTATGTTCTCATCACGGGCGTCTATGCCCCTTTTGATGCAACCCATTATCTTATTGGCCTTGGCAGTAGCTGCCTGACACTGGTTTTAGCAGCTTAATTTGCTGTTTATTAAAATTCCTAGATCCTTTTCCATGTCAGTGTTACCGAGTGTTTTACCATTTAATATGTACGGGTGACTTGCATTATTCCTTCCCATGTGCATAACTTTACATTTGTCAGTGTTAAACCTCATCTGCCATTTTTCTGCCCAAACAGAATTATAGAAATGTTTGATTTTGAATATATTAAAAGGGAAAAACTAAATTTTTGCATAGACAGTATTAGACCCTTTGTTATGACACTTAAAACAGTTCTGGGGGCCTCCAAATTTCTCTAGATCAGTGTTTCCCAACCAGTGTGCCTCCAGCTGTTGCAAAACTACAACTCCCAGCATGCCCACACAGCCAAAGGCTGTCCAGGGCATGCTGGGAGTTGTAGTTTTGCAACAGCTGGAGGCACACTGGTTGGGAAACACTGCTCTAGATCATCTTTGAGCTATTACTTGATTGAAGTCCACCAGTGTAAATTAAGCTGATTTGACATGATTTGATAAGACACATTCCTGTCTATATAAGGTCTCACAGCTGACAATAAATAACAGCTGTGCCATGATGAAGAAAGAACTGCCTTTAGAGCGTAGAGATACAGTAGGATTGTTTGGAGACAAATATCTTCAGAAGGATACTTACACCTTCTGTTGCACTGAAAGTTCCCAGGAGAACAGTGGCCTCCATAAATCTTAAATGGAATACATTTCAAATAAACAAGACTCTGCCTAGAGCTGGGTTCTCCACCAAACTAAGCTATCGTGGGAGAAGAACCTTCATAATAGAAGTAACTAATAACCCAATGGTCACTCTAATTGAGCTCCAAAGATGTGCATATATGAGAAACTCCCAGAAGGTCAACAATCACTGCAGCTTTCCACTAATTTGGGCTTTATGGCAGAGTCACCAGAAAAAAGCCTCTTCTCAGTAAAAGACACATTAAAGCCTGCCTGGAGTTTGCAAAAAATAAAATAAGAACACCTAAAGGACTTTCACTGTAAGAAATATGTTTTTTGTGGCGAGGCAGCACTTTAGCATTAAGGCTAGGTCCTATTGACACCTCCACATTTGTTTCACTCTGGTTACCACAACAGCTTCCTATCTTCCTCCTCCTCCATAAACAACATCCTGTCACCAAAAGCAGCAGAGAAGAACATAACTCCATCCCCCTCGCCTCCTATATGTATAACGCAATGCATTGCAATGTTGTGTTAGATCTGACCACCATGGCTGATAGTAGCCACACAGCTGATCACTTGATAAAGTACGGCAAGCAGAAAATATCCGCTGGTTGTCTCAGTGCCAAATCCAAATGGGCAACGTGGTCAGCGCCAATGGCAGGAACATTGTAGCCACTCTATATTTGGGTGAAATAATACATGTTCTCTGCATGGCACATGTTATCAATGTTCAACACTTTTTGAAAAAGTACACTGGCTTACAGAGGGTGCTAACCATGTCCAGTAGACTGTCCTCACATTTCAGAGATTCTTATGTGGCAAGAAATGTCCTTTCAGGCACAGATGGGGCATTGTGACACCCAAGTGGATGAAGTTGAGAGGCATGGATCCGTGAGGATTTTCACACTCCTCCAGTTGAGGTCGATGAATAGATCTTCTCTTATTGATGGTACTCCATCGTGCTCCTTCTGCTTTCCTGTCTGTGTGTTTGTGTGTGTATTCAGAAAGTCTTCAGACCCTTTTATTTTTTTCACATATTGTTATAGTGCAGACTTGTGCTAAAATAAAAAATAAAAATAAATACGTTTGTCCCCATCATCTGCACTGAATCCCTTTCAATAAAATAAAGCAAACAGAAACATTTTAGAAATGTTTTCAAATTTATTAAAAAGGAAAAACTAAAATTTTGCCTGGACATACGTATTCAGACGGTGACTCTTTTCTATGGCACTTGAAAATTAGTTCTGGAGGCCTCACATTTATCTAGATCATCTTTTCAATATTTCTTGATTGAAGTCCACCAGTGTATCACGACCGGCGTACCGATCACAGACGTGTGACGCAAAGGGAGGGAAAAGGGAAAGCCCTGTCCAAGGGAGAGGGAAAGGTGGTGACCAATAACTCCCCTAGAAGCTGGCACTTGACTGCCCTGACGTCCCTAGATGGGTTCTTCACCCGTATGCCGATCACGTGCCTATACCCTGGTTTTCCTTAAGCTGAGCCCTAAGTAGTGAATAGGGCGGTGGGAACACTAGTCCTCACCACTAACACTAAAGAAAAACACCAGGGAGAGGACAGATAATACAGACAAAACATATAAGCCCAGGTGGGCAACAACAGTGGACAACCAAAGTCCAACAGGGATCCGGAGGGTAACGTTCTGGTACGACAACCAGGAACAACAGCTACACAGCTCCAGTGGGTCAGTATAGAAGTCCAGGCAGGAAGCTCTATATCTGGCAACCAGAGAAGTGGGAAGGGTGAATATAAGGAGGTTGGGAGTGGCAGACAAGAAACAGCTTAGGAGAAGAAGCTACGGATCCCTGAGCGAGACAAAAAGGATTGCAAGGCAAACACAGAAAGCTACCATTAAGTAACAGCATGATCTTTAGACATAGAGCGTGCAGCCACCTGCTGCGACTTCCTGACCCCGGGTATAACGGAGTCAGACGTGGCTCCTGACACCCTCATGACATCAGGTTAATGATGGCTACTATTTCGTAAGGACCAATGAACCTAGGTCCCAGTTTCCAAGAGGGAACCTTTAACTTAATATTCCTAATAGACAACCACACATAGTCATTCACTCCTAGGTCCGGACCTAGTGAACGTTTCTTATCAGCCATGCATTTATATTTACCCCCCATATTTTTCAAGTTAGCTTGCACCTTCTGCCATACAGATGAAAGTGATGACGAAAACCGTTCCTCCTCGGGAACCCCTGATCCCCTTCTTTGAAACCCCTTCTTTGAAAGTACAGAATTTGGGGATGAAAACCATATGCACCATGAAATGGTGACTTGCCAGTGGATTCCTGATGGCGAGTATTTATAGCAAACTCAGCTAACGGTAAGTATGATGACCACTCCTCTTGGTTTTAAGACACAAAACGCCTTAGGTATGTCTCAAGGTTTTGGTTGGTACGCTCAGTCTGTCCATTCGATTGAGGATGGAATGCTGAGGAAAAAGGACAAGTGTACCCCCAAACGGGAACAAAAAGCTTTCCAAAACTTAGAAATAAACTGGGTTCCCCGATCCGAAACAACATCTGAAGGGACCCCGTGAAGCTTCACAATTTCACTGATGAATACCTGAGCTACAGTTTTAGCATTAGGTAGTGCGGGTAACGCAATAAAGTGTACCATTTTGCTAAACCTGTCCACTACTACCAAGATAACTGTTTTACCCGCAGACAAAGGTAAGTCAGTGATTAAATCCATTGACAGATGTGTCCATGGCCTATTGGGAATGACAAGTGGCGATAAAGACCCTGCTGGACGTGTATGAGAGACTTTAGTGCGTGCACAAGTAGAACAAGTAGACACAAAATCCATTACATTCTGACGTCCCTAGACGGGTTCTTCACCCGTATGCCGATCACGTGCCTAAACCCTGGCTTTCCTTAAGCTGAGCCCTAAGTAGTGAATAGGGCGGTGGGAGCCCTAGTCCTCACCACTAACACTAAAGGAAAACACCAGGGAGATGACAGACAATACAAACAAAGCATATAAGCCCAGGTGGGCGACAACAGCAGACAACCAAAGTCCAAGATGGATCCGGAGGGTAACTCTCTGGTACGACAACCAGGAACAACAGCTACACAGGTCCAGTGGGTCAGTATAGAAGTCCAGGCAGGAAGCTCCATATCTGGCAACCAGAGAAGTGGGAAGGGGGAATATAAGGAGGTTGGGAGTGGTGGACAAGAAACAGCTAAGGAGAAGAAGCTACGGATCCCTGAGTGACACAAAAAGGATTGCTAGGCAAACACAGAAAGCTACCATTAAGTAACAGCATGATCTTTACACAGAGCGCGCAGCCACCCGCTGCGAATTCCTGACCCCGGGTATAACGGAGTCAGACGTGGCTCCTGACACCCTCGTGACACAGTGGTAAATTCAGCTGATTTGACATGATTTGGAAAGACACATCCCTGTCTATATAAGGTCTCACAGCTGACAATAATTAACTACTGTGCCATGATGAAGAAAGAACTGCATGTAGAGCATAGAGATAGGATTGTGTGGAGACAAATATCTTCAGAAGGATACTAAAACCTTCTGGTGCACTGAAGTTTCCCAGGAGAACAGTGGCCCCCATAAGTCTAAGGCTACTTTCACACTAGTGTTTTTTGCGGATCGGTCATGGATCTGCAAAAACGCTTTCGTTACAATAATACAACTACATGCATCCGTCATTAAGGATCCGGTTGTATTATGCCTTCTATAGCCACCATTGTAAGTCAATAGGTCAGAGAAAACTGATCCGTCCCCATTAACTTACATTGTGTGTCAGGACGGATCCGTTTGCCTCCGCTTTGTCAGGCGGACAGCAAAACAGTGCAGGCAGCGTTTTGGTGTCCGCCTCCAGAGCCGAATTGTGACTGAACGGAGGCAAACTGAGCAGACCCTTTTCTATTCAGAATGCATTAGAGCAAAACAGTTCCTTTTGGGACAGCTTTGGAGAGCCCTGAACGGATTTCACAAATGGAAAGCCAAAACACTAGTGTGAAAGTATCCTTAAATAGAATACATTTCAAATAAACAAGACTCTGTATAGAGATGGTTTTCCCACTAGTGTTGATCGAGCACCAAAGTGCTCGGGTGCTCTGGTGCTTGAGTAGAACATTTTGGGATGCTCGGGTGCTCTATAGAGCACCCAAGTACAATGCAAGTCAATGGGACAACCAGAGCATTAAACCAGGCATCCCCTGCTCTGTAGAGAGGAAGGTGTCTGACTCACAGCAAAATTTCAGAAATTGATGAAAACACCACTGAAATGGTTTGGGAGCAGCATGGGGAGGATGACTGGATGCATCTTGGACTCCCAGGTTGCTGCTGGGAACGATGTTGTCCGAGTAGTACGCCACTTTTACAGACTGACAATAATACGCACAAAACCGAAGATAAAATCGATTTTAGAGGAAAAATTGTTAGGAAACATTCTTTCTTGTATATTTACTTTCATATAAAGTCCAAGTGCTGCCAAAAATTACAAGACAGAGGCACTCCTATACAACCTGTATATCACATAAAGGAGGGCCTCATTCACATTGTGGTACAATTGTTCAGGTAGTGGGACCCCTACACTCATAAAGCCAATGCACTAACTGAAAGGGCTGCCAAAAATGACAAGGAACCGGCACTCCAATACGCCCTTTATTGCATATAAAGAAGGGCATAATACACGTATATCAATAAAAGTACGACATGTCTCATTATAGTCAATGGTGCCGGAGTTCCTTGCCGCTAGTGTGAAAGTAGCTTAATAACCCAATGGTCACCCTGAGTGAGCTCCAAAGATGTGCATATAGGAGAAACTCCCAGAAGGTCAACCATCACTGCAGCTTTCCACAAATTTGGGCTTTATGACAGAGTGACCAGAAAAAAAAGCCTCTTCTCAATAAAAGACACATGAAAACCTGCCTGGAGTTTGCAAAAAAAACAAAAACAAACAAACACCTAAAGGACTCTCACTTTGAGAAATATGATTATTTGGTCTGATAAAACCAAGATTTAACTTTTTGGTCTCAATAATAAGTGTCAGTTCTAGAGTTGTCATCACCTGCCCAATACCATCTCTACAATAAAGTAGGGTGGTGGCAGAATGTGGGGTTGTTTTTCAATGGCTGGGACAGGGAAGCGGGTCATGGTTGAAGGAAAGCTGAATGGATATAAAAATAAAAACCTTGATGCAGCGTGCTTTGGACCTCTGACTGGTCTGAAGGTTTACCTTCCAACAAGACATTTGCCCTACGCACACAGCCAATACAACACAGGAGTGGCTTATGGACAGCTCTGTGAATGTCCTAGAGTGGCCCAGCCAGATCCCTGAGTTAAATCCAACCAAACATCTCTACCGAGACCTGAAAATAGCTGTCCACCAGTCTAACCTGATAGAGCTTGAGAGAACAGAGAAGAACAGAATGACAGAAAATCCACAAAACCAGTTGTGCAAACTATGTGGCGTCATACCCAAGAAGAATACTTATGTAATGCATTATTTTAATTTTTATTTTCAATGAATTAGAAAAGATTTCTAATATTCTCATTATGGGGTACTGAGTGCAAATTGATAGGGAACAATTTGTTTTATTTTTTAATTTCAGCAAAAGGCCGCAACGTAGCAAAATGTGAAATAATTGAAAGTGAATATACTGTATGTATACTTATACTTTACTATTCTACATTTTTCAGCACCAATATGTTTATAAGGAGCTCTTATATTATGTATCATAGAACCGTTTTATCCTTTAGGAGTTAGGACCCTAGCTGCACTGTGGGCAGCATAGTGGTAGGAAATACTATTATGCTATTTTGGAGACCTGAGTACTGTATTTGCATGTTTTAACTCTTTTTATCATGGTTTTTCCATTAAAACTTTAATGATTGATACTTATTATATGACAAGTTAGCACCATTTTTTGCATGGGTCTGTCCAAATTTCCCAGAATGGAGCAACATACTATGGTAATAGGTTCATTTATGCATGCAGGTCACAGGTCTGATTCATATTCTGAGCGGTTTCTGTTTTTGTCTCTTGCTTTTGACTTGATTGTGACTTGTGACAATGTAGAAACGCAGGTAATTCCAAAGTAATTTAAAGTCTTTTTTTTACCCCTGTTAATGTTGCAGTTTTTATGGTAGTATACAAGTACAGTAAAATTTAAATTGTGGATTATAACATGAAGGGTACATACAGTTTTCATTCAGTATTATATATAGTATTACATAACAAATGACTACTAGTACTCTACTTCACACCTGTATTTTAGCCTCTGCTTGATTTATGTGTTTTTCTTTAAATTTCAGTTTGTTATGCTATATATGAATGAGTTTCTGAAGATTTTCAAACCAGTTTATTTGATCAAACTCAATAATAAGTCATGAAAGCATGTCCGTCTTGTAAATATATGAACATTTAAAAGACAATTTCCAGTTGTTTAACAAAGTGTTAAAACAAACATGTCATAAGAAGTTTACATATACAGGAAGAATATCACCAATCATTGTGGAAGTGGTATGAATATGGCACACTTATTCTTAATTTGAACTACTTCAAACAAATAAGATGAAGCTTGTTATGGATTACAGCTCTTCTAAAAACATAATGGTTCTTCAAATAGGATGTTGTAAAGGGAATATGTCCAGAACAGTATACACGATTTAACAGCTTATTTTAACAAATAGAAAACAGTATTTCTGTATTTTTATGGCATAAAATAAACTCTTCATTTTAATGTGTTTCCCTTCCTTAAAGACTAAAAGGAATGTGCAAATCAAAATTTCTTCTTAAGAAAACAATAATCTTTAGCTATCTGTCAGGGGTTAGGCAACCCCAGGCACGTGTGCCAGACATGGCATGCAGGTCATATTTTGCTGGCCAGCCACTGTGCTGCGACGTGCTGTACTGCACCTTTATTAAAAAATAAAGCTCCACTAAACTGAACCTGTCATACAGAAACTTCAGATGCGCCATAGAAAATGCCTATTCTTGCAGACAAGAATAGGACATGTTCTATCTTTTTTTGCGGGGCCGCAGAACAGAACTACAGATGTGGACAGCACACAATGTGCTGTCCGCATCTTTTGCAGCCAAAGTTAAATGAATGGGTCTGCACCCGTTGCGCAAAATTGCTGTAACAGGTGCGTACCCGTTCATACAGCCATATGAATGGGCCCTAAGTCAAGTATGTGTAAGTAGGATAGGGAGCTGGGAAAGATGGGTGAAATGAGCATTGTGACTGCTTTGGGGGTTAAGGAGGATGGTGAGCCAGAATGTGATTGCTGGAGGGTGATAGGGAGAACATAGGGAGAAAGCTCCTGACAACTTTTGGTGTGGGGATGGTGAGCCTGCATGTGATTACTTTTTGTAGGGGGTTGAGATATAGATGTGATTGGAGCATGGCGGGTAGTGAGCTCTAGTTGTTTTTACCATAGGGGTGGACCAATGTATTGGACACCAGGATAGGGGGACCCCCTCACCAAGTGAATGATGCTGTCCCCCACTACTTTCAGTAACTATATGGTTGGTGGGGGGTCCCCTATACATTGGTCCCTTAGGCAGATTAAGAGAAGCAGTGACATTCTGCGCAACTGAAAGAGCCAAAGAAAATACACAGGGGGAGACTTATCAAAACTGGTGTAAAGGAAAACCGGCTTAGTTGACCAAAGCAACCAATCATTTCATTTTCCAAAGGAGCTCTGAAAAAATGAAAGGTGGAGCCTGATTGGCTGCTATTGGCAAATAAGCCAGCTTTCCTTTGCACAAGTTTTAATAAATCTCCTTCAAAGTCTCTTTTCATGTGTCTGATAGAATTTTGAGAGAAATTGGACTGTTTGAAGAATACTGCTAGTGTTGAGCGTGAATATTCAAATAGCGAATTTTAATCACGAATATCGCAACTTTGAGAATTCGTGAATATTTAGAATATAGTGCTATATATTCGGAATTTAAAATATTTGTCTATTTTTTTTCCATCTGAACCCATTACCTGCCTGCTTCTTGCTTGTGGGACAATGTGAGAAGGCTGCAATATTTTAGTCTGTAGTGAATTAGAATATTCTTCATTATTTAATTTATTTTAGCTTATTCGAAAGATCGGCAATGTAATATGCGCGTTAATCGAGTAAGGGAGGGTTATAGGCAACTTTGCTAATGGGTTTGCTTGCTAGAATTGCGAATATGTAGAATATAGTGTGATATATATTCGTAAAAACGAATATTCGTTTTTGTTTTTTTCATCTGAACCCATTAGAGTAGTAAATGTAATGGGTTCAGATGAAAAAAAAAAGAATGAGGAATATTAGTTTTTACGAATATATATCACACTATATTCTACATATTCGCAAATTCTAGCAAGCCAACCCAATAGGAAAGTCTCCAATAACCCTCCCTTACTCGATTAACATGCATATTACGTTGCCGATTTTTCGCATAAGCTAAAATAAATTAAATTATAAAGAATATTCTAATTCAGTCAGGATAAACTCAGGAAACTTCTAGCAGCTTGAAAAATGTAGCCAAAGTGACCCACACCTGTATTTCGCATTACAAATTTGCGTTATGGGATTTTTACATTGCCAATTTTTTACAATCAAGAGAATAATCTCGAATACGAATATTCGTGAATATATGATGAATATTCTACCAAATATTCCTGAAATTTTGCGAATTTGAATATTGCCCCTGCTGCTCATGATTAAATCCTGCATCTTTAATGCAGTCAGTCTTTGGGTTAATGTACTGCATTTATGTGAGCAAATCTTCTCACATATGAATATCATCCTCTGACCCTCAGTAAGCAGGCTACTGCAGACCACTTTGAGGCCTCTCAGTCATCTAGTATAAACCACAGCTGGATCGTCTTTTCAAAGATATTCTGTGAAAAGGGTCACACTGAATAGTAAGCTAAACTGATTATTTGGTTTATGATCTAGCAGATTGTTGGGAAGGAAGTATTCCTTCCCGACAATCTGCTGATCACTAGCGGAGGAGACAGATGCATCTACATACACTGATCTCCTCCAGCTCCCCCAGAGTATGGGGAGGAGCGATCGTCCATGGCATTGCTCTTTCCCATACTGTCTCATTGTTTGCCGCTGCAGATCATGTTTACACAGCACAATCTGCCACTGGGAAACATTGATCTTTTGTGCGTCACAAAAGATACAATTACACAAAGAACGTTTTGCTTATTCATTGGGTAATCAGTGGTGCATTTCCACCGCAAGTTCATCGGTGGAATAATGCAGAACTCACAACTGTAGCCCATATACTCCATTGCAGTGAGCAATAAAGCACTTACAGTTAAAGTTACTTACAGCAGATAATGGTCCAAAAACAGTTTTAGCTTTTACACATGAAAAGTAAAATAGGTTACCAGGATAGCTGTGGCCTTAAGGGGGTTGGCAACTATATGTGCATTGCTGCAGATGTGCTTGGAACTGTACATTAAGGTGGCTAATTATAGACTGTTATTAATTATTCTGCACCAATGTCTAGTGGTTCAGTATGTCTAATCTTTGTACTGCATTACTTACCTTCAGGCCAGAGGTCAGGTCCCAAAAAGGCTGCTTATGGAGGGTCATATGACCAGTCTGGTTCATCAACAGCCTCCGTTGACAAACACTGCAGATGGACTGCGCATGTGCAGTGTGTCGGGGGAACCACTGCATAAGGTGTTAGTTCAATTTTACTATGCACTTGGTATCCTAAAGGCTGCACATAGAGAAAAGGGGTTAATTAGCTGACCCTAGTGGTGGTTGTCAGTGTAGGCATGTCCCAACCATTCTATCTAGGAGCTTCTGTATAGTATTCAGTAGTAGTGGCTGTAACAGAAAGTGGATGTTGAACCACTGTGCCAACTAACCAGTTCGTATTTGGAGGTTGGAGATGACGGTACAAAGCTCAGGGGAACAGGTAATACTCATAGTCAGTAGATAGGCTGAGGTCAGGGTAGGCAGCTAAGGGTCAATACAATAAACAGGCAGAAGACAGGGCAGTGGACGGTCAGTGTCGGTAAACAGGCAGAGTTCTATACATGAGCAGACAAACAGAAAAGCACACATTCACTAGGACTAGTAAGTTAGAATACCTAAAGCTTAGGCACCTCTCCTTTGGGAAAGGCACCTTAAGGACCCATAGGTATCAAGCCATTGGATGGAAGAGATTAGAGTAATTGTACCAGCCTAGTAAGAGCCACAAAGCACACATGCACCCTAAGAGAGACTGGAAGTGGACTTAGAGCCTGGTGCGGGCTGTGGCCTCCAGCGAGGGACCAGGACTTCAGTGGACAGCCCCACTACTAGAGTGCAGAGATTGGCCAGCCGGCCCTAGCCTCCAGGCAGGGGCAAGCTGAGTGATGCAGTTCTCGTGCCCACCTAGAATAGCTGGATGGTGGCAGGCAGAGAGCGTACTTTGGATATACAATTGTAAAGAGAACAAGAGAGGAAGTTAGCGCTCCTCTTGCCAGATTGGAGAAATTGTACAGTATGCAAATGTCCAAAAAGAAAAGGTATGCTCACCTGGCTAATATGCTGTAGCAGAAGCACGGAAAAACGCCCGGGAACACGGCATGCAGTAAATCCAAAAAAGTAGAAACGATCCAGCTTCTGGTACAAACATAACAATGCTTTATTAAAACAGTGCAGGTAAAAACCAAAGACAGGAGTCCATGTCTACACGTTTCAGATCATATTGTGTTGTCGCTACCACCATTCCTGACTTCTATCTACTCTCTTCCCGGGTTCGTTGCACATATGCTAGTTCTCCTGTTTGAAAATCAATCAAGAGCTGTCTTAATGTACATCATCTACCATATCTGTGTGTCAGTGTTAAATCTAATAATACATTGTAATACAGATATGTACCCCTTACCTCTGCTTAAATTTGGTTTATGTGGTTTACTGAGAATCTTATATTGATGAATTATCCTTAAAATAGGTCTTCAATATCAGAACTGTGGGGGTCCAACAACCCAGCTGATCAGCTGCTTAAGGAGGCTGAGGTTTTCAGGTGAGCACCGTTGTCTCTTCTTAAGTAAGTGAAGTCATATTCATTGGTCACTTGGCCTAGACGCAGCTCAATCCCATTTAAAGGGTTATTCCCATTTGCGTGTTTCATACTTACCTGCTCCCGGCGCGCCGTCCACTTCCTGTTTTCGGCAGGGGGCGGGATCCTTCTTGATTGAAGTCTTCTCCCTGCCAGGCCGTGCGCTGGACTGGACACGCACGCTGCCGCGCATGCGCCCTAGTGACTTCTTCCTGGCAAGTATACTATACTACGCATGGCCTGGCCAGGAGAAAAGAAGTCGTCTGCGCAAGCGCGGCCACCGCGATTCCGGAGAGGAGCGGTGGCCGTAACCAGGGGAGACGGAAAACAACAATCAGGTAAGTTTATGTTAATTATCTTCTAAGGGGTGGGAATTAGTTAATTAATTTTATTTTGAAAAATGATCACTGTTAAATCATTAACAGATTTAACAGTGATCATTAAAATGGGAATACCCCTTTAAGTGAATCGCACTCAACGGAACTCCTCGTTCTCCTAACAGCTGATTGTTGGGAGTCCCTGGGGTCAGACACCCACTGATCTGATATTGAGTATACCTGGGAATAGATCATTAAGCATTCCAGCATAAAAACATCATCCCATCTGTGAAACACAGTGGTGGTGGTAGCATGGTTTGGGCCTTTTTCTCTGCATCTGGGCCAGGATATCTCGCAATCATTGATGAAACAATAAATTCTGAATTATACCAGCAAATTCTAAAGGAAAAGTCAGAACATCTGTCCTAGAGCTGAATCTCATGGGTGATGCAGCAAGACAACAACCCTAAAGATGCAAGTTGTTCTACCAAAGAATCGCTAAAAATAAAAAATAAAGTTATTATTTTGGAATGGCCGAGTCACAGTCCTGTGATTAATCCAATAGAAATGTTGTGGAAAGAACTGAAGTGAGCACTTCATGGTAGGAATTAGAAACTCACCAATATAACAGAGATGAAGCCATTTTGTATGGAGGGATGGGTTAAAATACCCCCAAGCTGATGTGCAGGAACATGTGACATGCTATCATTTTCCTCAATAAATACATTGGCAAGTCTAATATTTGTGACCCATTGTTTGATTCTGTTAACTTCAACTACTTTTAGGACTTGTGTGAAAATCTAAAATAGTCTTATGTCAAATGTACGCAGAAATATAAAAAATTCTGAAGGTTTTACAACAAGAATAAGAGAAAGCTTGTACTGGGCTTAGTACTGTAGATGAGGAATGATTTTTTTCAAGGGTTCCCAAAAATAGAGAATGCTAATTGGTAAAAATTCCAATTGAGGGACACCTCTCTAATAAATGGGATTTTATGGGGCTAAACATAGGTAACTCATCCTTATATACCTTTAAAAGATTCCCAGTATCTTGACCCATAAACATGGCTAGCTGTTTGATGGCATTGAACAAAATCAAATTATTTTTTGGATACTGTATTTCCTGATTTAGAACAGATTTTTCATGCTGACTTTATGGGATAACTATACAGAAGCACATAGATATTAGAAAGTCACATCATGTCTAAAAGAGAAGTTGGCTGATAAAAATTGTAATCTATAAAGATTTCTTTCATTATCAGCTTTGTGACTCTTGTCTCATTTGTGACAACTCTTAGTCTTCAGATGTTATGTATAGTACCTAGTGATGGAGCTCTGGTAATCTCCCCCTGACATCTCATTATATAGTACAACTACTGTTACTTATGCTTAATGAGCCTACATCTTAGAAGAGATGCAAGGTAGGAGGACAATCTCTCTTTATGCCCTTGAAATATCCTTCACTAATTATATGACTTTATGTTTCAACAGTTCTTATCTGTCATTTCATCTTATTTTCTTTCCTTGCATTACTGGCTTCAACTTTATATTACCGACATATAAATATCTAACATGCATCACAAAAGTTAAAATTAACTATTGCAAATAGTTTAAGGGTGTATTAGACACCCAGATGCTGCAGACGATTGTTGGGAAGGAAGTGTGTCCTCCATAAAAAAAAAATCACAATTGCCCGATGAATGAGAAGATCGCTCCATGATAATTTGTCAGAAAATCTGGCAGTCTAATACACCCTTTACAAGTTTTTGTTGCTTTTGTATTCTTTTTTGTTGCTTCAGTGCATCTAATTTAGAAAACAAAGAGCAACTTTGCATTAGGTCTTTTCTAAAAATCTTTAACCGTTTTGTGTCTACAGCTCTTAGACAGGCTTATTTATTTCCATGGTAACTGACAACAAAATGTGTGGGAAAAAAGCACTAGGGAGGATGAAGGGTTCTCACATGACCCTGAGAGGAAGTGGGTGGAGGGCTTGCCCTGATTGGTTCCTAGGCTGACAGACAGCCTGGATGAAACAATCAATGCTGCAACAGTCAGGAAAGTTCCCTAGCAGAACGAGCAAAATGCCATTCTGTGATGGGCTGTAAAAGAAGGTGGTTTGGTGTAGCAGTGTCTGCCACAGAAAACGAGCATGGTCGGTGACCTCATCACAGGTACTTCTATCTTCATTCAGCAGGACCTACAAAAGTACCAGCGATGACGTCACCACGCTCACCACGTGGTGAGCGCGGTGACATCATCACAGGTCCTTTTGCAGGTCCTGCTGAAAGAAGATAGAAGACACTATGGAAGCGTGATCAAGCGGACGAGGTGAGTCTTTTTTTTTCTTTTCACCATACTCTTTTGCATTCTGTCTTAAGAATGCTATTATTTTCCGCTATAACCATGTTATAACAGAAAATAATAAAATAACCCAAACACCGAACCCGAACTTCAGAAAAAAAGTCCGGGTTCGGGTCCGGGTACCTGAACTCGCAAAGTTCAATATGAACCCGAACTTTGTAGTTTTGGTTTGCTCATGCCTAGTCATCTCACATATGTAAATTGAATTTTTTTTGTTTTAGTTTGAAAAACCATATACATCAGTGATTGAGAACGAAATATTAAGGCTAAATCTGTTGATTATCTCCACACACACACGCAGTTAAAGGTCAGACCTCGATTGTTTCTATTTCCACACAGTTGGAATTCCATTTTTTTTGTAGGCTCAGTTTAATTAAACCAGCATATAGGTGATCAGTATAGCAATACACAGGGTAGTGAAACAATTTAGTCAATGATAATGTGAAATTGAGCATCAGGCTGGCCCTTAACCCCTTAAGGACTCAGGATTTTTTCATTTTTGCGTTTTCGTTTTGTGCTCCCTGCCTTCCGAGAGCCATAACTTTTTTTTTTTACGTTCACATGGCCATATGAGGGCTTTTATTTAGCGGGACAAGTTGTACTTTCCAACGCCACCATTTAATATTGCATACGATGTAGTGGGAAGTGGGAAAAAAATTCCAAATGGGGTGAAATTGCAAAAAAAAAGCAACTCCACCACAGATTTACGGGTTTTTAAATTACGATGTTTGATCTGCGATAAAACTGACCATTTAGTTTTATTCTACAGGTCAGAACGAATTCGGCGATACCAAATATGTATAGTTCTTCTTGCGTTTTGATAGTGAAAAGAAATTTCAAAAGTGGAAAAAATTTTATTTATTCTTTTGTAGCCATATTTTGACCCCTATAACTTTTTGGTAATTAAGTGTATGGCATTGTATGGTGGCTTATTTTTTGCGGGGCGATCTGAACTTTTAGGTGATACCATTAAGGGGTGTGTAGGACTTTTTGATCACTTTTTATTAAATTTTTTTTGAGGAAATGAAGCATCCAAAATGGCGAATCGGCCATTTGGGCGCTTTTTTCCATTTTTCTGTTTACCATATGGGGAATATATTTTTATATTTTTATACTACGGGAGTTTTCGCACATTCCGACACACATGATGTGTATTTTTTTTTATTATTATTTTATTTTAATTTTGGGAAAAGGGGGGTGATTAGAATTTTTAGTTTTTTTTTATTTAATTATTATTTTTTTTTATATTTTTTTACACTTTTATATAGGTCCCATAGGGACCTATATAAATCAGTCATCTGATTGCTTCTATCATAAACTACAATACACTTGTATTGGAGTTTATGAGGATTTTACTACTTCCCTATGAAGCCCTATTGCTAACAAGGGCTGCATAGGAAATAGTAAGTAGTAACCTCGAATAATTCATTGAGTGCGAGGCTATTACATCCAGCGCTGCGATTCCCCCGATCACCACTAGGGGGAGCTGGAAAGCTGCCAAAAGTTTTACTTTTGGTTTTAGCACGCGCTGATGCCTTGGTCAAGATTGACCATGGCATCTGCGGGGTTAAATGATTGCGATTGGCATCGCTGGCGACTGCGATCATTAGCCGCGGGGGTCAGCTACAGGAAACAGCCGAACCCCCGCAACGATCGTGCTCGCAGCGTGCAGGAGCTGGCGCTATGCTTAGGGACCGGACCCATGACGTACCCATACGTCATGGGTCCTTAAGGGGTTAATCATCCGCTTCCATTTATTTATTTCTCCACATGGTTTTAATTTTATTATTTTAGGGGTTGTTTGATTTAATTAAACCAACATATACATGATTACTACATCAATACACAGCGCAGCGCACAAAAGTATTTGAATGATAGAAAATTTAGGCCTAATTCTGTTTCTCTTTATTTCTGTCTCCAATGAGTTTTTTTAGTTGGGGGGGGGGGGGGTAAGGGTTCATTATATTCAAACCAGTATATAGGTGATTACTACACCAAAATAAACAGGGTACTGCAGGCACAACATTATCTAAAAGGCCCCAAAATGTCAGGGCTACGGAAGGGTTCCAAGTGAAAGACCTAGAGCCAGAATGTGGATAGTAGCAGCTATCCAGCAAGAAGTAGTAGTAGTAGTAGTAGTAGTAGTAGCAGCAGCACCAGCTATTCGGCTAGAAGTAGTAGTAGGAGCACCAACTATCCTGCCAGAGAATCTCCCTGTTGACAACTTATGTGAAAGCCATCAACAATTGGGTTGCCCTGGGCAGGAGGTATAAAAGGAGCCTGGGAGCACATGCATACCTTTATTGATGGTGGTGGTAATACTGGCACCTGTAGCCACGGTGTTGGCGTTGGGTTCCGAGACATTGTCAATTGGGGCAAATGCAGAGCAGAGTAGAGAGGTCAAAGAACCCACCATAACCCACAGTCTAGAGAAGTGAAGTGAAAGGGAGGGTAAGGACTCTGATAACAATTGTTACCAGGCAGAAGCAGTTGTTACCAGGCAGAAGCAGTGGGATGCTGAGGAGTAGGCAACATCAGTTTGTTAGAGTGTCATTACTTCCATTCGCCCCTAGGTGGTGCTAGCATTATATATATATATATATATATATATATATATATATATATATATATATAGCCTGGGGTTTGCTAAAGAAGGAAGTGGATTAAGTTGGCTGTTGAACATTAGAGGGAAGGAAGCTAATGGAGGAACAGGCCTAGTCCACAATGTAGCTGTCATTTTAGACCCTTGGCCCTGATCAAGCTAACGGTGTATAGGGAACAGTATTACAGCAGCACAGCACAGACCAGTGAGTCTATGTCTGGATATAGACAAAGTCTAGAGGAGGATGGAGCTAAATTAGCTAATGGACTTCACAAGCACCAGGAGGAACCTAAAAGTACCTGTACATAGATGAATAAATAATGCGCAAAATTATCTTTCACCACATGCCTCTATGGGCACAGTGGACCTTAATTCTTCAATGAGCATCCTTTCCAAAGAATGGAGCAGAAGACTGATGCCTGCCATCAGGGAGCCGCCCTGTAGATTGCTACTGACTAGTAAAGGTTATTATATTCAGTACCTGAGTGCTAGAGTGTGGATGAAGTGTAGACAGATATAGAAAGTAGGAGAACTCCTCAAGTTAATTGGGGCAAATGCAGAGCAGAGTAGAGAGGCCAAAGAACCCACCATAACCCACAGTCTAGAGAAGTGAAAGGGAGGGTAAGGACTCTGATAACAATTGTGTGCTGTATGGGACCAGGCAGAAGCAGTGGGATGCTGAGGAGTAGGCAACATCAGTTTGTTAGAGTGTCATTACTTCCATTCGCCCCTAGGTGGTGCTAGCATTATATATATATATATATATATATATATATATATATATATATAATGTGGGGAGTCGCTCTGGTAGACAGCGGTGCGGGTGCAGTACCGAGGCAAAACAAAGAGTCCAGGATGTGCAATAAACAGTGTTTTATTCACACTGACACAAAAATAAACAGCAAACAGTCTTTTGGTGGTAATTCACACATGTCAGAAACAAGGAGGCAAAACAAAAACAGGCCAACACAGGTTCAGTCACCTGGGAGGTGTAGGTGCAGGTTCGCACCA
This sequence comes from Bufotes viridis, assembly GCA_033119425.1. Taxonomy (NCBI): domain Eukaryota; kingdom Metazoa; phylum Chordata; class Amphibia; order Anura; family Bufonidae; genus Bufotes; species Bufotes viridis. The sequence goes on along the minus strand of CM065597.1, from coordinate 125,821,067 downwards.
GGCTGTCGGCCCAGCCGCAGGAGAATCCACCTTCAGGTAGCCAGGAACAAAAGCCACCTCCTTGCTGAGCTCTTTCCTCCAGGACAGAGAACTCCACAGCCCTGTTATCAGGCTTCAGGATAATCACCACCCTCAGCTGCTGAGGAGGCTGCCTTTTAAAGGCCCGGATAAAGTCCGGCCTGGACCGTGGGGAGTAGGCACCCACCCAACTCTTTGCCTACTCCCAGTAAGAGCCGGCCCGGATTAGCTTTGCAGCCAAACTAAGTAACAGAGTCCAGCAGCACTAGCTGCTGCAGACCAAAAAAAACCCGGCTCTTACCTCACCGAGGCCAGCAACCTCGGTGACACGTACCTGCCATCGAATATGACACCTTGCACCCTCTTACACACCCCCCCCTTTGTTCAACCCTGAGGGGGTGAACACACGTGAGGCAGTGGACGCGGGACAGGGCATCTGCGTTACCCTGCAAGCGGCCTGCCCTGTGTTCCACGGAGAATTTGAAATTTTGAAGGGATAAGAACCACCTGGTGACCCGAGCATTCCTCTCCTTGGCCTGACTCATCCACTTGAGAGGGGAATGGTCGGTCACCAGACGGAACCTCCTCCCTAACAGGTAGTAGCGGAGAGATTCGAGTGCCCACTTGATAGCCAGGCACTCCCTCTCCACTATACTATACCTGGACTCGGCGGGACTGAGCTTACGGCTCAGGAAGTGTAACGCACCAAATTGATCAGTTAGGATCACAACTGCGGAGTCCTTTGACATCCACTCCTATCACACTACTTGAGTGTTGATGGAGTCTTTTGCGGCTGCTCAGTGTGTACCCCAGGCGGCTCTCTCAGTCTTAAGCGGAGAGTATGGGGTAACAAAATCATGTACCGCGTACTAAAGATAGAGTGTAAAACTAATAGTGAGGAGAGTTCGTTTTAGGAATCAGAGTACAGATTAAAGTTCATGAATAACAGTTCTAGGCAATGTTCAGAAATCCCAGGCCTGCAGTACTAATAGTCACCAGCGCGAGTCCCTTCCTTTCAGTGAGCAATGTCAGTGAACAAAATGACAGGCTGATACTTGCTGTTAGAAGTCATGCAGGGATCCTGCAGTGGTGGAGCTGGATAAGGTAGGTGGGGTTTCTCCTGGAGGTTCAGAGTTGCAGGTTGTTAGAAGCTTGCGTCCTCGTGGTGAATGGAGCAGGCAGGGTGCGCACTCCATTAGTGGAACACCCTGTGCAGCACCTGGCTCCTATTTATTGACCAAGTGTGGATGGGCGGAGCCACCTTAGACGGCCCAGCGGCCACTGCTTCCAGCCTGGGAGTCAAACAGCGATCGTTGTCATGGTTACACAGGGCATGGATCCAGGCTGGAGCGCAAACCACCGTATCCCTACAGTACCCCCTTAAGGGGACCCTCTCCGGGTACCCCAGTAGGGGAGGGTCGGTCGGGAAATCTCCTGTGGAACAACCTTTGGAGTCTGGGTGCATGGACGTCTCGCACATCTTCCCAAGAGTCATCCTGAGACCCGTAACCCTTCCATCTAACGAGGTACTGGATCCTCCCCGTCTTCTTCTGGAGTCGGAAGCTGCTCAACCTCAAATTCCTCCTCACCATGGACATCTATCGGGGGAGGGTTGAGGAACCCGTGAGGAACGGGCTAGGTCTAAACGGTTTTAGCAACGATACATGGAATGTGGGATGTACCTGTAGTCGAGGAGGAAGGGTAAGTCTCACCGTGTTGGGGTTGATAATTCTTTCTATCAGAAACGGACCCAAAATTGCCTACCCAGTTTCTTGCAGGTACCCCCAACCGAAGGTTTCTCGTTGACAGCCATACCGAGTCTCCAACCTGATAAGGAGGATTTTCTCTTCTGTGACGGTCGTAGTAGATCTTCTGCCTTTCCTTTGCCCGTTGGAGGTTGTCTTTCAGCATCATGAGGGTTGTTTGCAAGGTAGTTACATAATCATCTGTGGCAGGAACGTTTGTAGGAAGGCTGATTTCAGGGAGAGACCTAGGGTGGAATCCATAATTAGCAAAGAATGGACTATGTAGAGTGGAGGAATTTACAGAATTGTTGTAAGCGAATTCGGCAAGAGGGAGTAGGCTTTCCCAGTCATCTTGAAGGAATGAGCAGTGACATCTGAGAAATTGTTCCAGACATTGGTTCACCCTTTCCGTCTGCCCGTTAGTTTGGGGGTGGTAGGCGGTAGACATTCTATGGTCGATTTGGAGTCTAAGACAAAGTGCTCTCCAAAATTTGGATATAAATTGTGAACCCCTGTCTGATATAACTTGGGTAGGGATTCCATGTAGTTTTATGACATTGGACAGAAAGGCCTCGGCAGTTTCACTGGAGGAAGGTAATTTTTGAGGGCGATGAAGTGTGCCATCTTAGTTAGTAGGTCTACTACAACCATGATGGTGTTGTTTCCTCTGGAGCGGGGAGTTCTACAATGAAGTCCATTGAAACCCATTCCCAGGGTCTGTTGGGGATAGGAAGACTCATAAGAAGGCCATATGGTCGATTTCTATCACTTTTGCATGAGGCACATGTCTCACATGTGGAAACATATTGCTTAATTTCTTTGGTCATTTTTGGCCACCAGAAGTTCCTGCGTATCAGGTTTATGGTTTTGGCAATGCCAGGGTGTCCCGCGAGGTGTGTCATGGCAGAGTTTGATTACCTGGGTGGTGAGAGGAGTTGGTATGTACAGTAGGTTGTTTTTGTAGAGGAAACCCCGTTGGTCTTTCCGAAGTCCCGGGGGATGTTAGCACAGTCAATTTTCAGAGCATCCTTAAGCTGGGTTTCCAATTCGATGGTGGCGAGGATAATTTTGTTAGGTGGTATAATGCATGTGGGGCCTGTGACTGCGGCGCGGCATTCAGCCAGACGTGATAAGGCGTCAGCCTTCCCATTTTGAGCCTGGTCGATAAGTAATTTGAAAGTCGAATCTGTCAAAAAAACTCCACCGTACCTGACGTGCTGACAGTGTTTTACTGGTTTTCAGGTATTGTAAATTACGGTGATCCGTGTATATTGTGATGGGGTGTGTTGAACCTTCAAGTAGGTGCCTCCAGTTCTCTAGGGAACATTTTATGGCAAGAAGTTCCTTTTCCCCTATGGGGTAGTTGATTTCAGCTGTGTTTAGAGTCTGGGAGTAAAACCCCACAGGATGTAGTGGGGATGAGAAGGAGCTCCGCTGGGACAGAACAGCTCCTATGGCTGCCTGTGATGCATCTACTTCCAGCACAAAGTGATAGTTTGGATTCGGAATGGTCAGAATTGGTGCTGAAGTGAATTTGTCTTTAAGTAACTCAAAAGCTGATTGGGCCTCCATGGACCAAACAAATTTCAGTATTGACACTAGTTAATCTGGTTAGGGGTTTGATGGTAGCGGAGAAGTCTTTGATGAATTTCCTGTAGAAGTTCGAGAACCCTATGAAACGCTGGAGGGCTTTCCTAGAGTCCGGAATCGGCCAGTTTTGGATGCAAGTGATCTTTGACTGATCCATCTGAATTCCCTTGGGTGAGATTATATAACCAAGGAACGGAAGGGTAGTAGTCTTGAATATACACTTTTCTGGTTTGACATATAAGTGATGGACGCTTAATCGCGCAAGTACCCAACGGACGTGTTTCCTGTGATCTTGTAGGTTATCGGAGTAGACCAATATGTCATCTAGATAGATGACAACACATACATCTAGTAGATCCTAAATATGTCGTTGATAAAGTTTTGGAATGTGGCAGGGGCATTGCACAAGCCGAAAGGCATTACCACATACTCAAAGAGTCCGTACCGGGTGCGGAAAGCAGTTTTCCATTCATCCCCGGTTCTAATCCTAATCAAGTTGTATGCGCCTCTCAAGTCCAGTTTAGTGTAGATAGTTGATGTTTGAAGTCTTTCAATAAGCTCGGATATTAGCGGCAGGGGGTACCGGTTTTGATTGTTATTTTATTTAATGCTCTGTAATCAATGATGGGTCTGAGGCTCAAGTCTTTGTTCCTATACGAAGAACATACCTGCGGCTGCAGGGGAGGTTGAAGGCCGAATGAATCCCTTCCTTAAGTTCTCTTCGAGATACTGTTTGAGGTGGTCAAGTTCTGGTTGTGCCAATGGGTAGATTCTTCCTGTGGGTATTTCACTGCCCGGCAGCAGGTCTATGGGGCAATCGTAGGGTCTATGGGGCGGTAGGGTTTCCGCCATCTTTGCACTAAATACCTCCGAAAACTCTGAGTATTGGGTAGGGACCTGGTTCACCCCTACATGCATGAGAGTTTTAATAGGAAACAGGTCTCCCTGCAATAACGTGAGGTAAACCCAATTCTCCCCTGTTCCCATAGGAGAACTGGTTGATGTAACCGAGCCATGGCAAGCCTAAAATGATGGGGAACGAAGGGAGTGTATGACATCAAAGGATAAAAATTCTGTGTGGTTATCTTCGCTTGTCACCAAAAGGGGTTGAGTCTGGCTATGGATAGGTCTAGAGGTTGTACCATCAATAAAACTCACAGATATCGATACATCTTTCCTTGTATGGGGAATTTTATTTCTCTCTACTAGATGCTTATCGATAAAATTCCCTGAAGCTCCCGTGTCCACCATTGCATCAACGATAGTTCGGTTTTGGTCCCACTGTAAGGTAAGAGACGTATAAATGTAACCACTTGTGTTGTTATCTTTTCTGCCTAAGTTACAGAACGTCATCATTTTACCTTCATGTTTCTTTCTTATGGCAGGACATCCATCAACCGAATGGTCAGCCGACGCACAGTATAAGCAGAGGTTGAGGTTCCGTCTCCGGGTCTTCTCTCTCTCAGTCAGAGGACCACGAATTGCCCCAATCTCCATCATCTCTGCTACAGGATCCGGGCTGGTCTGTCTCGGGGTCGTTGTAAACCCTGAGACTCTCTCGGCCCTACGTTCCCTTAAGCGTCTGTCAATGGTGGTGACCTTCTGCATCAAGGCGTCGAGTGTATGTGGCAGCTCTCCGCGGGCTAAGTCATCCTTCAGGGCCTCAGATAGACCGAGACGGAACTGATTTCTAAGTGTGAGATCATTCCATTCAGTCTCACGGGCCCAACGAGTGTATTCCATAATAAAGTCCTCAACGGGTCGTCTCCCTTGCTTTAGGGTGCGAATGGCGGTCTCCGCAGTCAGCTGCTTGTTGTGGTCCTCGTAAAGGAGGGCCATTGTTTCAAGAAATTGCGGAAAGGAATTCAAGACCGGGTCTTCCTTTTCTAAATAGGTGTTAGCCCATGCTCTGGCCTCCCCCCTGAGGTAAGAGATCATGGTGAGTACTTTGGTTCTATCGGTAGGATAGGTCCGGGGGCGTAACTGAAACATCAGCTTGCACGCATTCAGGAATTCGCGGAACTGCTTCCGGTCTCCTGAGAAAAGTTCAGGTGGACTGACCTTGGGTTCCGGTCCATCGTGGTGGTGTCCTGTCGCGACGAGACGAGATCTCGCAACGTCTGATTTTCCAATTGGAGATTCTGTACGGTCACGTTAAGGGTTTCCACCCTCTCAGTGAGGGCGACCATGTGCCGCGCGAGCTCCGCTGGATCCATGAGGGTTCCACTAATATGTAACGCACCAAATTGATCAGTTAGGATCACAACTGCGGAGTCCTTTGACATCCACTCCTATCACACTACTTGAGTGTTGATGGAGTCTTTTGCGGCTGCTCAGTGTGTACCCCAGGCGGCTCTCTCAGTCTTAAGCGGAGAGTATGGGGTAACAAAATCATGTACCGCGTACTAAAGATAGAGTGTAAAACTAATAGTGAGGAGAGTTCGTTTTAGGAATCAGAGTACAGATTAAAGTTCATGAATAACAGTTCTAGGCAATGTTCAGAAATCCCAGGCCTGCAGTACTAATAGTCACCAGCGCAAGTCCCTTCCTTTCAGTGAGCAATGTCAGTGAACAAAATGACAGGCTGATACTTGCTGTTAGAAGTCATGCAGGGATCCTGCAGTGGTGGAGCTGGATAAGGTAGGTGGGGGTTTCTCCTGGAGGTTCAGAGTTGCAGGTTGTTAGAAGCTTGCGTCCTCGTGGTGAATGGAGCAGGCAGGGTGCGCACTCCATTAGTGGAACACCCTGTGCAGCACCTGGCTCCTATTTATTGACCAAGTGTGGATGGGCGGAGCCACCTTAGACGGCCCAGCGGCCACTGCTTCCAGCCTGGGAGGCAAACAGCGATCGTTGTCATGGTTACACAGGGCATGGATCCAGGCTGGAGCGCAAACCACCGTATCCTTACAGGAAGACAACGGGATGTTCTTCCCCGTTGACCTCCTGAGACAGTACCGCACCGAGGCCTACCTCCGAGGCGTCGGTCTGTACGACAAACTCCTTGTTGAAGTCGGGTGTCACCAAAACCGGGGACCCACACAGGGCCGACTTCAACGCGGCGAAAGCCTCCTCCGCCTTCTCACTCCAGCTAACCCTCCCAGACTTTCGTCCCTTCAACAGGTCTGTCAATGGCGCTGCTATTGTGGCAAAGTGGGGCACAAACCTCATGTAGTATCCTACAATCCCCAGGAACGACTTTACCTGCCTGGTGGTGACCGGTCGGGGCCAGTTACTGAATGGCCTCTACCTTAGTTACCTGAGGTTTGATGACTCCCCGCCCGATTACATATCCCAGATATTTGGTCTCTTCCAACCCAATCGCACACTTTTTGGATTGGCGGTTAGTCCAGCTTTCCTCAGGGCATCCACTACCGCCTGCACCTTGGGTAAATGGCTTTCCCAGTCGGTGCTGTGGATGACTACATCATCTAAGTAGGCCGAGGTGTACCGACGATGTGGTCGCAGCACTATGTCCATTAACCTTTGGAAAGTGGCGGGGCGCCATGCAGGCCAAAGGGTAACACCTTGTAGTGATACAGGCCCTGCGGGTAACAAACGCGGTTTTTCCTTAGCCGACTCCGTTAAGGGTACCTGCCAGTACCCTTTAGTGAGGTCCAGCACAGTAAAATAACGGGCTTGTCCTAAATTTTCAACAAGCTCGTCTACTGGGGCATGGGATACGCACAAACTTGGATACTTCATTTAACTTGCGAAAGTCGTTGCAGAACCGCAACGTCCCATCCGGCTTGGGTATTAGGACTATGGGACTGGCCCACTCACTTTTCGACTCCTCAATGACATCGAGCTTCAACATTAACTGCACTTCCTCCGCGATGGCCCGCCGCCGAGCCTCGGGTACCCGGTATGGTTTTAACCGGACCTTGGCCTGAGGCTCAGTTACGATGTCATGTCGGATGAGAGACGTGCGGCCAGGGAGGTCCGAGAACACATCCGTGTTCCGACTGAGGAACTCCCTGACTTCCTGAACTTGTTTGGAAGACAGGCTGTCTGCAATTTTTACCGTGGTTACGGCTTCACAGGCCTCGAACTGTGGGGCTGGACCCTTTTCGCCTAGAAGCCCTGGCCGGGGGCTGTGGTCGTCGGCCGCGTCCCTATCTTTCCACGGCTTAAGTAAATTCACGTGGTACACCTGCTCCGGCTTGCGCCGCCCTGGCTGGTGTACTTTGTAATTTACTTCCCTACCTTCTCGATCACCTCATAGGGGCCCTGCCACCTAGCTAGGAATTTGCTGTCAAGGGTGGGTACCAGAACCAAAACCCGATCTCCCGGATTGAAGTCCCGTACCCGAGCCTGACGATTGTACACTCTACTCTGGGCCTGTTGCGCTGCCTCCATATGCTCCCGGACCAAAGGCAACACCCTTTCCATCCGTTCCTGCATCTGGGCGACATACTCAATGACACTTTTGTGGGGGACAGGCTGTTGTTCCCATGCTTCCTTGGCGATATCCAACAGGCCCCAAGGGTGTCTGCCATAAAGCAGTTCGAAGGGCGAGAACCCAGTAGAGGCCTGGGGTACCTCTCGCACTGCGAACATGAGATAGGGCATGAGATAGTCCGTTTGCGGATGTTAAACGGACGTCCGCAATTGCTTTATACGCAACAATTTACACAGTTCCCTCATTACTTTGGACATAAAAGGGGTCCCTTGGTCTGTCAGAACCTCTTTTGGCAGGCCCACACGGGAAAACATCTCCAATAACTCTTTGGCAATGAGCTTAGCTGAGGTATGTCGCAGAGGCACCGCCTCCGGATACCGAGTGGCATAGTCGAGAACTACCAGAATGTGTTGGTGGCCCCTGGCAGACTTTGGTACAGGCCCAATTAAATCCATAGCGATTCGCTCAAACGGTACTTCAATAATTGGCAGAGGTACCAGAGGACTCTGGAAATGTGGCTGGGGGCTAGTTATCTGACAGGTTGGACAGGACTTACAATAATTTTCTACCTCCTTGAACACACTGGGCCAATAAAACCGCTGCAGAATGCGGTCCTGGGTTTTCTGCCACCCCAGGTGTCCCCTAAGAACATGTTGGTGGGCAAGCTCCATGACAAGCTTGCGATACGCTGTGGGCACCACCAACTGTTCAACAGGTTCACCTCGGATTTGGTTCACCCGATACAACATATCCTGCAGAACAATAAATCGTGGGAACATTAATTCAGCCCCTGGTTTCTGGGGTTTACCATCAATTTCCAGCACATTCTCCCAGGCCCTGGTTAGGGTTTGGTCCCGGTGTTGTGCAGTCCCAAAATTTTCCCCGGAGACATTGAGGTCTGCCAACTCAGGTCCCGGTGGCAAGTCCTCCGTGTCTCCCACCATTACACTCAGTGGGGTTGTCTCCCCACTACCGCTGCAGCAGTGGTCACCCCTACCGCTGGCCCTTCAGACTCGGGCTCCCAGGGTTCTGGCCTTCCAGTGGTATCAGGCCACTCTGCTAGGGTTACCCCTGTCTCAGGGCTATTAGACACTTTCACCTCAGGCCACAGTGACGGAAAACCAGGGAAGTCTCTCCCAATTATCAGTTCATAGGGTAGCTTTGTGGAGATCGCCACTTCACAAGTCCAGGTGCCGCCGCCGTGGACAGAGACATTACAGCAGTGGGATAGTCCTTTAAGTCTCCGTGAATGCACACCACACCCACTTTCCGGCCCGTATACTGGGTGGGCTGTACCAGGGCAGCACTTATCAGGGTTACCAGGCTTCCTGAGTCCAACAGCGCCACTGCCAGGTTATCCCCGACCTGCACCCGGCACAGATGACGATTGTCTATTGTCTCGGGGTGCCGGTCGCACACAGTCTCCGGGCGTACAAGGAGTGGCGACCCCGTAGTTCACCTCCATCGGCTCATCCCGATGCGGACAGTCGGCCCTGATGTGGCCTGGCTCCTGACACCTCCAGCATACCACGGGAGGCGGACTCGCAGGGGTATATTCCGTGCAGGCCGCTCTGTCGCCGGACGCCGGAACTGGGGCAGAGGCCTCCGGGTTTGACTGACCCCTTCCCAGCAAGACTCCCCTGCAGGTTTCTGGTGGCCTCGTAACGCTCCACCAGGTCGACCATCTCCAGGGCATTGGTGGGCGATACCTGGCCGATCCAGTGCTGGAGGGGATAAGGCAGGGCCCTCCAAAAGATGTCCGCCAACAGTCGATCCAGCATGGCAGTGGGACTTAGTAGATCGGGCTGCAGCCACTTTTGCAGCCTGTGCAGCAGGTCGTAGTACTGCGGCCTAGCGGGATCAGTCGCTTTAAAGTCCCACTGGTGGACTCTTTGAGCGCGGACCAGCACGTTCACCCCCAGTCTGGCTAGGATCTCTCCTTTCACGGTGTCATAATCTGCCGCTTGGTCGTCCGACAAGTCGAAAAACACCTGCTGGGGTCCGGAAGCCAGGAACGGAGCGACCACCTCAGCCCACTGGTCACGGGGTAACTTTTTCCTCACGGCGACCTTCTCAAAGACCGCCAGGTATGTCTCAACGCCGTCTGCGGGGTCATTTTTGGGATCGCCGCACGGACCGCTTCCGGGCATCATGGACGTGGTGGGACGCTCCTGCCGCCTGTAACGCCATCACATGTTGTAGCAGTAGCTGGTTGGTCTCCCGCTGCTGCACGTTAGCCTCTATGAGAGCCTTCACAGCAGCCTCCATGTTGCCAGAAATTCCTGCTTGCAACTTTGCTGGCTTAATATATTCCATGCACTTTAGCAAAAACTTCGGCGTTCCCGCCAGCCTCACTGCGCATGCCCGCATCCGACACCAAATGTGGGGAGTCGCTCTGGTAGACAGCGGTGCGGGTGCAGTACCGAGGCAAAACAAAGAGTCCAGGATGTGCAATAAACAGTGTTTTATTCACACTGACACAAAAATAAACAGCAAACAGTCTTTTGGTGGTAATTCACACATGTCAGAAACAAGGAGGCAAAACAAAACAGGCCAACACAGGTTCAGTCACCTGGGAGGTGTAGGTGCAGGTTCGCACCAGGCTGTCGGCCCAGCCGCAGGAGAATCCACCTTCAGGTAGCCAGGAACAAAAGCCACCTCCTTGCTGAGCTCTTTCCTCCAGGACAGAGAACTCCACAGCCCTGTTATCAGGCTCCAGGATAATCACCACCCTCAGCTGCTAAGGAGGCTGCCTTTTAAAGGCCCGGATAAAGTCCGGCCTGGACCGTGGGGAGTAGGCACCCACCCAACTCTTTGCCTACTCCCAGTAAGAGCCGGCCCGGATTAGCTTTGCAGCCAAACTAAGTAACAGAGTCCAGCAGCACTAGCTGCTGCAGACCAAAAAAAACCCGGCTCTTACCTCACCGAGGCCAGCAACCTCGGTGACACGTACCTGCCATCGAATATGACACCTTGCACCCTCTTACAATATATATATATATATATAGCCTGGGGTTTGCTAAAGAAGGAAGTGGATTAAGTTGGTTGTTGAACATTAGAGGGAAGGAAGCTAATGGAGGAACAGGCCTAGTCCACAATGTAGCTGTCATTTTAGACCCTTGGCCCTGATCAAGCTAACGGTGTATAGAGAACAGTATTACAGCAGCACAGCACAGACCAGTGAGTCTATGTCTGGATATAGAGAATGTCTAGAGGAGGATGGAGCTAAATTAGCTAATGGACTTCACAAGCACCAGGAGGAACCTAAAAGTACCTGTACATACATGGATGATTAATGCGCAAAATTATCTTTCACCACATGCCTCTATGGGCACAGTGGACCTTAATTCTTCAATGACGATCCTTTCCAAAGAATGGAGCAGAAGACTGATGCCTGCCATTAGGGAGCCGCCCTGTAGATTGCTACTGACCAGTAAAGGTTATTATATTCAGTACCTGAGTGCTAGAGTGTGGATGAAGTGTAAACAGATATAGAAAGTAGGAGAACTCCTCAAGTTACAATTGCCAAGCCCGTTACTAGGATTACAGCTAAACCAATATCTGAGTCATATCTTTATGCCATGTAACTGTACTGACTATGCAAAAAGGGAGCAACAGAACTGGATCTAACATCCCCATGCTATGCTTTGATCTAATTAAACTCGCTTCTCAGCGCAATATTTAGTGTACAGCCCCCTATACTGCATGCTATACAAGAGGCATTAGTGTACATTTTGATCAAAAGGCATAAGCTCACTCACCACGTCAAGGTTGCCTCTTTGAGTGGGACCTAATCTAAACTAGGCGCGGCACTGCCCTAGTAGGCAGCAGGACCCAGGAGTCAAACAGCAACCCTGCTATCGGACGATGCCACCCATGCCAATGGCTCCTACCGACCCACCAGCACAGCGCCACAAAAACAAAGGCCGCCATGCAGAACTGCACCATCTGACCAGTTGTCTAACACAACATGTCCTATGCTATCAGGAACTCCAACTGAGAGCTAGTAGGTCCATGCACACTTATATGCAGACTACTGCTTAATTAAAATCACCTGTACCTAATGGGAGGAGTACTGATACTAGAAATAAAGAAGAAAGACTTCATATACATATGCAAAAGGGGAGCAACAGAACTGGTTCGCACATCCGCATGCTATGCTTTAATCTAATTAAACTCGCTTCTCCGCAATGTTTAGTGTACAGCCCCCTATACTGCATGCTATATAAGAGGCATTAGTGTACCACGCCTAGTTTAGAGTAGGTCCCACTCAAAGAGGCAACCTTGACGTGGTGAGTGGGCTTATGACTTTTGATCAAAATATACACTAATGGGGATCACCAAATGTAGGATCTGCTCCCAGCATATATCTGCACAACTGCATTTTTGGGTTGAGCACATCCTGCTTCATGCCACCTTTCAGTTGTTTTTATATATAATTTTTTGGAGGTGTATAAACTCCTATGTAAATGTAGCCTGTTTTCCATCCACAGGCTACATTTAGGTGCACCTACGAGGCCTAGGCCTGTAAAAATGCCGGTTTCAGGCTCTAATCTGCACTCTGCAGATCGAAGCCTAAAATCAGGCACTTGCTGCTCCATGACTCACTTTATGCCCCTGCTTTCTGCCCCTGATGTGTCCTGTCTGCCCCTTGATGTCTTCCCTGGTGTCTGGGTGTCGGCCATGCTCCGTACGTTGTGGCTGTGGGCTGTGTTTCCTCCATGCCAGCCCTGCCCCATCTGTACCGTCACTGCCCTAATTCTGACCAGCAAACTCTGCCCCTAGTGGGTCCCCCTGCTTCATCCCCCTGCTATTTGTGATAGTGGCGGCTCCGTTCCTGATCTGCCACCATCAGTAGCGAGTGTCAGCTGTATACTGACACTCTGCTGTAACCCCTTAGATGCCGCTGTCAGCGGAATCCAAGGTGTTAACAGAGGGAGGGGGCTCCCTTGCTCAACCAATCGGGCTGTCGCGCTGTGATGGCAGCGGCTCGATAGTTGCCATAGCAACCGGACGCCTTGCAAAGGCGACCAGTGTTGCCATCTATAAGTGTAAAACTGATAGTTCTATACTTTGCAATGCAAGAGCATTTCAAAGTATAGTACAGCCATCAGCCCCACTGGATCTTCAAGATCCAAGTGGGACTTGAAAAAAAAAGTGTGAAAATAAAAAGTAAAAAAAAAATAAAATAAAATAAAATTGTAAATTAAAAATAAAATAAATTCCCTTTTCCTCAAAGGGGATCAAATCCCGTGCTGAGCCACGCCCCCTGCACTGATCACATGACAGTGACGTCACCCCAGGTCCTTCGGCTGTTCAACAGTTCGGGTTGGTGGCAGCCGCCCCTTATGGATTCCATATGCCGCTATAGTGGAATCCATAACGGGATGCGCGACTTACCACAACCAGAACGCCGAACACCGGACTTTTTTTTAAAGTTCGCTCATCTCTAAAAGTGACACATGTCAGATTTGCAAAATTAGATGAGGTTACAGGGGTATTAATGACCCTTGGTCATGAAAGGACTCTGCTAAGGACTCCAAAATTTCTTCCAGAAAATATCCCAAGTTGCGCCTGGTTTGTGCAATTTTATTCCCTTTTTACCCCCTTCTCAGGTTGTCTGGGACTTTAACTCATGTTTACAGCAACGTTTCAATAGTGATGGCCTTGCGGTTCGGCCGGCGGTCATTTCACTGCGAACTTTGCGTGTTCGCGATTTGACCAACATGCGAACATATGGCGATGTCCGCTGAAGCCATATTCTTCTGCATTGCGCCGAACTTAGTCCCATCCATCAGGTGGGACAGGACAGCCAATTGAGACGTTTCAGCACATGGACACACCCCCACCCTAACAAAACTCCATCTGGCTGCCATTTTGCATTCTGTGTTTTGCCAATGTAGGGATAAGTTGCTTTGTGGAGCAGGAACAGGCTGTTAGGGACACCAAGCACTAGCTAATAGGGCAAAAAAAGTCCTTTTAAGGACTGGAATAGGTGTGCTATCGATAGGTGTGATACTGAGGGGTGTGATATACCTATAATATACTTTCTAACATAGAATGCTGCGATACCACAGGTACATAGAGGGACAAGCACTATTGGAACAACTACTTGCATCAGGTGCGATATACCTGTTGCCCCAAAGAAAACTAATTGAGGGGTGTGATATACCTTCTTCATAAAAAAACTTATTGAGGGCTGTGATATACCTGCTGCCCCAAATAAACAGGGTGGTGTGATATAACCGATTGAGGCCTGCGATATACCTGCTTCCGCAAAATATTGATTAGGGGTGTGATATACCTGCTTCCACAAAATATTGATTGAGAAGTGCGATATACCCGATTCCACAAAATATTGATTGAGGCCTACGATATACCTGCTTCCACAAAATACTGATTGAGGGGTGTGATAAACCTGCTTCCACCAAATATATGGTGCGACCTACGATAAACCTGCTTCCACAAAATATTAATTGAGGCCTGCGATATACCTGCTTCCACAAAATACTGATTGAGGGGTGCAATATACCTGCTTCCTCCAAATATTGATTAAGGGGTTCTATATACCTGCTTTCACAAAATACTAATTGAGGGGTGCAATATACCTGCTTCCACAAAATACTGATTAAGGGGTTTGTTATACCTGCTTCCACAAAATACTGATTAAGGGGTTTGATATACCTGCCTCCACAAAATACTGATTGAGGGGTGTGATATGCCTACTTCCACCAAATATTGATTAAGGGGTTCTATATAACTGCTTCCACAAAATACTGATTGAGGGGTGAGATATACCTGGTTCCATCAAATATTGATCGAGGCCTGCGATATACCTGCTTCCACAAAATAGTGAATAAGGGGATTGATATACCTGCTTCCGCCAAATACTGATTGAGGCCTGCAATATACCTGCTTCCACCAAATACTGATTAAGGGGTTTGATATACCTGCTTCCACCAAATATTGATTGAGGCCTGCAAGATACCTGCTTCCACAAAATACTGATTACGGGGATTGATTTACCTGCTTCCACCAAATACTGATAGAGGCCTGTGATATACCTTTTTCCACCAAATACCGATTAAGGGGTTTGATATACCTGCTTCCACTAAATATTGATTGAGGCCTGCAAGATACCTGCTTCCACAAAATACTGATTAAGGGGATTGATATAACTGCTTCCACCAAATATTGATTGAGGCCTGCGAGATACCCGCTTCCACAAATACTGCTCTTCTCTAGGGACTTTGGCACAAGGTCATTTTGAAAATGACAGGCAGAAAAAAAGGCAGGCCGTTCCGTAGGGGTGGTAGGGGTTGGGCAGGTGCACCAGGCCGGAGCCTAAGTGGGAAGTTGGAGAAATCACGTGCGATTACTTCAAAGGACGCACCAGAGTTGGTTGAGTGGCTAACTCAGCCTTCCGCTTCTGAACCCTTCTCATCCTCTGCTGTGTGCACCCCCAAAGACACCACCATGATAGCCCCTCTACTCAAGTCAGAGGAATTATTTTCCAATCCATTCTCAGACCTTACCGATGCACAGCCATTCTTGACACCGGATGAGGAAGAGGAGGTAGCAATGACTGCCACCCAGCAGTCTGATGACAGTACCCAGATCCTTGGGAGGTCCTTGCTGTTGCCGCCTATTCCGAGATCTCAAATGTCAGTGGTGGTGAAGGTGACGATGATGACGTGTCAATGGACGTCAGATGGGTGCCCACAAGAGTGGAAGAGGAGGGTAGTTCAGAGGGAGAGACGGAGCAGCAGAGAGGGAGGAGAAGGAGGAGAAGCAGGCAGAGCTCTCAGGGCACAGGAGGCAAAAAGCAGACTGCAAATCTATCTGGAGCGAGCCATCCACCATGAATGGTCACTTCTGGCGCTCCCAGGATGCAGGCACATGGCTCCGCAGTGTGGGCTATTTTTTTAACTTTTCAGCTGCTGACAATAGTGTTGCCATCTGCAGCCTGTGCTGTCAACGCATAAGTCGCGGTAAGCCCAACACTCACCTAGGAACGACCGCCTTAAGAAGGCACCTGGCCTTCTATCACCCAGTGGGAGCAACGTCGTGAGAACCCATAGTCACACTCCTCACACCCATAGTCACACAAAGTCACACTCCTGGCTCTCCATGTCCTGACTCTTCTCCTCCTCTCTCCTCCCATTTTTCTTTCACTCCACCTTTAACTGTGCAGTCGTCGCATTCATCTGGCAGAGGGCAGGCTTCAGTGGCCAAATGTTTGAGCGTAAAGAGTTGCTGACGCCGGATAATCCTCTTGCCCAATGTATTACCGCTGGCTTGTCGGAACTGCTAGCCTGCCAACTACTGCCATATAAACTGGTGGACTCGGAGGCCTTTAGAAAATTTGTGACCATTGGCACACCGCAATGGAACGTCCCCGGGGGAAATATTTCTCCCTTCTCCTCCTACATCCTCCGTCTCCTCATCGGCTGACTCCTCCATTTCCACTGTTAATGCCTCTTCTGCTGCACCCCACAAGCTCCCCAGAACCTATTCGACATCCCAGGTAAGACGTTGCCATGCTGTGCTGTGGCTGTTGTGTCTGGGAGCTAAGAGCCACACCGGTCCTGCATTGCTTTCAGCTCACAGGTCACAGGTCGTCACAGGCCGATCAGTGGCTAACCCTGCCCAATTTATCAGTTGGTAAAGTAGTGTGCGACAAAGGTGCCAATCTGCTGAGCACTCTGAAACAGGGCAAAATGACACACGTGCCGTGCATGGCACACGTCCTAAACTTTGTCGTGCAGTGATTAATTGCCAAATACCCTGGGGTCCAGGACGTCTTGCGGTAGGCCAGGAAAATATCTGGGGGGGGGGGGGTTACTAAAAACAGATAGCGCTTGGGAGAAACAATAAATCTTTATTGGGGTATAAGGATAAATAAGAGCTATCCGTGCTAAATAACTGTCTGTGTATAGCGGTGCAGTGTTAATCCGTCAGGGTGCGGTTTGATCAATACCGAAAAAATCCCTGTTGCACCGCTATATACCAGATATGTATGGTTGGGGTGGCTGCCGCTGCGCTGGTTACATCGAGATTAACCCGCTAGCAGCTGGCATCACAGTGCTTCCACCCTGACCCTACTAAAATTACCAATGAGGCTGCTAGTATTAGTATTGATACAAATCGCTCAGCTCTCAATATTGCAGCTCAACGCGTTTCATCGCCCTATTGCGGGCATCTCATCACAAGCTAACAAAATAGAGATATATATTACGTTGCAAACATCGCGCGCCACTGATGGCGTGCACGCGATACAAGCCTTCCGGTAGGAAAATATCTGGCCATTTTAGAAGATCTTACACGGCCATGGCTCGCCTTGCTGACGTTCAGCGGCAACACTACTTTCCCTTCAGACGTCTGATTTGTGACAGCCCGATGCGCTGGAACTCCACCTTGTATATGCTTGATAGTGTTGAGCACGAATATTCGAATAGCGATTTTTTTTACGAATATTGACAATATTTAGAATATAGTGCTATATATTCGTAAAAATGAATATTAATTTTTTTTTTTCAATCAGAACCCACTAATAAGATACCGTTAACTAAGATAGAGAATATAGCACTATGTTCTCTATCTTCGTAATTCTAGCAAGCCAACCAATAGGAAAGTCATAGCCCGTTCAAAGTGTCATTATGTAATATTCCCCTACTGCGGATGGAACTTTGAGTGGGGTATAACTTTCCTATTGGTTAGCTTGCTAAAATTAACGAAGAGAGAATATAGCGCTATATTTGTATTCGTTATCATTGTTAATCCTAGCAAGCCAAGTAAACTTGTCTATACACAGCTCTAAGTTGGATGCGAAATTCGAGGATATTAAATAATATTACTCGCATTGCGCATCCAACTTAGAGCGGGGTATATGCAACTTACTTTACTATTGTTTGGCTGGGTAGACTTAACCAATATGATGAATACCAATATTGCAATATATTCTCTATATTTGTTAATTCTAGCAAACCAACACAATAGGAAAGTTGACTGTACCCAGCTCTTGTAGTTGTATGCGCAATGCGAAAATATTACTACCGTTTTTTTTTTTTTTTTTAATAAATAGAATACCGAGTCACTCATCATTAATTATTTGATTTATTGAAAAAATAGACAAAGTAATATTTTCACATTGCACATCCAACTTTGAGCTTGGTACAGTCAAGTTTCCTATTGGCTGGCTTGCTAGAAATAACCAATATAGGGAATATAGTGCTATATTCATTAATTATAGATAGCCAACCAATAGGAAAGTTGTCTTTATACCCCACTCAAAGTTCTATTCGCAACACGGGAATAATTTAATTGCATATTATTCGCGATAAATAGTATAATTACGAATATTCGATTTCGATGACTATATGATGAATATTCAATCGAATATTCGCGAAATCGAATATGGCACCTCCCACTCATCATTAATGCTTGATAGGCTGCTCCAGCAGCAACGTGCCGTTAACAACTACCTGTACGAACTCTGCAGCAGGACAGGTTCTGGGGAGCTTGGTTTCTTTTCACTTCGCTAGTGGCTGCACATGCGCGACTCATGCAGACTTCTGCAGCCATTTGATGAGATCACCAAACTGGTCAGTCGCAGCCAGGGTGCCATCAGTGACATCGTACCTTACACCTTATTTCTGGAGCATGCATTGCGCCGTGTCAGAGGAGTCAGAGGTGAAGCAAGAAGAGCAGGCTTTGAGGGTGACTTTAAACTTTTCGTGGATCCATGGTGTTGTCTGTGGCTGGGGAAGGAGACCGAGAACGACATTCTCCTGGGCGTTGAGCAGGAGCCAGGGCGCTCCACCGCTTCCAATTTAGTGCAAATGGGGGCCTTCATGCACCAGTGTTTGAAGAGGGACCCCGTATAAAAAGCATAAAGGGCAAGGACCAGTACTGGGTGGCAACGTACTTAGACCCCTGGTACAAACACAAAACTGTGGACATGTTACCAACATCACAGAGGGCTGGCACAATGCAGCATTTCCAGGCCTTTCTGCGAGAGATGCCACATTCTGCTGTTGCGGGTGCTGGCAGAGGAATTACCACCCACAGCGAAACAGGTGCGGGTACCAATCCTACCGCACCTGCAAGAATAGGGCAATTTGAAGATGTGTTGGTCACTTCGGATATGAGATCATTCTTGCAGCCAACCCATCGACAGCCGCCCTCCAGATCCAGCCTCAGGGAACACCTAGACCGACTGGTGTACGACTACATTGGGTAAACAGCCAATGTGGACGTTCTTAGAAGCAAGGAAACCCTGGACTACTGGGTGCGCAGGCTTGACCTGTGGCCAGAGCTGGCACAATTTGCCATGGAACTCTTGGCTTGCCCCTCGTCAAGTGTCCTGTCCAAGAGGACGTTCAGAGCAGCAAGGGGGATCGTGACCGATAAGCGCACTCGCCTAGCTTACGACAGTGTGGACTACCTCACATTCCTAAAAATGAATGAGGTATGGATTTTAGAGGAATTCAACACCTGTGATAACCACGTGTAATTGATTTTCCTCATGCCAGCCCACACATATCCGCCCCCACCCAGAACAAAGAATGGTCCTTGTCTTATGTATATACAGCGGCATAAAAGGCCTTTTCTATCAGATGAGTGCCTAATTTTTGGGGCCTGTATTGGCCTACAGTAAAATTTTTAGCCGGTGACCGCCTAATATACCTCCAGCCACATAATCACAAGTTCTTTTCTGTCAGGTGATTTGAATGCCTAATTTTTGGGGCCTGTACTCCTGTGGCCTAAAATAAAAATTGTCTAGGCTCCAGCAGGGCACATTTTTGAGAGTTTCCCTTTAAGACGCATAAAAATGGCCCCGAATTAAAATACATATTATTTGTGGCAATTTTTGCCATTGATCCACCTCTGATATGTCACTGTCCATGTTGTTGGACTATTTGTGCACTTCTAGTAAGTATTTGGTGGCTGCAAATATGACTTTTTTTAGGTTCGCCTGCAATGACTTTAAAGGCAAGCGAACATGAAAAACCTTCATAGTCTCTATTTCTGCTGGGATTTGAACTCACAACCTTTTGCATTAGAGGCAAGAATCTTCCCCACTGGGCTATACAACCCAATGATAAACTGTGCTGGAAAAACCTCATAGCAGTTTCTAAAGTAGTAAGTATTCCTATATTTTGTCTCTAATGCAGAAGGTTGTGAGTTTAAATCCTGGCAGAAACTTTTCTGAAATACAGACTAAATTAGATCTAAATACACTGGGTGTCCCCAAGCACTGACTCCATATATAGACATAGCTATATATGGAGTCAGAGCAAGGACTCCTAAGCCACGGACTCACACTGGGGGATTCCCCCATTGTACAGCGATCTTTTTGCATAGACATAGAGTCTAAATTAGATTTAAATACAATGACTCGCGCATCGCGCTCGAGCACACGCGGTGTTCGACCGAACACTGCTACGTGCAGAGCATCGCGATGCTCGAGCCAAACTGGTGTTCAGTTGAGCATGCTCATTGAACACTACAGAAGACTGATGCCTGCCATTAGGGAGCCACCCTGTGGATTTCTACTGAGCCGTAAATGTTATCATATGAAGTATCTGAGTGCTAGAGTGTGGACGAAGTATGGACAGATATCGAAAGTAGTGATGAGCGGCAGGGGCAATATTCGAATTTGCGATATTTCGTGAATATTTGGGCGAATATTCGCCATATATTCGCGAATTCCTGCTCTTCAGGCATTATTTTCTTGATTGTGAAAACTCGCATTAATAGATTTGCATAAAATTTGCATAAACATTCGCATAGACTAGTATTTTAAAAAAAACGAATATTCGCAATTACGAATATATTTTGAGATATTCTAAATATTTGCGAATTCTCGAAGTGCCCATATTCGCAATTAAAATTCGCAATTTGAATATTCGTGATCAACACTAATAGGAAGTAGGAGAACTCCTCAAGTTAAATTGCCAAGCCTGTTACTAGGATTACAGCTAAACCAAAATCTGAGTCATATCTTTATGTCATGTAAATGAACTGCATTGACTACCCTGAGACCATTAATTAAGTAAAAGTTCAGCTGTTACAATTGACTCCTCATCCTTTCTGCCAACATAATTTGCACCTCATGGTGCTGGCGTCACGAACACCAAAGCCTCAAAAGCACCCAGGTGCATCTAGGGCACCTCAACTACCATCTGGCTGGTGATCCCTGCACTAGTGAATGGATTTAGTGCTGTCTTCGCCTTCACTGCATGCCGACCCAGGGAGGCTCTGTTAACCGTGATTGAACGGTTTCCCCGTCCACCCTCAAGCCACACCCACACATAGCCCCACCATATATCGCGCCCATACCTCTTACATCCAAGGACGTCTCCCACACGGCACTCCACACTGCTCCTCACTGAGTAATTTGTCCCCCCAAGTTAATTTTGCCCCCACACAAGTTAATTTTGCCCCCAGACAGCCCTGCATTATGTAATTTGCCCCCACACGATCCTCTATTATGTAGTTTGCCCACCACACTGACCCCCCACTGACTAATTTCCCCCCCCCACAAGTGAATTTTGCCCCAGACAGCCCTGCATTATACAAGTTGCCCCCACTAAGTAATTTGCCCCCACATGTCCCTCCACTATGTAGTTTGCCCGCCACACTGACCCCCACTGAGTAATTTGCCCCTTCCCCACAAGTTAATTTTACCCCCAGACAGCCATGCATTATGTAATTTGCCCCCACAGTCCACACTAAGTAATTTTGCCCCCACACGGCCCTCCATGTAGTTTGCCCGCCACACTGACCTCCCACTAAGTAATTTGCCCCCACACAAGTTAATTTTGCCCCTCCATTGTTGCCCCCTTGGCCCCCCCCCCCCCGTACTTGTGTCACTGATTCCGGCCATTTTTCCGGGGGAGTTAATTTTATTGACATCCATGCTCTGCTTGTTTCTGAGAATGTAATGAAGGGGAGGGGCGACGTGATGGAAAAGCTTAAATGTATATTCGAAGTGCCATAACAGGAACATATTGAAAATTATATATTTTTTGTGAACAACAGAAAACTGGTCAATTAAATAAAGGCTTTGGATCCGGGGGCTGGGCCGAGAGTAGATGGATGGGGCGTGAATTAATATAAATTAAATTTAAATTTCATAACATTAAAGGTTTAGTTTATTTCAAGATAGAAAAGCATAAAAAGACGCACCTAGGTTTTTGAGGAGAAAAATAAGAAAAAAATAATTTTTAACCAAAGGGGAGCATTTGGTGGGATTTGAGCTAATGGTGGCCTGTGGATGGCACTGTTTTTTGGGGGGGATCTGTGAATGGCACTGTTTTTTTTTTTGGGGGGGGTCCGTGGATGGCACTGTTTTGGGGGAGGGATCTGAGGATGGCACTGTTTCTGGGGGGAGGGATCTGAGGATGGCACTGTTGTGGGGGAATGTGGATGGCACTGTTTTTTTGGGGGATCTGAGGATGGCACTGTTTTAAGAGGGGGGGGATCTGAGGATGGCACTGTTGTGGGGGGGAATGTGGATGGCATTGTTGTGCGGGGATCTGTGGATGACACATATATAGCATAGGATCCCCCCTAAGTGCCATCCACACTGATCCCCCATAAGTGACCCCTAACACTCAGAATTAATAGTGGTATAATAAAGCAAAGACCTTTTTTTTTTCAGAATCGCGCCACACTCCGGAGCCCAGTGCCGCCTCCTAGTTAATTTATTCACCTCACTTGTGGCTGACGTAATCTCGCGCAGTGTGTCTGCGTAAGATTACCGTGCTTCTCTTCAATTATGTCAGCGCCAGTGAGGGGAGTAAATAAGCTAGTTTGCACGTCAGACAGACACACACGCAGGGACAGACAGACAGAGACACACACGCAGGGACAGACAGACAGAGACACACACGCAGGGACAGACAGACAGAGACACACACGCAGGGACAGACAGACAGAGACACACACGCAGGGACAGACAGACAGAGACACACACGCAGGGACAGACAGACAGAGACACACGCAGGGACAGAATCATATACACCATGGCCCACAGAATACACCTGGATCTGTGCTATAAACCCCCTTAATTGCACCAGATTCCACTCCACTTGAAGCCCACTGCTCCTGAGTGCTCCACCTGCCCCCTCATACATGAGCTGCCCCTCACCTGCTCTCCATGAAGCTTTGTGGACTCCAGGACTGCAGCACATCCTCCATCACTGAGCAGCCTGCAGGCACACAGCCCCTCCTCCTCCACAAGCTGCTGCTGCTGTCGGGGTTTGCCCATGTGACTCCTTCTAGCAGCTACATTCTACCCATGGATCTGCAGAGACTCCAGCTATCTTGTTCTCAGAACAAGATAGCTGGGACCCAGGCCCGGGAGGTAAGGGACAGGCTGCAGAAGGAAGAGTGGGAGGAGCACTGGGCCCCAGAGCCAGCTGCCACAATAAAAAAAAAAAAAGTTTCAGGACTGGCCGGGCCCCCAGGGTCAGGGCCCTTGCTGGAGTATGGGCTGTACCCCCTGATGGCGGCCCTGCTCGGCTCTATTGTGAGACATCTATAAAGGAATATTTGGCCATGAAAAAACTTTTCTCCACTAGCAATTATGATATCTTGTCTACAAGCTGAACCCCCACCTGGCCACTTTGCTGGCAGTACACTTGCTGCAGTACCATTCTTAAAGTGCCTTGTACTGTAGGAAACACTGGCCACTACTTGGGATTCTCGCTGTGTGGCAAGCTGCACCTGTAGCATGAGCAGTTAAGTGCAGGAACAGTGCATGTCGATGTTTTTTGCAACAGTGGAGATATAGCACCCCAGCAAAATGGCCAGGTCCCTTTGATCCACCCCCCCCCCCCCGAAGATTGTACATTGCCAACACATTGTGCAAGCCAGTGCAATTTCTTAAAAGGTAATACAGGGAGCATTTGGTATTTCCTCCAGGTTCGGGGTGGCGAAAATATTATGCCTATTGTCGCTGACCACCTTGCCCAGTTGGAGTCAGCGGGGTGACAGCCAGCGAGATGTTGGTTGCTTGATGTACTTTAGATGCAACTCCTCGACCAGTGTGGCTACCGGCCAATTATCTCTAGCACGACGTAGCAATGCTTGACTTGACAAGAGATTGGAAGGAGTGATAGTGTGAGTGATATTGTGCTCTGTTGTTGTTAGGGACAGGACCGTAACCCTGGAGGAGGAGGTGGATAAGTGCTTGCTGTTAGAGCTAGGCCAATACAATCTCCGGGGGGGGGGGGGGGGATGGATCAAAGGGACCTGGCCATTTTGCTGGGGTGCTATATCTCCACTGCTGAAAAAAACATCGACATGCACTGTTCCTGCACTTAACTGCTCATGCTACAGGTGCAGCTTGCCACACAGCGAGAATCCCAAGTAGTGGCCAGTGTTTCCTACAGTACAAGGCACTTTAAGAATGGTACTGCAGCAAGTGTACTGCCAGCAAAGTGGCCAGGTGGGGGTTCAGCTTGTAGACAAGATATCATAATTGCTAGTGGAGAAAAGTTTTTTCATGGCCAAATATTCCTTTATAGATGTCTCACAATAGAGCCGAGCAGGGCCGCCATCAGGGGGGTACAGCCCATACTCCAGTAAGGGGCCCTGACCCTGGGGGGGCCCGGCCAGTCCTGAAACTTTTTTTTTTTTTTATTGTGGCAGCTGGCTCTGGGGCCCAGTGCTCCTCCCACTCTTCCTTCTGCAGCCTGTCCCTTACCTCCCGGGGCCCCGGGCCCCAGCTATCTTGTTCTGAGAACAAGATAGCTGGAGTCTCTGCAGATCCATGGGTAGAATGTAGCTGCTAGAAGGAGTCACATGGGCAAACCCCGACAGCAGCAGCAGCTTGTGGAGGGAGGAGGGGCTGTGTGCCTG
The DNA here is from genome assembly GCA_033119425.1 of Bufotes viridis. Lineage (NCBI taxonomy): Eukaryota > Metazoa > Chordata > Amphibia > Anura > Bufonidae > Bufotes > Bufotes viridis. The sequence continues at coordinate 125,796,443 of CM065597.1, read as the reverse complement.
CAGGCTGCTCAGTGATGGAGGATGTGCTGCAGTCCTGGAGTCCACAAAGCTTCATGGAGAGCAGGTGAGGGGCAGCTCATGTATGAGGGGGCAGGTGGAGCACTCAGGAGCAGTGGGCTTCAAGTGGAGTGGAATCTGGTGCAATTAAGGGGGTTTATAGCACAGATCCAGGTGTATTCTGTGGGCCATGGTGTATATGATTCTGTCCCTGCGTGTGTCTCTGTCTGTCTGTCCCTGCGTGTGTGTCTCTGTCTGTCTGTCCCTGCGTGTGTGTCTCTGTCTGTCTGTCCCTGCGTGTGTGTCTCTGTCTGTCTGTCCCTGCGTGTGTGTCTCTGTCTGTCTGTCCCTGCGTGTGTGTCTCTGTCTGTCTGTCCCTGCGTGTGTGTCTGTCTGACGTGCAAACTAGCTTATTTACTCCCCTCACTGGCGCTGACATAATTGAAGAGAAGCACGGTAATCTTACGCAGACACACTGCGCGAGATTACGTCAGCCACAAGTGAGGTGAATAAATTAACTAGGAGGCGGCACTGGGCTCCGGAGTGTGGCGCGATTCTGAAAAAAAAAAAGGTCTTTGCTTTATTATACCACTATTAATTCTGAGTGTTAGGGGTCACTTATGGGGATCAGTGTGGATGGCACTTAGGGGATCCTATGCTATATATGTGTCATCCACAGATCCCGCACAACAGTGCCATCCACATTCCCCCACAACAGTGCCATCCTCAGATCCCCCTCTAAAACAGTGCCATCCTCAGATCCCCCAAAAAACAGTGCCATCCACATTCCCCCACAACAGTGTCATCCTCAGATCCCTTCCCCCAGAAACAGTGCCATCCTCAGATCCTCCCCAAAACAGTGCCATCCACGGACCCCCAAAAAAAAAACAGTGCCATTCACAGATCCCCCAAAAAACAGTGCCATCCACAGGCCACCATTAGCTCAAATCCCACCAAATGCTCCCTTTGGTTAAAAATAATTTTTTCTTATTTTCTCCTCAAAAACCTAGGTGCGTCTTTTTATGCTTTTCTATCTTGAAATAAACTAAACCTTTAATGTTATGAAATTTAAATTTAATTTATATTAATTCACGCCCCATCCATCTATTCTCGGCCCAGCCCCCGGATCCAAAGCCTTTATTTAATTGACCAGTTTTCTGTTGTTCACAAAAAATAAATATTTTCAATATGTTCCTGTTATGGCACTTCTAATATACATTTAAGCTTTTCCATCACGTCGCCCCTCCCCTTCATTACATTCTCAGAAACAAGCAGAGCATGGATGTCAATAAAATTATCTCCCCCCCCCCCCCCCGGAAAAATGGCCGGAATCAGCGACACAAGTACGGGGGGGGGCAACAATGGAGGGGCAAAATTAACTTGTGTGGGGGCAAATTACTAAGTGGGAGGTCAGTGCCGTGTGGGGGCAAAATTACTTAGTGTGGACTGTGGGGGCAAATTACATAATGCAGGGCTGTCTGGGGGTGAAATTAACTTGTGGGGAAGGGGCAAATTACTCAGTGGGGGTCAGTGTGGCGGGCAAACTACATAATGGAGGGACATGTGGTGGCAAATTACTTAGTGGGGGCAACTTGCATAATGCAGGGCTGTCTGGGGCAAAATTCACTTGTGAGGGGGGGGAAATTAGTCAGTGGGTGGTCAGTGTAGTGGGCAAACTACATAATAGAGGATCGTGTGGGGGCAAATTACATAATGCAGGGCTGTCTGGGGGCAAAATTAACTTGTGTGGGGGCAAAATTAACTTGGGGGGGCAAATTACTCAGTGAGGGGCAGTGTGGAGTGCCGTGTGGGAGACGTCCTTGGATGTAAGAGGTATGGGCGCGATATATGGTGGGGCTTTGTGTGGGTGTGGCTTGAGGGTGGACGGGGACACAGGGGCCCCATGATCTCCTATTCCTGGGGGAAGTGCCCCTCCAAAGACCAGGCTCTGGATCCGCCACTGGGGCAGTGTCGGGGGGGGGGGGGGGCCCAGGCCTTGAGCTGTGTAAGGGGCCCCAAAATTTCTGATGGCAGCCCTGGTGACAGGTGTAGCGTTGACATCAATCAGTCTGATGATTACCGGTTGAGGTTGACATGCTGGTGGTGTTCCATTTTGCCACTGTTGCTGTCTGCATGCCATCACCGCGATTATGCCAATGCTGCGGACCATCATGCTCACTATGGCTGCTGCTGCCTACATCATGCGACACCACTATCATGCCTCTGCTGCGCTCTGCTAACTATCATGTTCTGTATGGCTGCTGAAGCCTCCATCACGCCACCTCTGCCATTATGTTGCAATTTGCCAATCATCATGATTTATACGGGTGCTGCTGCCTCCATAATGCCACTGACCCCATCATGCCACTCCTGTGGCTTGCCAACCATCTTCTTTTGTAGGGCTGCTGCCTCACATGTATCATATGGCTGCTGCTCCTCGCTGCTAATCCGATACTGCCACCATTATTAAAAAATAAGTTATGGCTGTTCAAACATAATCAAAGGTACCAAAGGTCTATTTCAGCACATGAAACAGCATTACCGGATCGCTGCTAATCCGATACTGCCACCACTATTAAAGGGATTGGCCTCTCTATAAGTACTCTCCATTTAAAATTAAGTTCCTAATATACTTCATTAACCCTTTAGTGAGCACCCATACATCTTTTTACGGCGGTCACTAAGGTTTAACACTTTACATGCCATGGGCAATAGCGCCCACCGCATGTAAAGCGCAGACAGAGAGAGCGGACTACCTCTGTCTCCCATCGGCACCCCGCAAATGAGATCGCGGGGTACCGATGTGTGTGAAGGCTGGCTGGGGTCTTATAAAGGCCCTAAGCCTTCCATAAGTATTTTTCTGCAGGCTGTGCCTCTCTGGTCAATGTCAGTATATTAAAATGCAATGCGCTATAGGGATAATGCATTGTATTTTAAAATCAATCTTGTCAGTTATAATCCCCTTGTGGGACTATTAAGTGATTAAAAAAAAATATATATTATTAAATAAAAAAAAATCCATGAAAAATATGCTTTTTTCCCATGTTCAATAAAAAAACCAAAAAAAGCTCCCTCATATGTTTGGTACTGCAGCGTCGTAGACCCAGACTACATAAATATCATGTAAATTATGCACTTAAGGTGAACGCTTTAAAAAAAACAAAAAAACTGAAGTGCTAATTTATTCTCAGTTGCCACCCAAAAAACTTAATAACAAGTGATCAAAAAGTAATTTACGTAATTTATGCAAAAACACTTTTTTTTCCTTTTAAAAAAAGTTTTTTTTATTGCAGTAGTAAAATGCAAAAAAAAAAAAATATGTATTTGGTATCACTGAAATCGTACTGACCCAGAGAATAAAGATATTATGTTATTTAAGAGCAGTGCCTGTGCAGTCTGCTCCTGTCAGTAGCCGGCTCCCTGCTCTGACAGGAATGATCTTCCTCTTCGTCTCTACAAATAGCTGATTCTTGTTAGAGTTGCAGAGAGGAACCTAGTATATGCACTTGTTTCCCTGAAGTTGCCTGTAATAAAAACCTTCATGCCCTATTCCATACCTCCCAACTATAGAAAAGAAGGAAGAGGGACACTATGTGCGGCCACTCCTCTAACTCCGCCCAAAACATAGCTAAACACCTGATCACACCCAGTCCCCTAAATGCCCCCACATTGTAATTATTCCCCATTTTATGCCACCACACAGTAGTTATGTCAGCATTGTGCCCCCTTCACAGATTTTGCCCAGATATGTGCCTCCATCACAGTAGTCATGCCCAGATATGTGCCCCCTCACAGTAATATACCCAGAATTGTGCCCCCTCACTGTAATTATGCTCAGATATGTGCCCCCTCGCAATTTGTCCCTCACAGTAATATACCCAGCTGTGCCCCTCAAAGTAATATGCCCAGCTGTGAACCCTCACAGTAATATGCCCAGCTGTGAACCCTCACAGTAATATGCCCAGCTGTGAACCCTCACAGTAATATGTTCAGTAAAATGCCCCCTTCACAGGCAGTAAAAAAAATAAAAATAAACTCCACATACTCACCTCGTTCCCCAGCAGTAGCAGGATACACACTGAGCTCCTGGCTGGCCCCGCCCCCTGCCTGCCCAGACCTGCAGTGTAGAGCGTCGACAGGGGGGTGGAATGATGAAGCGGGGAGCTGACGGATGGCTCTTGCTTCATCATTACAGGCAGTTGTCTCTGCTTCCTATGAAAGCAGGAACAGCTGCCTGAAAGTGGGTCATACTATCCCCGTACCTGGACCGCGGGACAGCAACTGAAATCCAGGACTGTCCCGTCGGATCAAGGACAGTTGGGAGGTATGCTGTCCGACCCTAAAAGCAGAGACTACAGCCACGCCCCTGACCCACTAAGTCACGCCCCCTTGACTCTGTTAGGTCACTTCCCCTGCAGCCAACCCAGGAATCTGACCATCCCACCCCCTGTACAGTAGGTTTTTTATATAGTTACATGGTACTGTAGATACACATGCGTATATATATATATATATATATATATATATACAGTACAGACGAAAAGTTTGGACACACCTTCTCATTCAAAGAGTTTTCTTTATTTTCATGACTATGAAAATTGTAGATTCACACTGAAGGCATCAAAACTATGAATTAACACGTGTGGAAATATATACATAACAAAAAAGTGTGAAACAACTGAAAATATGTCATATTATAGGTTCTTCAAAGTAGCCACCTTTTGCTTTGATTACTGCTTTGCACACTCTTGGCATTCTCTTGATGAGCTTCAAGAGGTAGTCACCTGAAATGGTCTTTCAACAGTCTTGAAGGAGTTCCCAGAGATGCTTAGCACTTGTTGGCCCTTTTGCCTTCACTCTGCGGTCCAGCTCACCCCAAACCATCTCGATTGGGTTCAGGTCTGGTGACTGTGGAGGCCAGGTCATCTGGCGCAGCACCCCATCACTCTCCTTCATGGTCAAATAGCCCTTACACAGCCTGGAGGTGTGTTTGGGGTCATTGCCCTGTTGAAAAATAAATGATGGTCCAACTAAACGCAAACCGGATGGAATAGCATGCCACTGCAAGATGCTGTGGTATCCATGCTGGTTCAGTATGCCTTCAATTTTGAATAAATCCCCAACAGTTTCACCAGCAAAGCACCCCCACACCATCACACCTTCTCCTCCATGCTTCACAGTGGGAACCAGGCATGTAGAGTCCATCCGTTCACCTTTTCAGCATCACACAAAGACACGGTGGTTGGAACCAAAGATCTCAAATTTAGACTCATCAGACCAAAGCACAGATTTCCACTAGTCTAATGTCCATTCCTTGTGTTCTTTAGCCCAAACAAGTCTATTCTGCTTGTTGTCTGTCCTTAGCAGTGGTTTCCTAGCAGGTATTCTACCATGAAGGCCTGATTCACACCGTCTCCTCTTAACAGTTGTTCTAGAGATGTGTCTGCTGCTAGAACTCTGTGTGGCATTGACCTGATCTCTAATCTGAGCTGCTGTTAACCTGCGATTTCTGAGGCTGGTGACTCGGATGAACTTATCCTACGCAGCTGAGGTGACTCTTGGTCTTCCTTTCCTGGGGCGGTCCGCATGTGAGCCAGTTTCTTTGTAGCGCTTGATGGTTTTTGTGACTGCACTTGGGGACACTTTCAAAGTTTTCCCAATTTTTCGGACTGACTGACCTTCATTTCTTAAAGTAATGATGGCCACTATTTTTTCTTTACTTAGCTGCTTTTTTCTTGCCATAATACAAATTCTAACAGTCTATTCAGTAGGACTATGAGCTGTGTATCCACCTGACTTCTCCACAACACAACTGATGGTCCCAACCCCATTTATAAGGCAAGAAATTCCACTTATTAAACCTGACAGGGCACACCTGTGAAGTGAAAACCATTTCAGGTGACTACCTCTTGAAGCTCATCAAGAGAATGCCAAGAGTGTGCAAAGCAGTAATCAAAGCAAAAGGTGGCTACTTTGAAGAACGTAGAATATGACATATTTTCAGTTGTTTCACACTTTTTTGTTATGTATATAATTCCACATGTGTTAATTCATAGTTTTGATGCCTTCAGTGTGAGTCTACAATGTTCATAGTCATGAAAATAAAGAAAAGTATATATATGAATGGCGGCACTGACAAAAAATCATTGGGAAGGTTGGGTGCACGTTCACCGGGGAATGGGCTGCTTACCCCTTAGTATATAGATGGAAAAGCGAACAGCACTCCAGGGATCCACATTTTATAATCCAACATTTTAGATCCCGTTCCGTGTGTCCAGTCTCCATAAAGTGTTTGGACACAGGTAAATTTGCACGTTTTTTCCTTATAGTATATCTGTGATTATTAAAGCGAGTTTTCAGTTCTGTAGAGGTTTTCCCTACGTAAAACACATTGCACGGATGGTACAACCCAGTGCGTGTGCATCGGGATTTAGCGCATGCGGAGTGGGTTCTGCAGCCACGCAATCAATGGTGGCAACTTGAAGCAGGCGCAATGCAGTTTGGATAACGCTAAGAAGACTCTATGTGGATTTATATGCATATACCCGATTGGTATTGTTTTGTGCATTCCCCCCTGATCTCTTCTCCCTCATTACATATGATGTGCTACACCTGATATAGGAACTTTGGAACAGGTTGCAGTCTATATCGCATTTGCACTTTATGTATTGATATAGTGACACTACATTGCTCTCTATAGGCGTACTTCAATACATTATGATGTCACTTATATGAATCTATGCACTGATCACTTTATATTTGAACACTATTGTGGTTGTTTTTGTATCTATGAATCTTCTGTATCACATGATTTGTATCACATGATCTGTATCACATGATTTGTATAATATGATTGTCACATGATCCTGTAATTCAATTGACTTCACTTCCTGTTGGGTATATATACCTCACAGTATGCACCTGTTCTTTGCTTGAGAAAGGCTCTAGTTCAGAGCCAAAACGTTGCATCACATGGGTGAATAAAAGAAAAACCTTTTTGTGGATCCCAGGAGTGCTGTTCTTTTTTCATATATATATATATATATATATATATATATATATATATATATATTTATATATATATACATGTGTGTGTGTATATGTATGGTTATATGTATATATTTATGTATATTCAGAGGTCTCTCAAGATACAATGGCCTCAGCATACACGATCGTTGTCGAAAAGCAGGGGTGTGGAACTTTTTTGCTGCTGGGGGCCATTAGGATATTTCACGGGCCAAACAAAATTCTCAGCTTAAAACTTTGACTGCGATATTTCGTCAAACGTGTAATCGACTTAGGGGTAAGTTACAGAAATTGCGCTTCAATTGAAAAAATATCGAGCGCTGTATTTTTGCAGCACAAAATGGCACCTGCACTATATATATTATATATAAAGAAGGAAAAAGTCCAGCTCCAGCAGTGGATGGGATAGATTTCAATTCGATCTTTATTGAGCGATTAAAATCTCCAAGTCATATCGACATCATTCATGCCAGTATTGTCAATGCGTTTCGGACCAGATAATATGTACAGTCCTTCCTCATGACAGACATAGTGGGTTTTGGGAGGATATCACACTGATATACCCTCCCCCATCAGGTAACACCTGTGTATGGGAGGAGGGCACAGCAGAGATTAGCCCTCTCATCAAACACTCACTGATACAAAAAGGCAGATCAAATTTAAAAAAGAACACAAAAATTTATGATACATATAAAAAGACATTATAATAAAAAGCTGCAATCATCCAAAGGCATGTAAACGTTGCATGATCAAAATATTACCATAATTGGTGCAAATAGATATTGCATTGATTTCACCGAGCACCAGAGGCAACCACAAGGGGAAAAGAAAAGATCCTCTCAATATTGCAGTATAGGGTCCAGGTGCTTGTTCAGACCATGCGGTTGTCTGGTTCCTAATTTGAAGATCCAGAAAACTTCCGTGTTGAGGGATTTCCTCTTGTGATCTCCCCCTCTCAGTGGTAATGAGACTCTTTCAACACCTTGAGCTCGCAAATGAGATATATCCCCTGCAAGGACAATCGCAACATGCGAACTTACCGCTGATACAAAATATTACCATAATTGGTGCAGATAAATATTGTATTGGTTCCACCGAGCACCAGAGGCAACCACAAGGGGAAAAGAAAAAATCCTCTCAATATTGCAGTATAAGGTCCAGTCACTTGTTCAGACCATGCGGTTGTCTGGTTCCTAATTTGAAGATCCAGAAAAACCTCCATGTTGAGGAGTTTCCTCTTGTGATCTCCCCCTCTTGGTGGTAATGAGACTCTTTCAATACCTTGAGCTCGCAGATACGCTATATCCCCTGCATGGACAATCGCAACATGCGAACTTACCGCTGATACATTGTGTTTATCATAAAAGGGAACATCTGAAAGGTGTCTACGAATTCTCTTCTTAAGAGGACCTGTCGTACATCCAACATATTGAAGTTGGCATAAATTACATGTAATCAAGTATATGACATATTTAGTATTGCAATTGATGTATGACAAATATCGTTTTATTGGTTGCAGATGTAAAGGATCTGTTCACTATAAGGCAAGAGCAGCATATGCACCTCTGATGCCCACATTTGTAACAGCCTTTACAATTCAACCAGGTAGAATTCAAATTCGGCTAGATGTAAGAAAAAGGCTGGGGCTGATTAAATTGCCCACAGTAGTGGCTTTCCTAGCTGCACACCTGACTCCTCCAGATATGATGTCTGACCATTGTTCGTCACTTGCCAGAATTGGAAAATATTTTTTAACAATTTTACAGATAGCAGGATATTCTTGGCTATACTGAGTGACAAAGGTAGTAGATTGCTGGCCGTGAGGAAGAGGGTCAGACATCCCATTTGTGGATGGAAAAATTTAGAAACTCCCTATCTAGAGATGATGCTTTTCTGTGTGCATGATCTATGGTCGTATGAGAGTATGCTCTATGCTGTAGTCTACCTTTAATGTCATGGTACTATTTGTTATAGGACACCATGTTTGAACAGTTGCAACGAGCTCGTTCAAGTTCACCAAAAGGAATATTCTGTATTACATGGGTAGGATGGCGTGAAGTTGCATGGAGAATCATATTGCCTGCTAATTCCTTGCGGTACGTGGAGGTGACAATCTAATGTGTGGAGGCGTCCCCCCTGAGGCACAAATACAAAAAATTGGTCTCTACTGCACTGTGATGCAGTGTGAAAGAGATCCCACTGTAGAATTGAGATAGGAATCAAAAAGCGGTATGGACGCCACATCACCCGACCATACCATGAGCAGGATGTAGCGTCCATACCACAAAATGTTATCCTTGAAAGGGAGGGTGTAGATGAGGAGAAAGTGTCCCTCCCAACATGCCATAAAAATATTAGCAATGGAGGGAGAGAATATGGCCCCGAAACCTGCAGAAAAAATTGATTATCAAATGAAAAATAGTTGTACCCCAGGAGGAACTCCACCACCATGATGATAAATTCCTTCAGCTCCAGAGTATAGTCACTATAATGATTTAGGAACCAATGCAAAGCAGTGATGGCCAAGTTGTGGAGAACATTGGTATAAAGTGCCACCACATCAGCCGTAACCCATATACATTTGTTATTCCACAAGAGGAAATTCCTCAACAGGGAGGTTTTCTGGATCTTCAAATTAGGAACCAGACAACCGCATGGTCTGAACAAGCGCCTGGACCTTATACTGCAATATTGAGAGGATTTTTTCTTTTCCCCTTGTGTTTGCCCCTGGTGCTCGGTGGAACCAATACAATATTTATCTGCACCAATTATGGTAATATTTTGTATCAGCGGTAAGTTCGCATGTTGCGATTGTCTTTGCAGGGGATATATCTCATCTGCGAGCTCAAGGTGTTGAAAGAGTCTCATTACCACTGAGAGGGGGAGATCACAAGAGGAAATCCCTCAACAGGGAGGTTTTCTGGATCTTCAAATTAGGAACCAGACAACCGCATGGTCTGAACAAGCGCCTGGACCTTATACTGCAATATTGAGAGGATCTTTTCTTTTCCCCTTGTGTTTGCGCCTAGTGCTCGGTGAAATAAATGCAATATCTATCTGCACCAATTATTGTAATATTTTGATCATGCAACGTTTACATGCCTTTGGATTATTGCAGCTTTTTATTATAATGTCTTTTTATATGTATCATAAATTTTTGTGTTCTTTTTTAAATTTGATCTGCCTTTTTGTATCAGTGAGTGTTTGATGAGAGGGCTAATCTCTGCTGTGCCCTCCTCCCATACACAGGTGTTACCTGATGGGGGAGGGTATATCAGTATGAAATCCTCCCAAAACTCACTATGCCTGTCATGAGAAAGGACTGTACATATTATCTGGTCCGAAATGCGTTGACAATACTGGCATGAATGATGTCGATATGACTTGGAGATTTTAATCGCTCAATAAAGATCGAATTGAATTCTATCCCATCCACTGCTGGAGCTGGACTTTTTCCTTCTTTATGCTCAGTTGCCGTCAGGTGCATCGTCCGTGCTCGTTTGTTGGATGGTGGTGATTTTCAACAGGTGGGGGGGAACAGGGAATCAGGCCTGACAACTATGGAAGGAAGATGTACACCTCCTAGTGAAAACCCTAACCAAAATCCTGACTGACTACCAGTATGAACAGACCCCAAAGGTAGGTGAGTTCATATGCAGGAATACCTAGAATCCTATATGGCCCTATAGGACCCTAGTACTAATGTCAGGGACGAGACTACCTGTTCCTTCAAAAGAAAGGGCAAACAGGAGTCTTCTTCAGGCTTCTCACATACAATAGGGAAATGCAACAAACAGAACCCAAACAAAATACAAAAGGGAAAGGAAAGACGTAGCTTCAAAGGGGCTATGGAAGCACCAGGAACTCAGCTGAGAGACAACCACAAACTACATATAGAGAAAAAGGAAAAAGACACAGCGCTTCATGTGCAGTTTCGTTCAGAATGTATGGTAATATAGGAAGCTAGTTGTTGTGAGAAGTCACAACGGCTATATAGGCTTTGCTGGTATCTTTCCCCACCAGCTTTTTGGGATGCCTCGCTGCTGCATGGTCTCCCCTCATCCTGTGCTCCAGGTATCAGAGGACTGTTCAAGAAATACTCTAATGAAAAAATCCGGACACCCTCTAGCGGAGCTGCAGGCAGATGGATCAGTCGTCAAGGTGTTAAAAAAGTTTTCTTTTTATTAGACAAGGTCGACGCGTTTCAGGGGCGGAGTGCCCCCTTATTCAGGACAATTTTTATTGCCATATCACTCGCATTCCGACACAGTAAAATGCTTTGAGAGAACTTTTGTGCTCATGCACATAATGTAAAGGTCTCAAAGAGGAGTTGACATAACGCATTTTATTGCTGGTTTGTCAGAGCACAGTATCGGAATGCTAGTGATATGGCAATAAAAATTTACATAATCAGACTCAGCGTCATTTACACTATACTCTGCTCACTGTAATGTCGGGCGTCTTTAGGAGCTGACAGACTCCCTTTGTTAGTGGAAAATCATTATACTCATCATCATCATTATGGAAAGTATTATTCAGCAGATATTATCCTACTGACTGAATATGATTGAAATATGGAGTAAAAATGAAGTATTTTTGCACATAATAATTAGTGCTTTTAATAATAATAACAATAGCAGTAATAAAAATAATAATAATCTTTATTTATATAGCGCCAACATATTTGGCCTTACTTGAAAAATCTGGGGGTTCATGTACAAACAGTCATAAATAACATAGCAATAGAGAGGTCAATAATTGAGGGCCCTGTTTACAAGAGCTTACAATCTATAAGGGGAAAGGGGTGACCGAAAAGGTAAAAGTGCTTGTCTTTTACAATAGTCCAGCCATATTTGGAAAATAGAGGAGCAGATATAAAGCTGCATGAGCCAGTCACCAGCCGATATCTGTAGTGCTTCTGGGTGCATGCGGGCAGTGGAGAGTATTATCAGGAAATTATAAATGGTCTATATATGGAGAGGAGATAGATCAGGGGAAGTGATAGGCCACCCTAAAAATATGTGTTTTTAGGGAGCACCCAAAACCGTGTATATTGTGATTTAACCTAATTTCTTGGGGTACGGCATTCCAGAGAACCGGTACAGCTCAGGAGAAGTCTTGAAGCCAGGAGTGAGAGGTTCGGATTATGGTGGATGTCAGTCGTAAATCATTTACAGAGCGTGGAGCATGGGTAGGGTGGTAGACAGAAATGAGGGTAGAAATGTAGTAGGTGTAGCACTGTGGAGAGCTTTGTGGGTGAGGAGAAGCAGTTTAGGTTAAGTTTTGGTTAAAGCAACTATCCGGGTCATGAAAAAAAATGACAGTAATAGGGAATAAACCGATAACTTACCTTGAGCTTTTCATCTTTTCAGCTGATGTTCCATGGATTCCCAAACTTCTTTTCTGCCATCCAAGATTGCTGCACCACTTCTCAGACTACCTGATGCGCACTGTGCATCAGTAGATCAAAACACTTCCAGCTGCTCTTGGACTGGCCAGCACTGTTCTCATGAGCAGTGCAAGTGACATATGTCTAGCACCACCAAATGCAGAGTGTGCGTCGAGTAATCTGAGAAGTGGTGCGGTCATCTTAGATGGCAGATGAGTAGCCCAGAAATTGTCAGATCTGCATCTGGAAATATGAAAAGCAGGTCACCATGTAACTGTTCTGTTCCTACCCCAGTTAATGTTAATTGTTATTTGAACCAGAGGGTTAGTTTAAGCATTTAAAGAAAAAGCTAATTTAGGCCTCTTTCACACTTGCGTTCTGAGGATCTGGCAGGCACTTCCGTCCCACCGGATCCGTCAGAACGCAAGTCGCCTGAAAGCATTAGAAGACTGATCAGGATCCTGATCAGTCTTCGAAATGCTTTGAGGTTACTATGGCAGCCAGGACACTATTAAAGTCCTGGTTGCAATAGTAGTAGTGGGGAGCGGGGGAGCGGTATACTTACAGTCCGTGTGGCTCCCAGGACGCTCCTGAATGACGTCAGAACGCCCCATACGCATGGATCACGTGATCCATGCGATCACGTGATCCATGCGATCACTGCTCCCCTGCTCACCACTACACTTTACCATGGCAGCCGGGACTTTAGCGTCCTGGCTGCCATGGTAACCATTGAGAAAAAGCTAAACGTCGGATCCGGCAATGCGCCAAAATGAGGTTTAGCTTAATGCCGAATCCGGATTAATGCTCTTCAATGGGCATTAATTCCAGATCCAGCGTTATGGCATGTCTCCCGGATTTTTGGACGGAGACAAATCCGCAGCATGCTGCGGTTTTGTCAATGTCCAAAAAACGTTCACGTACTGAACGGAAGACATCCTGATGCATCCTGAACGGAATGCTCTCCATTCAGAATGCATTAGGGAAATCCTGATCAGTATCTTTCCGTCCTAGAGCCCCGAAGACGGAACTCTAGGACAGAAAGGAAAAACGCATATGTGAAAGGGGCCTTAGGTAATAAATAAACGTGTTTTCTACTGATTAACCCCTTCAGGACTCTGACATTTTTCACCTTAAGGACTAGGCCATTTTTTGCAAATCACTTTATGTGGTAATAACTTTAAAACGCTTTTACTTATCCAAGCCATTCTGAGATTGTTTTCTCGTCACATATTGTAAATTTGAGTCAAAATATTTCATTTTTATTTATAAAAAAATACAAAATTTACCAAAAATTTGGAAAAATTCGCAATTTGAAAATTTTCAATTTTTTTGAAAATTTCCAAAACCCACTTTTTAAGCACCAGTTCAGGTCTGAAGTCACTTTGTGAGGCATACATAATAGAAACCACCCATAAATGGCCCCATTTTAGAAACTACACCCCTCAAGGTATTCCAAACTGATTTTACAAACCTTATTAACCCTTTAGGTGTTCCACAATAATGAAAGGAAAATGTAGATGAAATTTAAGAATTTCACTTTTTGGCAGATTTTCCATTTTAATCCATTTTTTCCGGTAACAAAGCAAGGGTTAACAGCCAAACAAAACTCAATATTTATTGCCCTGATTCTGTAGTTTACAGAAACACCCCATATGTGGTCGTAAACTGCTGTATAGACCAGGCATCCTCAAACTGCGGCCCTCCAGCTGTTGTAAAACTACAACTCCCACAATGCCCTGCTGTAGGCTGATACCTGTAGGCTGTTCAGGCATGCTGGGAGTTGTAGTTTTGTAACAGCTGGAGGGCCGCAGTTTGAGGATGCCTGGTATAGACACATGGCAGGGCACGAAAGGAATGCCATATGGTTTTTGAAAGGCAGATTTCACTGGGATAATATTGAGTTACCATGTCACATTTGAAGACCCCCCTGATGCACCCCTAAAGTAGTTGCTCTATATTACACTTTTTGTGAGGCAAGGTAACAAAAAATAGCTGTTTTGGCACCGCTTTTATTTTTTAATATTTAAAATGTTCATCTGACAGGTTAGATCATGATTCATGTAATATTTTTATAGAGCAGGTTGTTACGGATGTGACCATACCAAATATGACAACTTTTTGGATTTGTTTGTTTCAGTTTTACATAATAAAGCATTTTTAGTGTCTCCATATTCTGAAAGCCATAGTTTTTTTTTATTTTTTGAGCGACTGTCTTATATAGGGGCACATTTTTTTCATATGACTGACTTTTTGATCGCTTGGTGTTAGACTTTTTGTGATGTAAGGTGACAAAAAATGTTTTTTTTTTACACACTTTTTATGTTTTTTTTTTACTGTGTTCACATGAGGGGTTAGTTCATGTGATATTTTTATACAACAGGTACGTACAGACACGGTGATACCTAATATGTATACCTTTTTATTTATTTCCGTTTTACACAGTAATAGCATTTTTTAAACAAAAAAAAATTTTTTAGTGTCTTCATATTCTGAGAGCCATAGTTTTTGTATTTTTTGGGCGAATGTCTTAGGTAGGGTCTCAGTTTTGCGGGATGAGATGATGTTTGATTGGCACTATTATGGGGTGTATATGACTTTTTGATCGCTTGCTATTACACTGTTTGTGATATAAGGTGTTCACCTGAGGGGTCAGGTCATGTGGTGTTTTTATAGAGGTTGTTATGGACATGGCAATACCTAATAAGTCTTCTTTTTTTTTTTTTTTACATTTAACACAATAAAAGCATTTTTTAAACAAAATAATCATGTTTTAGTGTCTCCATAGTCTGAGAGCCAAAGTTTTTTTAATTTTTTGGGCGATTGTCTTAGGTAGGGGCTCATTTTTTGAGTGATGAGGTGGCGGTTAGATTGGTACTATTTTGGGGGGCATATGCCTTTTTGATCGCTTGGTGTTGCACTTTTAGTGATGTAAGGTGACAAAATTATTTTTTTTAAGCACAGTTTTTATTATTTTTTTGACGGTGTTCACCTGAGGAGTTAGGTCATGTGATATTTGTATAGAGCTGGACGTTTTTTTTTAACTTCTTTTTTCATTTTATTTTTTGTCCCACTCTAGGACTTCAACTTTTGGGGGTCTGATCCCCTTTACAATGCATTACAATACTTTTGTATTGTAATGCATTGGCTGTAAGTGCCTGTGCGATCCAGGGGGTTGGATCTCACAGGCTGTCACAGAAGGCAGCCACAATGCCTAAGGAAGGCATCGGGCTGCCTTCCCTGCCATCGGGTCCACATCACAGCAGGGCGGGGACCCAATGGCTACCCCGCACCCGGCAGGATTCCGCAAATGCTGCGGTCAACGATGACCACGGCAGTGCAAAGGTTAATGCGCCGGCATCGGTGTTTACAGCAATGCCGGCGCATACAGCAGAGGTGTGGCTATCAGTGACTGCCATACCCCTGCCGCTGATCGGGCGGGCGCAACTCCTGCACTTGCCCGATCAGCCCGCCGTATATGTATGTCGCTGGTCCTTAAGTCACTTCCACCAGCGCTGTACATGTACTGCGCGGGTCCTTAAGGGGTTAAAGATTGCCCAATTAACCTTTGTCCACGAGCATAAAATGCAATAGGCCACCTAGATATGGAAAATATCACCTAAACTTATTCACAGGCACTTCAAAAGAAATCACATAGAGGGAATTGTATAATGAATTGTATAATGCATAATTCATTTTAGAACTGTTTATTTTTTCATCGCTGATTCACTATGATGTCTTGTCAAATACCAACGGCCATCAATAAAGAGCATTTAAATGTTTAATAAATCATGACTGAAAGAGGCCGTACTACATCCGAACAGATGGTAGCATAGCATGCAGATCCCATTATATTTCAATAAAGAGTTTCTTTGTTACTAATCTCTCCGACACCCAATAGACTTGTTACCCCAGGTGGATAAAGTCATCGATAAGATCAATACCAATAAGAGCTACAACAATAATCAGTATTGTGCAATGAGCAACCCAGGATTTGGGTATGTTGCAGATTTCGTGCTCTGCACTCCATAATCTGCAACATCAGTTGACAAGTTTTGGATGTTAAATTGGAATTGCCAACTTAACGTGCAGAGTCTCTTGTTGAATTTTTCCGCAGCATGTAGGGATGATTTGTTTAAATCTCATACACTTTGATGTTACTGTTAACACTATGGATTTTCAACATAGCACATAATTCTGCTACAGAAAATCTTAAACATATAGGCCATCGGTGGGCATACCCTAAAATCAGCTGCCCTCTACCATAACTTCCCCAAAGACAAGAGGGTATATATCATAAGGGACACAGGTCCTATAGGGCTCTTTCGCAGAGGAGCACTTAGTGGTCCCATCCCCTTTCCTGTTGTCTAGTGAGACCCTTCTTCCCAGAGAAATTACATTGATATCAATGAAGATAGAATGAAATTGGCCCAAAGGTCACGAAAATGTAGTTGGGTGGGTACTTGAAAAGACTTGTGTGGAGAACTTTCACTATTTTCATCTTTGGTAGAGGGTCCTTTCTCTTCTTTGTACTCCACTGCTCATGGAAGAAAAACACAACCTGCAAAAAATACAATATCACAACTACAATATCTCTATCGGATACTTAGAAGCATTAACTAAATGAGAATAAAGTAGACAGGCTGCAGAGTTTTGGATTGCGGGTGGCCTGGCACTTTCACATTAATCTTCTTCTCCGCTCCATACTACAAATGCTATTTTACCAATGAATCTATAAATGAATAGACTATATTATTATAAATGGTGTGTCATTATTCAGTAGTTATATTTATATACTTTCACGTATTCAGTCATGCTTGCCATTCTTATGAATAAATTAGTTATGTATAAATTGTTCGTTGATTCAAAGTAGCTTCCATAATTAACTAGCTTTTTACAATACCTCTATGGAAGGGAACCGAAAGCATAAGGGATTTATCTTCCCTTGTTACGCCTCTGCACTTAATTTTCAATTCTTTTCTCCTGTATAAATTGAAAGGATTCACCGTATATGCAAATATCAATGTCATTCAGGTTTATTGTGAGGAAGTTTCTGTTGCACAAGAGAAATAAAAGTTACTCTGCTTTCATTGTAATTAGAGATGAGCGAATCAAAGCTGACAAAGTGGAATTAGTTTAGAATTTCAGGAAAAATTTGATTCGTAACGAATGCGAATTTCCTCACGTTGTAACGAATCACAATTTTCTTAAAATGGCGGCTACAAGTGTGAGGACTGAGGACATGTGGCAAGGAACTCTGGGAAGGCGGGGTCACCCAGATTGACATGCCTGCATGCAGCTAAACAGCAGCCAGCCAGCCCTGTGATGTCACAGCCCTATAAATACGGTGGCCATATTACACTCTACATTTTCCAGCGTTCAGAGTGCAGGGACAGACATGTGATGGTGCAAGGGACAGCAAGTGGAAAAATGATTGTGGAAAAAAATGACTGAAAAAACGACTTATAAGTGCAGGGAAAGGATAGAGAGCAACCACTTCACAGCATCTTAGTGCAGGGTGAGACATCAGAAGGCGATAGGGGCAGTGATAGGAAAGTGATTTACAAGTGCAGGGAAAGATTACTTGGGGATCCAAATAGTCATTAGACAGCTCTGTCATTCCAGATTTTTGTTATTGGGCTGCAAGTGTTATATTGAAAAGCCTTTAGAGGCTTATATCTTAGTATCTTATTCAGTACTACAAGAATAAGATATACACATTTCACTTCTGCAGTTATTTGTGTTGAAAGCGTATAGGGGAGTATTTCTGTAAAAAAGAAAAATATATAGGCACTGCACTGTTACAGTTATTTCTGGTGAAAGCATATAGTGGCCTATTTCAGTCCAACAAGAAATATATATTCTCAGGTCACTTCTGCAGTTATTTCTGGTGAAAGCGTATAGAGGCATATTTCAGTAAAAAAAGAAAAATATATACACACTGCACTGTAGCAGCTATGTCTGTTGAAAGCGTATAGTGGCCTATTTCAGTCCAACAAGAAATATATATTCTCTTTCTCAGGTCACTTCTGCAGTTATTTCTGGTGAAAGCATATAGAGGCGTATTTCAGTAAAAAAATAAAAATATATACGCAATGCACTGTTGCAATTATTTCTGTTGAAAGTGTGTAGGGGCATATTTTATAACAACAAGAAATATATATTCTAGGTACATTTCCACAGTTATTTGTGGTGAAAGCGTTTAGTGGCCTATTTCAGTCCAAAAAAATATATATCTTCGTCGCTTTTAGGGGTGTTTTTATTTCCATTTAATTTCTTTAGTTCAGCTACAAGTATGTCCGACAGAGAAGTGCCAGGCCATGCACAGAGGAGTGGCAGAGGCCTGAATGTTTCTGGCGCAAACAGAGATCGCAGCAGAGTAAGGGGTAGTGGCAGCACTAGTCGCAGCGAGAGGCCTGAGCTCCCGGTGTCAAGTAGCAGTCGTGTCTTAACTAGCAACCCAGCGGTTCTTGATTTGTTAACTCGGTCATCCCAAGTGACATCAGGCACCCCCAGCCAACAGTCGGTGGGTTCGTCAGACACAACATTTAGTTTGCATGGCCCAGGAGCAGGCCCTGTGCCCTCACCTGTCCTCAACCTGCCTCTGTTTTTTTCTTTTCCCTCACCGCAAGAAGCACTACATGCAGTGGGCTCAGTTTCACTTTTCAGTGAGGAAGAGCTACTAGAGGACAGTCAGCAGCTACTGCCCAGCCAAGATGTGGAGGAGACATTCAACGCCTCCTCCGCTAGGCGGGAAAGTAGTGATGAGGAGAGTGGCAAGGGAGATTGTGTTGAGAGGGGTCAGGCTCCTTACCCAGAGGCTATTGAGGAGGACATCAGTGATGTGCAGACACTACTCGATGATGATGAAGCCGATCGCACTTGGGAGCCGGATTTAGAAGGGGCTTCATCATCATCAGGAGAAGAGGGTGGCAGCTTGCCCATCAAACAGTGGCTGAGCCAGTTTAGTGTTCTTATCCAGCTTATCTCTCCGGTCTAGTTTCCCCTTGTGCCCCGAGTCCCACTGACAGAAATCCAAAATGAAGAAAATCGGCTCCAGCACCATTGATGTCGTGTTAAAATAAGCTTCCTCTTTATTGACTCATAATCACATGCAGACAAAATCCATCAAAGATGCGATAATTATTGACGCGTTTCCGACAATGCGTCCTTAGTCGTAATAATGTGTCAGTCTCAGAAGACTCCATTTAAAGGAACATTACCCCTCCTCCTCTGTTCAGAGGGTGGGAGTGTTCCAATACTATTGGTCATCCTAGACTGATATCACCCGTTACATGGTATGACATTTAACCGCAGCGGTGCACCGGAGGCTGGCCTTTCTTCGCTTCCAGTTTAACTCTTTATTTCCTATCTAGACTTAACAAGTCATTCCTTGGACTTGTCTTAAGAATTCAGAAAAGACCGCATCGTGTGCACGGAACACATACATAATTCATAAAAACAGTAACCAATCGCAACATGGCTGGCATGAAATCAGAAATACTTAAATAAATATAAAGATAACTTTGTATAATGTCATTGATATACAGTATGTACATCAATTCTTTTTTGAGATTTAAGCCTGTAGGAACACGTGTGTTCAAGCGAAATATCCAAAAAGCTTCTCTTAAATGCAGTCTCTTTCTGTGATCTCCACCTCGCAATGGATTGATCACTTTTTCAAATAGCAAAAGCTTGGAGGGTGTCAGTTCTGCGGGAGTGACAGTGACAAGTCACTAGCGTTCCGGGAGTAAGCAGGGTGGCAGCAGTGGGAGGTCGGGAGCCAAACAGGCATGGGCTAGACCAACTGCTTTGCAGCAGCCTACCTGCCCAGAAAGGAGTGGTGCACGGGTTCACGGAAGCAACGGCAGTAGCGTTCAGCCAGTGAGTAGTGTTGGGGGAAAAAATCAGATACTCGGCGGTGTGGCAATCTTTTGTGTAGCCGCCGGAGGAGGTCAACATGGCCATATGTAGAATATGTGGGCAGAAGGTGAACCGTGGCCAGGGTGCTAATGTTGCTTCAACATATGCAGCATCACCATAAAGTGGCCGGGAAGAACCGTGGCTCCTACAGTATGTAGTGGTCCAGCCTGCCGCAGCTACCGCTACATCAGCCAGTGGCACGCACCCACTTTCAGCCAGTCAAGGCTCCACCACCTCAGCCGAAGGGAACTGAATGTCAATCCCATCTTCTGCTGGTCCAAATGCTCCTACTCCTCGTTAGTCATTCCGTCAGCAATCGAGCACCAAAGCGGTTGCCAAGAGACAACAGTATGCGTGCACTCATCCAACGGCACAGCAGCTGAACGTTCTCCTGTCCAAGTTGCTGGTGCTTCAGTCCCCCCCTTTCCAAGTGGTGGACTAAGCACCCTTCAAAGAATTGATGGCTTGTGCCGAGTCGAGGTGGGGAGTCTTAAGCGGTAATTTATTTGAGAAAAAGGCAGAACCAGTCCTGCACACACATGTAGAACAGTAGGTTGGCCAGTCCTTGAGCCGTCGGTATCTGCCAAAGTGCATGGCAGCACTGACGTGTGAAGCTGTAACTACAGTCAGGGACAATACATGTCCTTTACAGCCCACTGGGTGAATGTGGTTCCTGCACAGCCACACCAGCAACTTGGACAGGTCACGCTGCTTCTGCCTCTACGTTGTTAAGCCATTGGTCTTGCGACAATGTCTGCCTCTGCCTCTGTGATGCATCAAGAAATCGAATCCTGGCTTTCAAGGAAGGCTGATCCATACGCCCTGCATGGCACACGTGTACAATCTCGTTGTCGAGCAGTTCCTGAAGTCTTCCACCCATCTGCAAGATGGCCAGGAAACTTTGAATGCACTTCAGCCACTCGTACACCGCAAAGCACATCCTCCTTCAGCTGCAGGGGCAGAACGGCATCTCCCAACATAGGCTGATATGCAACTTTTCCACCCGGTTGAATTCCACCCTCCATATGTTGGACCGACTATGCGAATAAAAAAAGGCCATCAACGATTTTTTGATGATTCAAGCGGATAGGAGTACTGCCCTGTGTAACTTTAGCCAGTGGTAGCTCATGCGTGACACCTGCCGTTTGCTCAGGCCCTTTGAGGACCCCACATTATTTGTCAGTCGCCAGGACTACGGGATGAACATTCCAGTGCTTCATGTTCTGGAACAGATGGTGGTAACAATGGCTGGTCAGGGGACAGGAGACGTGGCGCCTCGATCTCACGGCTACATGAGCCATATGGGGGCTGAACTGGAAGAAGAGGAGGAGGGGGAGGAGGACTTTGGAGCACAGGCAATGTGTAGCCAAATGGGTGGTTTTTCTACTCAGCTGACAGGACAGGAGGAGCAGGAGCAGCCAGAGAAGCTAAAGGGCCATGAGGAAGATGAGACAGAGAACCTGACCTGGACACACCATGGCAGTATGCAGTGGAGATGGAGGCAGGGAGTCCCTCCGAGTCACTTGCACAAATGGCCCGATGCATGCTCACTTGATTGTCACCATTAGACAGTGGAATGACTTCTGGCTCTCCACCTTGTAGGAATCTCGCTACCGGTCCAGAATGAGGGCCTTTTTTACAACCGCAGGCATGGATCAGCCAGGATTTCCAAACACCAATTCCTGATGCATCAGGCTAGATCATCCATGGTGCCACACCAATACTTGGATACAAGAGACCAGTTTCTTCTGACTACCTGCTTCAGCTACTACTTTGATGCTGCAACCTGCCGGATGCCACACATCTGATGCCAAGTGCTCCATATTTCACCCACGTTCGTCAGCGGGTACTAGTATTGTCACCAACCGCCCCACTCTGTTACAAGGTCACTTTGTAGTCTCCTGATGCAGCTGCTGCGATCTCCAAACTCTGTCACCTTGCCACTCTGTGATATCCTGCTGCTTCTGCCACCTCCAGACCCTTTCATTGGGCCACAGGGTGGCAACCTCATACTGCCTCCACCTCCAGGCTCTTTCATTGTCACGCTCTGTCGTCTCCTCATGCTGCAGCCACCTCCAGACTCTGACATTGTGCCACTCTGTGGTCTCCTCATGCTGCTGCCACCTGCAGACTCGTTCATTGTGCCACTTGGTGGCCTCCTCACACTCCTGCCACCTCCAAACCCTGTCATTGGGCCACTCTGTGGTTTCCTCATGCTGCTGCCAACTCCAGACTCTGTGATTGTGCTGCTCTGTGGACTACTCATGCTGCCGCCACCTCCAGACTCTGTCATTGGGCCGCTTTGAGGTCTCCTCATGCTGCCACCACCTCCAGACCCTGTCATTGTGCCACTCTGTGGTCTCCGCATGCTGCTGCCAACTCCAGACTCTGTGATTGTGCTGCTCTGTGGCCTACTCATGCTGCTGCCACCTCCAGACTCTGTCATTGTGCCGCTCTGTGGTCTCCTCTTGCTGCCGCCACCTACAGACTCGTTCATTGTGCAACTCGGTAGCCTCTTCATACTCCCGCCACCTCCAGACCCTTTCATTGGGTCTCACGGTGGCAACCTCATACTGCCGCCAACCTCCAGGCTCTTTCATTGTCACGCTCTGTGGTCTCCTCATGCTGCAGCCACCTCCAGACTCTGTCATTGTGCCACTCTGTGGTCTCTTCATGCTGCTGCCACCTGCAGAATCAGTTTTGGCCCTGTGACCGCCCAAATAAGTGAAGTATGCAAGGATTCTAAGAATGACGCCTGTCATCTGCATGCCATACGGAGTCACAGTATTATTTCACTACAAAGGCTCTCAGCAGCCAGGAACTAGCAGTGAACATATCGAAATTCAGCAAAGCGGCGAATAGAATTTTTAAAAAATTCACTTGTGTCTAATTGTAATGTGAGATGCAGATTATAAAAATAGGAGTGTCACGGACATTACCGCAACAGGTGGTAGGAGATCTGTGAGACTGGCAACACGTTGTTTGATCTGACATGTTTTCCTTTTGGATCATATGACGTCTGTGTTGTTTCTTGCCACACCTTCTTTCCCAAGTTGTGGCTATTGTGATTATTTAACCTTCTCTATTTATTGTTGTTTCTCCCACTATGCTATGCGGTTTATAGCTTCTGTTGGATTTGTGGTTAGCTTGTGTTTGGTTCTCGACTGATTTCTTGGTGGTACCAAAGCTTCTTTGAAGTTAAGTGCTTCCTTTCCCTTTTGTATTTTGTACATATGTATATATATATATATATATATATATATATATATATATATATATATAAATATCAGAAAAAACAAAGCAGCACTCCATAAAAATAATATCCTACTTTATTCACCCATGCGGTCAGTGCGACGTTTCAGCTCCAAAAAACTGAGCCTTTCTCACTAGCTGGTCTCTTTCACCCGACTTTGGACATTGCTACGGTGATGCTATATATATATATATATATATATATATATAGAGAGAGAGAGAGAGAGAGAGAGAGAGAAAGGAAAAGAAGAGGCAGCACACTAAACAGTCGGGTGCAAAATCCTGCGAGAGCCCGCAACAAGGTTCTGTGTAGTATGAATGGTCCAAAAAGGCAAGGCAGCACTCCAAAGAGTAAAATTCATGTGCATTTATTGACCCAGTGCTCCAGCAACGTTTCATTAGCTCAATGCAATTATTATCAAGCCATGTCTCACAAGTCTTCAGTGTTACAAAAATATATACGGTGCATGATTACATTCCAATTAGTTCTAATCAATCATATAATATAAAAATATACATTAAAAAATACTCAATTCATCAAAAAGTGCATAGTGCTCTCGCTGGATTTTGCACCCGACTGTTTAGTGTGCTGCTTCTTATTTTCCTTTTTCTACATTTTGGCAACAGAGGAGCATAGCACATGAAATGGATTTATCTTCGGAAAGCGAGAACCCAGACGTCTTTTCCTATACAGGAGAGGATGAAGAAAGAATACTCTTCGGAGCGTTGAGAAAACTGCCTTTTTGTCTACCCCCACCCTTACTGAGATTAAGAGAAGTTATGAATATGACTCAAAGCGGTTGATTAATTTAGAGATGCATATGACTACACTATGTGAATACCATCGTCTGCATAGAATCCCTAGAGGAATGAGATCACACCTGAGACTTGACTTATTTTTAACAATAGTGAATTTTGCACAAAATTTGCACAAATATCGAACAAATATGCGTTTGAAATCATCTTGTTGAACATTGAATAATTACACAAAGAACTGTCTCTGGTGAAACAGAGGATTGTCCAGGGGAGTGACCAGTTAACTACAATGATGTCCAAAGATGAATTGGATCATTATGTAGCTGCAAGCAAGAGCATGTTGGACAAATTTCAAGATGAGCTTCAGGAGAAAAAAAGACGCAAGTGGCTGAGGGACAATGAGGACTATTCAGGCAGATATATTTATACTTGGCAGAATGATGTCAGGAGGAGCCGTCGATTGGGATGAGATAGGAGAATGAACAGAAATGGATCGCCCAAAAGAACAACAGGTGGCGGTCTTACTAGACAATTTGATATAACAGATAATTTGGGATTATTACAATATCCTTCTTTCAGACAAAAATCCAGGACTGCACGAACCAGAAGGGGAGGTCGGCGTCAACACAGAGGGAGAAAGAAGCAGGAATGCGAGACCGCAGAGAACCAAAAACAATGCAAAGAGGAAGACATAGTGGTAAACATCTTATCCAGACCATTGAACTTAAGTGAACAGGCTGTTTTGGATAAGGGTTTATCTTATTGCCCTGTCTCTAAGGCAGACTGGTTTAAGATGGAATTGAATGTTCATAAATTATTGCGGTCAATCAAGCTGAAAATATGGTTCTCTAAGCAACGTGAGAAACAAGTGAATGTTCATGAAAATATTTCTGAGTTAAATTTGGTGAAAGTAGGCCTCTTTTTAAAGAGAGACTTTACCCCAATCATAAAGCATCCAGCTTTGGATGCTTTTGACAAGGCAATTAGGAGGGACCTGGAGGTGGTAAAAGATTTATCCAGCCAACAAATTTTACCACATGCAAACATTACCACTGAGGAACTACAAGCACTTAGATCCCTGTCCAGTGACCGCAATCTCACCATCAAATCAGCTGATGGTGGGATTGTGGTCATGGACACGGTTGCTTATTTACAGGAGATTAGAAGACAGTTGTATGATGGAAGCGTGTATAGACGGGTATCACAGGATCCAAAATTTGTTTTGATCAGGGAGTTGAAAAACATCCTAAGTGAGGCCTTGGTGCCTGGGATTATAGATGATAAGCTTTTTCAACTCCTATATTGTGACAAACCGGTCACACCCATTCTCTAAACGCTTCCAAAAATTCACAAGAATTTACAATGCCCTCCTGGACGTCCTATCGTGTCGGGGAGGGGCTTCATTTTCACATTAGTACACTCCACTATGAAGGTGCAGTTCCTGGACACGGAGGTCTCGATACTGGAGCATATATTGAGCACTGACCTCTTTGTTAAAGAGACGGATAAGAACACATTACTCCGATATGAAAGTCATCACCCCCGGGCGATGGTCAATTCTCTACTCAACAGTCAATTACTGCGGGTGGATAGAATTGTTCACCAGGAACAGGGTAAGACACAGAGACTCAATGAAATGGGGGAAAAATTTAAAACTAGGGGATACCCCAAGAGGCTGATTGCACAGAGTATTTCCCAAGTTATAAATAAAAAGGAAAAAAGAATAGTGTTGAGCGCGAATATTCGAAAAGCGAATTTTTTTAGCGAATATCGGCACTTCGCTAATTCGCGAATATTTCGAATATAGCGCTATAAATTCGCTATTTCGAATATTCGTTTTTTTTTTTTTTTTTTTAGTTATATTTTTTTCTTTCCCACTTCCCAAAAGTAGTTCTTACCTGTCATGAGGATTCCTGGCTTCCTGGCTGCTCCAGTCAGTGCCCGTTGCCGCTTCTGCCGACTTCCGTGCTCATGGAGCGTCCCCTTCCATGGGAAAATCTCTATATACTAAAATGTACTGTCGGATTTGAGGAATTACGTTGAAATCGCAATGCGATTAATTCAAGTTATATTAATCGCATTGCGATTACAACTTAACACTGCTATCTTACATAGGCTAGAATTAACGAATATGGAATATATAGTATAGCTATGCACTAGCAGTGCTAAGTTGAAATCGTAATCGCGAATACTTTAAGTTAAATTAATCGCATTGCGATTTCAACTTAGCACTGCTGCTATATTCCATATTCGTTAACTTCGTTAATTCTAGCAAGCTGACCCATTATAAACCCAGCTCTAAGTTGAAATCGCAATGCGATTAATATAACTTGAATTAATCGCATTGCGATTTCAACGTAATTCCTCAAATCCGACAGTACATTTTAGTATATGGAGACGTTCCCATGGTGATGGGGACGCTCCATGAGCACAGAAGTTATGGTTGGCTTGGTAGAATTAGCGAGGATGACGAATATGACGAATGTATTCGTCATATTCCTCAAAACGAAGATAACGAGTATTCTACATCTTCGTTTTAGCAACCTATTCGTCAACCTCGCTAATTCTAGCAATCAAATAGGAAGGTTGACTTACCAGACAGCTGTGTTAAATTCGCTATGCGATTTTTTTTTTTTAATAAATAGAATACTTATAATAATATTATCATATCAAGTAATATAATTATTGTATTAAAAAAAAAAATCGCATAGCGAATTTAACACAGCTGTCTCTATAGTCAACCTTCCTATTTGATTGCTAGAATTAGCGAGGTTGACGAATAGGTTGCTAAAACGAAGATGTAGAATACTTCGTTATCTTCGTTTTGAGGAATATGACGAATAAATTCGTCATATTCGTCATCCTCGCTAATTCTAGATATGAAACCAATAGGAAAGTAGCCTTAAGTACAAATCGCAATATGCGATTATTTAAATCGCATTTTAATCGCGATAACTAGAAAAAATGACGAATATTCGATTTCGACGAATACGAAACGAATATTCATTCGAATATTCGCGAATTTCGTCGAAATCGAATATGGCACCTGCCGCTCATCACTAAAAAAGAACGAACAGAGATAGCCAGATTAAGAGAATTCCTTTCATATCGGAATAAAGTGTGGAAAGCCCAAAAATTGCAGCAGTTATTCGGAAACACTGGAATATCCTAAGGGGAAGTTTTCCCCAGATTGATTCCTTTAAACTTCCTCCGCTATTCTCTTACCAAAGAAGCCGAAATGTGGGTGACTCAGTGATAACATTTGATGTGGGCCCGAATAGACCCAAAGTGGGGGGTCTATTTGGCTCCACTAAAACTGGTTGTTTTTCCTGCCATAACTGTATAA